>CM062294.1:226837132-226866488 GCA_031216915.1 Pictodentalium vernedei
GCTACGCACACGGCCTCTTCAAATTTTCCTGACTCAGAATTGGAGTGTGAAAATTCATTCGCTCGATGTAGACGTTCTCTTGTCAGATCAAGTGAAACAAGAGATTCAGACTTGGGCAAACATTCAGTGGTTAACTCAAGGAGTTCCGCTGCAGTTGCCGGATCCGAGTTTTACCATTATGACGGATGCCAGTCAAACAGGTTGGGGTGCATCATTAATCCCAACGGATTCGAGATGCCAGGGTCTTTGGGATCCGCAATTCCTGTGCAAGCACATAAACATCAAGGAAATGATGTCAATTTGGCTTGCGTTACGTCACTGGATGGACATTATTCACGATGCTCATGTCCAAATCCTATCCGACAATACGACAGTAGTGGCGTATATACGGAATCAGGGAGGCACTCATTCAGTTCCGTTGTTCAATCTAACGGAAAGAATCCTTCTGTTTGCGTTGGAACATCACGTTCTTCTTTCGGTCCGTCACATACCGGGTCGTCTGAATGTGCTAGCAGACTCCCTTTCACGAAAGGGTCGCTTGTTGCCGTCGGAGTGGACTCTCAACAAACAAGTATTCAATCAGATTTGCTACCAATGGGAACGGCCAATGATAGACTTATTTGCGACACATCTCAACAATCAGTTGCAGACGTATGTGTCCCCGTGTCCGGATCCAAGAGCATTTGCAGTAGACGCTCTGTCGATCCCTTGGGACGGAATGATAGGATATGCGTATCCTCCAGCGCCGTTAATTCAACAAGTATTGCTAAAGATAAAACAATCTCAATGCAAGATTCTGTTGGTAGCATCTCTGTCGCCACAGAGACCGTGGATAAATCTACTCAGGTGTCTGTTGTGGGACCTACCGCGGAAGCTTCCTCCACGAGAGGATCTTCTTTCGCAGGGGAAATCGCGCCAACTCCATCACAACCCGCAAGGTCTCAACCTTCACGTTTTTCCGTTGTGCGGTCCTTCTTGCATGGCAAGCACTTTACAGGACGAGCAGTGGACGCGATTTCTAACTGTAGGAGGACCTCCTCTTCGCTAAACTATGCGGCTAAGTGGAAGGTTTTCCGTCGTTGGTGTAGGGATCATTCTGTAGATATATTTGATCCCTCTATACCAGACATTGCAAACTTTCTAGTATACTTGTTTGACGAAATCAAACTGCAGCCTGTTACTATAAAGGGTTATAGATCTATGTTATCGGATACCTATGCACATCATGATAGTTTACAAATTGGATCTAATGTCTCTTTATCGAAATTGGTTAGAAACTTTTCGATAAATAGACCCAGAACTCTTAGATTAATTCCTAAGTGGAATTTAGCTTGGGTTCTCCTTAAATTGAAGGAAAAGCCATTTGAACCTCTTGGGACAGTAGATTTCAAATTCTTATCTTATAAGACAGCTTTTCTCTTAGCTTTCTCTTCTGCCAGAAGAGTCAGTGAGCTTCATGCACTATCGGTGGATGATTCTCATTATCGTAGTGTTGGGAACACTATCACCTTCACTACTAATGTCGGTTTTTTAGCTAAGAATCAGGCTCCTAATAAATATCCGGAACCTATTGTTATTAAGGCTCTTCCGTCTTCAGACGGGCGTAGGCCTTTACTCTGTCCTGTTAGAGCACTACGTATCTATAAACAGAGATCTCAGTTCATCAGAAAGGGACGGAAACGTTTCTTTCTGTCTTTGATGCCTAATAGAAAGGACATTTCAGTCCATTCTATTGCTAGATGGATTCAGTTAACTATCCGTACTGCGTATGAAGATTTATCTTCTTCTCAGCAGTCTGTGCTTAAGATTTCTGCTCATGAAGTAAGAGCTCTTTCTACTTCCTGGGCTTATGCTAATAGTGTTGCTATTACAGATTTAATGAAGGCTGCTTATTGGTCTCAGCCTTCCACATTTACTAATTTTTATCTCAGAAATATTGAGTCCATTTCTGGAGACCTGCATTGTTTAGGTCCGTTATCTGTTGCTCAGAATGTCGTCCACTAAACAGTTGCAACTATAGTTATGCAGGCTTTCTGTTCCGGCAGTGACTCCGTCCGGCTGCCCTCTTCGCTCTGGGCTATTTGACCCAGGGCAAGGGGAAGGGGGGGGGGGGGGGGGCTTGTGTTCCCTTAGGTCACCTGCTTTATAGTGAAAAGCAAGGGAATGCCTCCTCCAAGACAGTATTTCTGAGTCGCTTCCGGGATGGTTTTAAAGTGTAATATTAATGTTTAATTTCATTCATGTCTTATTTTTAAAGTGTAGCTCGGTGTGAAGCATTTGTATATGTCAAGTGTCAAACGGGCTTTAATATACAATACTCGGACACTTTTAAATGATTATAAAGAGTCTCAATTCTCTGGACTACTTTATTTATTGGCTTGCTTTAAAAATAATTAGTATAAGGGTTATACTGGATGTTAATAGAGAACATGAATGTTATTGTGCTCAATTATTAAGGGTAGTGTATCTTTCTAATTTAATATTAAATAAGAAAGATACATGTAAAGCCTAATACTCCTTTTCTCCTTAAGGGGTTACCTCTTTATTATATAATTGAGCTTATTGGATTTTCCTCTATGTCCTAGGCCCTCCAGCCTGTTTACTATTCAGCTAAGTCTGGGTCATTGGTACAGTATAAAAATGTTAAAAAATTTATAGTAATTTATATATTTTTTATACTTACCAATGACCCAGACGGGGATGGCCCTCCCTGAGTTGGGAACTCTTGCCTCCCCGCTGAGTACATAGCGCTGACCAGGCACTGCCAGTAAGAATGATATTTGGCGCCAATTTCGGGACGACTGCGTCACTGCGCATGCGCAGTAGAGTCATACTATGGAGGTCCTTTAGGACATGATTTCTTTTTGTTTTGGATGCAAATTTTGGGGATTGGGGGGCAAAATTTGTGTTTGGCCCTGGTTTTTGTGGAGTTAGCACCAGCTAAGTCTGGGTCATTGGTAAGTATAAAAAATATATAAATTACTATAAATTTTTTAACTTTTCGGGCAGTTGCTTCTTCCTTGTGACAAGTCCATTGGGGTGAAAAAAAAGAAAAATGACCGAAAAATTCGATTTTCCCAATGCAACTTCAACCTTACCACGGGAAATATTTCGACAAAAATTCAGCCATGTTCACCCAAAAAAGTGATCAATTTCTGGGACTTCAAATTACACGTTAATCCGCGAATCGATTCTCGTAATGATTCTGACGAACAACTTGTGCGAGTCGAAGTGGATTACTTCTTGGATTCACTTTATGTAGAGTCTAAGATGTCTTCGATTCACAATGATGTTCTGCTATTAACAGCCATGACTTGATTTGATACCAAACTCAAGAAAATGTAAAGCATGTTGTAAACCATGGGTACCGTGGAAATGTTAACTTAATTTTGTGATCCCCCTGCCCCCATGCAACATTAATCTTGTGTTTGAAGAATGTCATGTTATGGCCTCAGTCAGCCATTTTGCCCGCGTAGTAGGGAAAGTTTTCTCCGGGCTGTGTGACCCTGGGAACGATGTGGGACTACACGTCCCTTGGGATCCCCGTTAGCTATATTTTTTTTCTATGTCACTTTTTCGGTTTTGTCAGCTAGGCTTGAGGGACGAATCTCTACAGCTCCACTCTAGCCTATGTTATGGCCCACATCAATTCCTGCAAATATATTTCGCGAGAATCACATTAGATTCTTGCGATGCCAGACGGATTTTAGGCCCTGGTTTTCTCCTCAGATGCACTGTCGAAAAGGCATCTGTAATGTGGAGTTTTGGAATTGGTCTCAGAAGAATATCAACACTTATCCGGAGAAACCACTCGTACTCAATCCGTGGATGGGCCGGGGAGGGGGAGGTGGGGGATTGGGACATCCCTTGAAATGTTCAAAAATGTGTAGGCCTAACTGTCACATTTGACCGCTAAAATTTTGTCTAACCTGTTGCATCCAAATTTTCACCTGAACACGAGAAACGCCTGTGAATTTATTAATACACAGCACCGTGAATAGTTGTGTTTAAACTGTTGGGCCATATCAATGAACAAATGTTGTTGGCTTTTCTCTAGTCGTGATTTTTTCACTTCAGAATCAAATCATTCAATGATTTTTAACCCTCTACCTAATGCTACTTGCAAACGACAGTTCTAATTATTTTTCAAAAAACGAAATTTTGTAATTTTTTTCCAAACCATAGCTTATGACCCCTCACTGGTACGAGTTGAGGGGGGGGGGGGTGCTTGAAAAGCTTGGTTTGGAAGAATAAATGAACTCCTCCCCCCCCCTCCCAAACAAAGAAAAGGAAATAGCGATTTTTGTATATTACGTGGGTAGATTTTTCCGATTCGTTAACTAACGAATGAGTTAACTGACCTGTCACATGTGACAGGTACGATTTATTTTTACCTGTCTCTATCCAATTTATGACAATCTGTGACATGTGTACACTTTGAGCCCTGGGAGTTGAGGGCACATTCTACCACACCCACCTTGGCGTTACGCAATTGGACGATGCCCACAGAATTACACATTGGTCCAATCCTCGCAATTCAGAATTTCTCGTCTCGGTAGCTCTTTGCCATGGCCAATTCTGTTTTACTGGTAAAATTTCTGCGGACCATAAACGGCCGCCCCACAAAAAATACCGCGGGCGAAATATTTCTCATCTATAAGCTGTTAACAATAACAGACTCTTAGATAACATCACGCACAGTCCCGGTTAAAATCAAAAGCATTTTAGAGGAGAGGACAAATGTGCCGATACAACCTTCGGTCGGGTAAGCACAAAGCTGAAACCAGACACTCACAGGCACTGTAAAATTTACTATGAATCCGGAAACCAACCGTCCGCGAACAGTTATGGTTGATAGCTATCCATTTTCACACTTTTACTCTCGCACTGCGAAGCCAATTGATGCAGAGCTAATAAATTAGCTCCCTTGAATGTGCAACACGAATATTGAATGGTGATTGGTCAATGAGCGCCGACATTTAGGAAAACATCACCAAAATGTTTTCCAAACAACACAAGTGAACACCATCACAATCGCACTGAACCAATTCACCCTGTAAAGCCCACTGCCAAATATTCGTCCCTTGTTACTGTTAGTAACTTAATAAAAACATAAGCGACTGTTCACACAGATTTGATTTCTTGACTGGTGAAAAAGTTACTATTTCCGACTGGGAATGGGGCAAATGTTCGGCAGCTCTCGTCGGTCAAAAAAAAACCCCTGACAGTGACAAAGACATCACAGGCACAACAGTGACTGAGTGAGGGGAAGTGAGACAGTGCCTGTTTACTATGGTAAACAAGTTCTGTTTTACTGGTAAAATAGGACCCAGTCACCAATGCTTGTGGTGGAAGTCATCTAAAATATGCAACATGGGGTATAAACGATTTACTAAACTTGAATTTATTATCATGTCATCATGTTGTGGTCATGGTTAGCCAATGTGCAAAGATATGTGACCTTAATTTAAACACCATTAAAATAAATAAATAGCAGATTATAAAATTTTCTGCTTCCAGTCGACAACCATGTGCCGTAGACGACGCCGTTTGCCTCAGAAAATTGCTTCGGCAATGCTGATTGCAGTAGCCAAGTGCGAGGGCTGTGGGTCAATATCTACCAGTTCCAGCCCGAAAAAAAATTGGCCCATACGCCTATGCTAAAATTGTCAAACTGACTGAAGCCTGAAGAATAACTATTTACGCTTGATGCTTGAAAAAATCAATTCTTCAGTACAAAATGAACTTTAAGAAGTAGCGTTTCTTGGTGTGTGTTGGGAGAGGGGTGGACTCCCCGGTGGAGTGGACTGTTTATGGATTGACAGTGTCACAATATTATTAAAAAAGGCCTTTAACTTTAAGATGGTAAATATTCCGTCCTTATTAGTATTTTAGTGTGGAAAGTTATCTTCTTGCTACCAATGCTTAGACCCCACCCCCTCAACCCCACAATGCATCTTACTGGTATCTATTCTTATAGTTGGCTCTGCAAGTTTTTGTTTGCAAATCCAATAGGCATATCTGACAAGTCAATCGTCTATTGGATCTATTAATTTAACCAGGATTTAATTTCACAGTACTTACCAGCTTTGCAACTCTCTCTCTTGAACTCGGAGAGCTCGATCCGACTTTTACTGTGGACATTGTGCCACTTCTTCTCCACTTCTTCTCTACTTCTTTTTATCACAGAATTTACCGAGTTCAAGTTTGATGTAATTTTCTCCCAGCAGTTCTTTTTGCCTGGCTGGTGACCCCGGATCCAAATTTGGAACAAATAATTTTCTTGTTTTCTTCCACCAGTTGTGTCAGTTGCAAACATTCGTCGCTGGTCCAATTAGGGCATCTGTTGCACTTTTTGACTACATTACTTGGGGTTGAAATTTGACTGAAAAGTGACTGACTTTGGGTGTCCATTTTTTTTTGTTTACATGAAACGTCTGCTACGATCAAAGTTACAAAGAGTTGAAAAATTAGACGTAGTCACGTAGTTATTGAATGGACTTGATGTCGGATTTGTTCGCACGTAGGCAACTGGATCAATTGAACAAACCCAGTGCAACTAAACTTACTTTTGTTATAATGTTTATGCAGTCTCTTTTTCTCTTTAGAAATGCATTCTAGCGTGAAAGAGGGCCAACTGCTGTGAAATAATAGTACGGAATTCCATACTATTGGCACTATTGGACACCATTGTCATCAACCTTTTTCATTATTTTAGCCTACTATCCCCTTTCAACCTTTTTTCACAACCTATGCGCCAATGAGGTGTTCTGTATTCAATTAGTCTGATGAAATTTAGCGTAAATATAGCTGTGCAATACGAAATTCCGCAGGCACACCGTAGCCTACTGGTAGTAGGCTTAAGCCTCTTTAGGCCAATTCGTTTTTTTTAAGTTTTGGAACAGTGTCCGCCTAGACATTTTCAAAGCTTCAGAAAAACTATATCACGAATTAATACGTTGATAAAACATGAAAAATCTATAAAGGGTGAATAAATAAACCGAAATTTTTTTTTATTCCGGGAAGGTTCATTTTATATTTTTTGGTTCAACAAACGATCGGTCCTTTTGTTGGCTCTATTCTGGTATTGTGGTAAAACGAGCGTGCGATTTCAATGACGGGAATACACATTAGGCCCACTGGCACTGAAATTGTAGGAAAATGAATCAAAGTCGATTGAAAAAGATTTGAGATACATTTATTTTGTTAGAATTGTACAAAATCAAATGTTTCAGCACATGCAGCCCTATGTACAGCAATAATTTACGAGGGATAGCATTTCTCTTGAGTTTTGTTGTCACTCGTTGTTGACTGTGTGTTGTCAAGGAAATATACACAAACAGGGAGATAACTAGCTATGTCAGTTGTGCTTGCAGCGCTTTGCGGGAGAGAATAAACTTGCATTCTTCGTTATTTTAGAAAAACAAAACAGTTACATGGAAAAATGTAGACATTCGGGTCATGTAATAAATAAAACCACCTTCGTTTGGTGTCGACGTTTTGGGTTTTTTTTTTACCCTACACATATGCATCTGACGTGGTGATTTATGAATACAACGCCCCACACAATGTAGTTTGTCTATTTTATCCTATTTCTTCCTCGTCTTTCTCTGCTTCTCATCAATTCTAAATAGGCCTATGCTTCAAGTTTATTAATATCATGCCACAGTATTCTAAATATGCTTCAAGTTCATCATTATCATGCCACAAAATAAGCTGGCTCTCACAATTACATGCTGATATTTTCATTCTCGAATTCACTTCCGCAATTGGTACAAGTTAATTTAGCTCTCTTCGGGGGATTCCCCAAGAATCAACTCTCAATTACATGGCAACGAACTTAAGTTCTTTTCTAAGAATTATTCGGTGCACATAAAACTAGGAATGGGACGTCATTTCAAGATGGATCTTTAATTTTTCAAAGTTAAGCAGTTCACTTAGAAATATTTGCATCCTTAGCTTAGCAGTGTGCTTAGTTGGTTTATGCATAAAATCTTAAGTACATTGCTCAGTAAAGAAAGTTATTCCCACACTTAAGTAGAAATGTAAGTAAAAACTTAGAAGTTTTATGAATATCACCCCAGATCCAGCTGGCAGAATCTTTTCATATTTGGTAAGCAACATTGTGGGGTGGATCTGATTCAAGTTTGTTCAAATCGCCCCCCACCCCCTGGTTTTATATTTGGGCTCAGTATAGGACCCCAAATTTGAACTTAGTGCATTTCAGGCAAATTTCTTAAAAAATATTCTTCTCCAGACCCAGCAGGCAGAATCTTTTGATATTTGGTATGCAACATTGTGGGGTGGATCTGATTCAAATTTGTTCAAATCGGCTCCCTAGATTCATATTTGGGTTCACTATAGAAGCTCGAATTCAAACTTAGTGCATTTCAGGCAAATTTCTTAAAAAATCTTCTCCAGATCCAGCAGGCAGAATCTTTTGATATTTGGTATGCAACATTGTGGGGTGGATCTGATTCAAGTTTGTTCAAATCGGCCCCCTGGGTTTATATTTGGGCTCAGTATAGGAGCCCAAATTTGAACTTAGTGCATTTCAGGCAAATTTCTTTGAAAATCTTCTTCTCAAGATCCAGCAGGCAGAATCTTTTGATCTTGGGTATGCAGCATGCTTAGGGGGGGGGGGGGGGGGGGGGGGGGGGAGGGGGGGAAATTCAAGTTTGTTCAAGCCAAGTCCCTGGGTTCATATTTGGGCTCAATGTGGTAGCCTGAATTATAACTTAGTTCAAAATGAGGAATTTTCTTTAAAAATCTTCTTCAGATCCAGCAGTCGGAATGTTTTGATATTTGTTATTCAGCATCCTTAGGGGGTGAGATTCAAGTTTGTTCAAGCCATGTCCCTAGGTCCATATTTGGACTCGCTGTGGGAGCTTGAATTGTAACTTAGTTCAAAATGAGGAATTTTCTTTAAAAATCTTCTTCAGATCCAGCAGTCGGAATGTTTTGATATTTGGTGTGCAGCATCCTTAGGGGGGGGGGGGGGGGGGGTGTGAGATTCAAGTTTGTTAAAGCCAAGTCCCTGGGTTCATATATGGGCTCCCTGTGGGAATCTTTGGATATTTGGTATAAGCTTTTCTTACGAGGAGCAGATGCAACTTGTTGAAATCAATTCTCTGGGTTGATATTTAGGCTACCATGTCAGGTGAGCGCCCTCAGGCCCCTTGGGGCCTCTTGTCCGTATTTATATCCTGCATACAGCTGAAATGTTATTGTAAGGCGTATGTTTGTGGGAGATTTTCTCTTTTTCTCAGATTCGCCATCCTAATTTTTGGGGCTTAGTCTGGGCTAGCCTTGGAAAATTAGGAACTTGTCTTCATACTTACAATAAGGAATTACTTAATTGGGCTCCTTGTTTGAATATGTCTCCTCTATTACTGTATAGAGAGACATATATGTAATTCCTAACTGTTATAAGTTCCTTCATTATGGATTGCAGGATTGGAATTATTTCTTCATGGATTTAAGGATTTGATCTATGTTGATCAACTATTTTGGAAGTTCTAGGCCATCCACCTATTTACGATTCAGCTATGTCTGGGCCATTGGTATACTGTGTAAAAATATGATATATTTATTCCAATTTGTATATTTTTATACTTACCAATGGCCCAGACGGGAAGTGCCCTCCCATGAGTAGGCACTCATACCTCCCCGCTGAATTATTATGTAATACTCTCTTTTACAAAGAATGGTGTTGGCGCCAGTTCCGGTCACTTCCTAACGTCAGCGCATGCGCAGAGGGTAAATGTATGGAAGACCAGTTAGGACTTCTAATTTTCAAATTTGTGTTTGGCCCTAGATATTTTAGAGTTAGCACCAGCTATGTCTGCGCCATTGGTAAGTATAAAAATATACAAATTGGTATAAACTTATCATTTTTCTTAAGGCAGCCCTCTTTATTTGGTCTAATGGACAACTATCATTACGTGGCAGATGTATTTATATTTTTTTCAGATGGAACAACAGCTAAAACTTTAGAACTGCTTCAAAACTTACATGATCCCAAGAGTGAACATAATATGTTTGGTGTTCTGAACTTTACCAAAACCAGGGGCGGTGCAAGGTTGCTGAGAGCTAATATTTTACAGCCTCCATCAGGTAAATGTTGTTATTCTTGTCCATTGTCATCACTGATCTTGAAACAATTGGATTGCTAGAACATAAGTGAAATATGTGTGAGTCAAATCTGCCCCAATCTCAGCCCTTATTTTTTATCAATAATAACTACGGTATGCTCTAAATATTCAAGTTGTATTGCTGCGCAAAATGTACACATCCGCAACTTATTCCTTTTTGACAGACATTTAAGTATTTTCTTTGAAAAGCAATCAGTGATTGTGAGATGTGGGAAAATTGAAAACTGTTTGAGAAAATTTTGTTTGTTCAGAATTGTTATTTAATGAAACAATTCCCCCCCCCCTCCCCAACCCCTCAAAAGTAGCAGGTGAGACACTTTTCTATATGTCACCAGTGAGTATTACAGCAAACCAGTTGCATAGATATCAGTGGTCAATTCAAAAATGTCCGTTCGCTATAAGTCATGGTAGAGACAGGCAGGAGCATTTTGAAGATGACCCGTTATGGTTGGGGTGTAAACCTGGTTAGTCCTGACCATGAAGGCTCAAGTCCAAATTGATAAAGTATTCCAATAACATCATCACGGCATACTTTATTTTAAGGAATGACCTGATGATGCAGTTGGAACATCAGTCAGTTGGTATTATAGTAAAAAAGTTCAAAACTTCATGGGAATTTACATGTGGATAAATCCCATGTGGAAATACATTCTCTTATGTAGGAAAGTGGTGCATCGGTCGTAATCTCTTTCTCTCCAAACTGATTCGGCACTTTTCTTTGAAGCGGCCTTGAGTTTTGCGTCTTACACCCAAATGGAACTTGGCATGGGTGTTACATTGTTTGGAGGGGGTGCCGTTCGAGCCTTTATCTGAGACCAATATGCGTTTTCTCACATATAAGGCTGCTTTCCTTTTAGCATTGTGTTCTGCCAGACGTGTCAGTGTGCTTCATGTATCTTCTGTTGATTCAGCTTTCTTCAGAAATGAGGCTAACAATGTAACCTTCACTACTGATTGCTCTTTTCTGGCTAAGAATCAACTTCCTGATTCAGTACCTACTCCCAACTGCCTTCGGGCTCTCCCTGCTGTCGATGGCCAGAGGCCTCTTCTTTGTCCTGTTCATGCGATCCAGACTTCTATTAATCGCACGCAGTTCATTTGGAGGGGTCGGAAGAGATTCTTTCTGTCTCTCATTCCTGGGAGGCAGTCTATCTCTTCCCATTCTTTTCCAGATGGATACGACTCGCAATCAAGCTGGCTTATTCCAGTTTGTCTGCTTCGGATCTTGTTTCGAACCAATTTAATGCTCATGAGGTTCATGCCATTTCAACTTCCTGGGTGTTCTTCAATTCTTTTTAGCTCAGTGACATTATGAATGTGGTCTGGAGATAGCGCCCTGCGCTGTCACTTGAATATTAACTTGGTAATGTCTCATAACAATCTGGTTCGTCTGCCAATATCCAGAACGAATTAGTTTTATGCGACTGATGGAGATGTGCTGAGCGTCTATGCATCTTGTTTAGATGGGTCGCTTACGCACACGTCCCCTCCAGTTATTCTTGCTTTGCTTTGCAAAGCCTTCTTGCACTCCAAGGACAAATTTATCAATTTTTTTAACTTGGGTAAAATATCAGACATAAACCATTTCAATTTTATTTTTTTAAGTTTACATTGGTTATAAAAAGAACCTTTTAGCATACCTTCATGACAAATTTGATCAGTTAAATGCTTATAGGTTATAGAGTAAACTCCTGGAAACTGAATAAATAATATTGTAACCTGTAAAAGAATCTCTCTGACTGCTGCTGAACGCTCCATGTTCATAGACTTAATTGGCCGCACATGCAGTATAAGCATTTAATCTATTATATCTTGTCTGACAAAGTTCCATGTATGCTGCTGTTGCAAGATACAGATTTTATACCAGAGGCCCAATACACAATGTATTGAGGTAATTACAGACTCAATATATACTTATTGTGAGATAAAATATGATATAGGCATATAGTGTGGGAAGAGCTCTGTAAAATTTGATATTCACCAAATTTCAATGATTTTTTTTTTCTACAAACATTGTAGTCCACTCTGTCTTTGTGGAGCAGGGATATTGCCATCCCATGGCATATATTTGTTGAAGTTGAGATCGTGTGGAAATATTTTTGAGTCCTTTGAATCCAATATTTTAACTGAATAGATTATAGAGAAACACTAAAAAATCTCATCAACCACTGGTCTACAAGCTTTGATGCATAATATCTTGTATCTTTTATCATCCACAAACTTTATTTTAAAAATGTTTTCTTTCAATCTTCCTTCCATTGATTATTTGAATTTGTTATAGGACATATGTTAATGTTGGTTTCTTATTCATTAGGTAGTTGGAAATCATTAGAGGGCTTCTGTTGAAGTGAACAGGTTCTACCAGATATCAGTATTTATCCACCATTCCCACTGACCCAGACATTGCATTTGAAAGAATGAAACCAAACACTTAAACTTTGAATCCTCTACCCCCAAAATTGAGCTGAAGTAATAAAAACTAGAGTCATGTATGGTACTCCATAGATAACATCTGCACATAATATGCAGAGCAACAAGAACAGACCTCCATTTCTGCTGATAACCATTCTTTTGTTTGGCATCCTTTGTAGACTGTTCAGTGTTTGCCTGCCCTCTCAAACTTGAAAAACATTCGCTGGCTTCAAATGCTGGATCAATAGGGATGTGTCTCTAGTACATAAACAAGATACAAAGTAAGAATGGCAGAACAGTGCTTTCTAAACTGACTTTGAAAAAGTTTAGGCTCCTTTCTTACCCTTCTTATCGGTCTTTCCCTGAGTATAATCGTTCATTTATTTATGCATAGATTATGTCTTCTCACTGTTTCAATTCCCTTTCCTGTCCCCCAGCCATTTTAGTTCCACAAGTCAAATTTTTTTAAAAATGTTTTTGGTTTATACATATATAGGAGCACAAGATTACAATTTTATTTCAAAATGAGTGTACCAACCTCTGCAGTTCAATCAATTTTGTTTTCTTTCCATCTAAATTTCATGTAAAAATTTGAATAATGACAAAAGTTTGCACAGTTTACTGTAACAAGAAATCAAGCTATAATAACCACTTACCTTGCTTGATGTGTACTGGTTGTATCCTGTATAAATCCTGTTTAGTTTTGTAAAAGATGGGATAACAAACATTGGCAAAAGGTTCAAAAATTTTTGATCAACTCGGATCCACCATTCTGTGGTTGTCTCCAATTATCAGTCGAAAAAGTCTTCTGTTACAGGAAGGTCAGTAGAAGATTTGTCACCATAGAAGTCTTCTACAGTCAATGTTGTGCCATCCACATTGGGAGAAAATATTATTGGGAGAACTGTGTCTCAGGGAGAACTGGTATCAAAGATACTACATAAAAATGCAGCTGTTGCCACATTGGAGCCATCTGGTGAGTCACTGGCCTTTCCTTTAAGTGAGTCACCAATGAGTGTAGCCATTACCACCTTTACACGTATGCCAGGAACGTTGCTCTGTCCATTGGAAACATATTGTGTCATTTCATACTCTTCGCATCACCAGGCTCATCAACATCATAGTTGCCACAGATGCAAGAAGCCACACAGTCGTCATTATTGCAGTAAACATTCTTCAGACATGAGAGAATCTACACTTTGTCATAGCTCGGTGGAGGACCTGTTACTTCTGAATCTCAGTCTCAGTATAAAAGAAAACAGAAGAACTATTGTATATCTTTAAGTGACTAGTGCCTTGTCTTAACCACAATCTAAAGCATCATATAATAACCAGTCACCTACACAATCTCAGATATTGCAACTGGGACATTCTCAGTCTTCATTCTGAGGCACGTCAAACAGAGGAAAACATAGTTTTTCCAATTGCAAGCCTTCAGGAGGTAGAAAATGAAGCTTCAAACTTCTATTGCCATCTTGTTGGTGGAATAATCTAAAATATTTCTTTCAAATTGGAAGAAAATTACAGATGATCCTTGGATTCTTTGGCTCATAGTAGATGAGATAACCCTATCATTTAAAACAAAACCTCCTTTAACAAGAACACCAATGCCAACTATCTTCCCTGACAACCGGTTAAAAAGAAACTGTCTATTAGACAAAATCTAGTCAATGTTACAGATGTTATATACAGTTGAACCCGCTTAATTGAATAACCTGTTTGTCAGCTGAAATTATTCAATTAAGCAGAGTATTCAGTTTTCCGTGAGGCATATGCTCGTCTGTCGCGAAGAGGATTTACCCAAATGAGCTCAATGTACAGTTCCACAGTACATGTACATGTATATGTGTTTCATGTTCTTTGTATTATGTCTCATCTTTTATTTCTGATGTATGTTTTGTATGTTGCATATATTTTCTATTTTAAATAAAATTAAAATAAATTAAAAAAGGGAAAAATGATTGTTGTGTTTGGATTTTTTTTTCAAGTTTATTTTGCACAAACTAGAAATGGAAATTGTGGGACAAGCCAAGAGGCAGATTAAGACTTCGTCTTTGAAGTCGACTGAATGACAATGAATTGCAACTTGTGCATTTACACTAATGAAGGACTGATAAAAAAACGATTCTATAAAAACTTGTTTTACCTGCATGAAAGTATGGGATGCCAAATTATTTATTTCCACGTTGAGAAACCTCGAATGATCATAATGGAAAACCCATTCAGAAACACATGTTTGGCTGTTCATTCAAGCAGATTGACGGGTTGAATGCATCAAACACAGGTGTCTGCAGAACATGAATGGCTTTCATTTTTTTTGCCGAAAACCTTTTCCGATTTTTTTTAGCTCACCTGACTTTCAGTCAGGAGAGCTATAGTGATCACTCACCGTCCGTCGTCCGTCGTCCGTCGTCCTGCGTCCGTCGTCCGTCGTCCGTCGTCCGTGAACATGGTGTTTGCGTCTTCTCCTCCCAAACCGCTGAACCAATTTAATTGATATTTGAGATAATAGTTTGTTATGACATCGCAATTTGATTTTGTTCAAATCAAGTTGCCCCGCCCGTGGGTAGGGCCACACCCAAAAAGTGTGCTGAAATCTTAAAAAATCTTCTTCTCATGAACCAGCAGTAGCAGAGACTTGATATTTGGTGTGCAGCTTCCTTTTGAGGTGTAAACTCAGATTTGTTCAAGAGAAGTTTGTGGGGCTATACTTGGCGTCGTTATGGGAGGGGCAAAATTTTTGGCCCCGCCCAAAATTTCTATTTTCCAAACCGAGAGGCTGATTTGAACCAAATTTTATGTGAGGGCTTATTGGGTCATAAGTAACTAATTTATGCTGATTTTTTTTTTCCCGTAGCCCCATGGGAACCGCAGGAGCTAAAAATAGAAAAAAATTAAAACGCCCATATCTCCAAAACTGCACGGCACCGAGAATTTTTATTTGGCGTGAAGCTTCCTTAGGACAAACAGAAAGAATTGGTAAAAAAAAATTGCTATCGGTTTTATCATAGGGTACAGTTTCGGGACATTGAAAAAGTGCTGAGTCAGCACTTTTTAACACTGTAGGCAATGGGAAAAACATTAAAAAATCTTCTTCTCCAGATCCAGCAGGCAGAATCTTTTGATATTTGGTATGCAACATTGGAGGGTGGATCTGATTCAGGTTTGTTCAAACCGGCCCCCTGGGTTCATATTTGGGCTCAGTATAGGAGCCCGATTTCGAACTTAGTGCATTTCAGGCAAATTTCTTAAAAAATCTTCTTCTCCAGATCCAGCAGACAGAATCTTTTGATATTTGGTATGCAACATTGTGGGGTGGATCTGATTCAAGTTTGTTCAAATCGGCCCCCTGGGTTTATATTTGGGCTCAGTATAGGAGCCCAAATTTGAACTTACTGCATTTCAGGCAAATTTCTTTGAAAATCTTCTTTTCCAGATCCAGCAGGCAGAATCTTTTGATATTTGGTATGCAACATTGTGGGGTGGATCTGATTCTATTTTGTTCAAATCGGCTCCCTAGATTCATATTTGGGCTCACTATAGAAGCTCGAATTTGAACTTAGTGTATTTCAGGCAAATTTCTTCAAAAATCTTCTTCTCCAGATCCTGCAGGCAGAATCTTTTGATATTTGGTATGCAACATTGTGGGGTGGATCTGATTCCAGTTTGTTCAAATCGGCCACCTGGATTCATATTTGGGCTCACTTTAGAAGCCCAAATTCGAACTTGGTGCATTTCAGGCAAATTTCTTTGAAAATCTTCTTCTCAAGATCCAGCAGGCAGAATCTTGTGATATTTGGTATGCAGCATCCTTAGGGGGGTGAGATTCAAGTTTGTTCAAGCCATGTCCCTAGGTCCATATTTGGGCTCAATGTGGGAGCTTGAATTGTAACTTTGTTCAAAATGAGGAATTTTCTTGAAAAATCTTCTTCTTCAGATCCAGCAGTCGGAATGGTTTGATATGTGGTGAGTAGCATCCTTGGGGGGGGGGGGGGGGGGGGGGGGGGGGGGATTCAAGTGTGTTAAAGCCAAGTCCATGGGTCCATATTTGGGCTCCCTGTGGGAGCCCAAATTATAACTTAGTCAATATGAGGAATTTTTCTTTAAAAATCTTCTTCTTCAGATTCAGCAGTTGGAATGTTTCGATATTTGGCATGGAGCAACCTTAGGGGGCTGAGATTCAAGTTTGTTCAAGCCAAGTCCCTTGGTTCATATTTAGGCTCACTATGGGAGCCTGAATGACAACTTAGTTCAAAATGAGGAATTTTATTTAAAAATCTTCAGATCCAGCAGATGAATGCTTTTGATATTTTTTATGCAGCATCCTTAGGGGGGTAAGATTCAAGTTTGTTCAAGCCATGTCCCTAGGTCCATATTTGGGCTGATTGTGGGAGCTCGAATTGTAACTTGGTTCAAAATGAGGAATTTTCTTTAAAAATCTTCTTCTTCAGATCCAGCAGTCGGAATGTTTTGATATTTGGTGTGCAGAATCCTTAGGGGTGTGAGATTCAGGTTTGTTAAAGCCAAGTCCCTGGGTTCATATATGGGCTTCCTGTGGGAGCCCGAATTATGACTTAGTTCAGTATGAGGAATATTCTCTAAAAATCTTTTTTTAGATCCACTGGTCAGAATATTTGGATATTTGGTTTCAGCTTTTCTTAGGAGGAGCAGATGCAACTTGTGGAAATCAATTCTCTGGGTTGCTATTTAGGCTACCATGTCAGGTGAGCGCCCTCAGGCCCCCTGGGGCCTCTTGTTGTTAAAGTCCCATCAGGAAAAGCCCTGTATTAAATGGCTGTCTCATCTGCATTATAGATGTCATTCTCATCATATTCTACTAAAAGTGAGGGAAGAACAGACTCAACCCATTTTTCAGCTGCTTGTTCGTCGGCATCTTTTTTCTCTCCATGTTGTTTTTTATATACAATATTATTTCTTTCTTTCCATCTACTGAGCCATCCATTGGTGGGGGTGAAATCATCGTCCTGCTACTCCTTAGCTAAATCAGAGGCTTTTTGAGCTAGAACAGGCCCTGAAAGCGGAATGTCTCTATTTCTAGCCTCCATAAACCACTTAGAGAGGGCAGTTTCAATAGTTGCTGCTTTTCCAGTTCTCTGTCTTTTTCTGTCATGATTGGCGTTTGACTCATACTCTTCTTTTATTTCTTGTCTCTTACCAGATATCCTTGATATCTGAGGCTGTGACCATCCCATTTTTCGAGCAATCTCAGCCTGTGGTGTTTTCTGCTCGAGCAATTTTACAACTTCATATTTGTCGGACAATGTGAGGTCGATTCTCTTACGTTTTGTTGCCATGATGAAAAAATTGAAACTGTCGTTCTGTAAGCAGAACTTTCATTTTATACAGAAAAAATCTTTAAACTCATCATACCCAAGCGACTTTGAAAACAATACAAGCGCAAGACATAAAAGAAACAAAGACATAACATTATCTACTTTTTTTATTTTCAATAAAACAATTGGTCACACCTATTCCCTTCATGATTAGGCAAACGGCAGATAAAAGAACTGGACATTCTTCCATCATTAAAGACTACTCAATGCCTGGGCTTTCTCAAAACACGCTCATTCAAACGCTCATTCAACATGTATGTTAAGTCTGCACTGATCAATTTCGCACTTTGTGAACTGAGCCATTCTTTTCACCTCCCACCAAAAAACACCACATTGTGCACGTGCAAAGAAAACAAAATGTTTGCTTTTTTCAATTCCAAGTTTATGAAATGTTTTATCGTGAGGTAAATTCAAATAACCATGATGGATTTTCTTTTTAGTGAAAGATCATTTATTATGTGTTCATTCAAATATGATGAGAAATTCTGTGGGATATTTTATTTAAAAAATCTGTCGTGGTAAGTATGCAATTTTCAAACATCCGGTACAGTCGAAAGCAAAATGATTATGATTTCATTAAATATTATCACCCACTATTCAAAATCAGTTGATGACCCAATATCGATAAAACACCATTTTCTCACTTTTTATTCAATTATCCGATCTTGAATACATTTTCACCCCAAAATCCACATATAATTAAGTGGGATATCCATTTAGCCGATATACAAATATCCGGTCAACTTTGTAATGTCTGAATAGCAAATGGCTCGGGTTTTGGAAATAATATTCATTTAACCGAAATATACAACTGTACAAAAAATCACCAGGTTTTTATGTGTACCCATACTATGTATGGTACACATAATGCCGGCATCCGGGGTGGCCATCCGTCGTTTGTCCATCCTTTGTCCATTCCGTCTGTCCGTCCGTTGTCCATATCCATTTCTTTGGCATTCGATAACTTGAAAAATATTGCTTGGATTGTCAAGTTACTTTAAATTTGTGTTCAGGTTTCTGATGTGCTGAGCTGTATAGTTTTTGGTGTAAATCTGATAATTTGATCCTGAGATATTAACTCTTTATCCTTCAAATTGAGAATTCTTCCAATCCCTTTGGCATGAGATAACTCAAAAAATATCAATCCAATTGTCATGTTACTTTATATATATCTTCAGGTTACTGATGTTCCGAGCTGTATAGTTTTTGGTGTAAATCTGTTATTTTGATCCTGAGATATTAACCTTTTATCCTTCAAATTGAAAACTCCTCCAATCCCTTTGGCATTCGATAACTTGAAAAATATTACTTGGATTGTCAAGTTACTTTATATTTGTGTTCAGGTTACTGATGTGCCGAGCTGTATAGTTTTTGGTATAAATCTGATAATTTGATCCTGAGATATTAACCCTTTATCCTTCAAATTGAAAATTCCTCCAATCCCTTTGGCATTTGATAACTCAAAAAATATTGCTTAGATTGTCAAGTTACTTTATATTTGTGTTCAGGTTACTGATGTGCCGAGCTGTATAGTTTTTGGTGTAAATTTGTTATTTTGATCCTGAGATATTAACCCTTTATCCTTCAAATTGAAAATTCCTCCAATCCCTTTGGCTTTCGATAACTTGAAAAATATTGCTTGGATTGTCAAGTTACGTTATATTTGTGTTCAGGTTACTGATGTGCTGAGCTGTATAGTTTTTGGTGTAAATCTGATAATTTGATCCTGAGATATTAACTCTTTATCCTTCAAATTGAGAATTCTTCCAATCCCTTTGGCATGAGATAACTCAAAAAATATCAATCCAATTGTCATGTTACTTTATATATATCTTCAGGTTACTGATGTTCCGAGCTGTATAGTTTTTGGTGTAAATCTGTTATTTTGATCCTGAGATATTAACCTTTTATCCTTCAAATTGAAAACTCCTCCAATCCCTTTGGCATTCGATAACTTGAAAAATATTGCTTGGATTGTCAAGTTACTTTATATTTGTGTTCAGGTTACTGATGTGCCGAGCTGTATAGTTTTTGGTGTAAATCTGATAATTTGATCCTGAGATATTAACCCTTTATCCTTCAAATTGAAAATTCCTCCAATCCCTTTGGCATTCGATAACTTGAAAAAATATTGCTTAGATTGTCAAGTTACTTTATATTTGTGTTCAGGTTATTGATGTGCCGAGCTGTATAGATTTTGGTGTAAATCTGTTATTTTGATCCTGAGATATTAACCCTTTATCCTTCAAATTGAAAATTCCTCCAATCCCTTTGGCTTTCAATAACTTGAAAAATATTGCTTGGATTGTCAAGTTACTTTATATTTGTGTTCAGGTTACTGATGTGCCGAGCTGTATAGTTTTTGGTGTAAATCTGATAATTTGATCCTGTGATATTAACCCTTTATCCTTCAAATTGAGAACTCCTCCATTCCATTTCTTCAGCATGCGATAACTCAAAAAATATTAATCCGATTATCAGGTTACTTTATATATGTATTCAGGTTACTGATGTGCTGTGCTGTATAGTTTTTTATGTAAATCTAATAATTTGATCCGGAGATATTAACCCTTTATCCATCAAATTAGGCACTCCTCCAATCCATTTCTATATGTACCCATACCATGTATGGTGTACATAATGTCAGCATCCAGGGTGGCCCTCCGTCATACACCTTTCCACTAGTTGCACGTATGGGTACACATCTGATGATTTCATCGGCCTATTTTTATTCCAGAGTGTTCCCGATCCCGAAGCCAGACAGATCATTTCATCCAATCATAAATTTTAGTTAGACAAACAAGCTGATATTAGCACATAAATTCTCTATGGAAACTTATCAGATCAGTGAGGAAAAGCATTCAAAATAACGACTGTGTGGCAAATATCGAATTCAAGAATGAGTTTTTCCACATCAAAATTCATCAGGCATTCAGGAAGTACTTGAGGTTTGCTATTAATGGAGATGATTTATCAGTTCTGGCAATGTGTTTCACTCTAAACCTTTCCTCTTGGGTGTTCACTCTTGTCATGAATGCTCTTATAGCTCTTTTCAGAGGTCATTCTATCAGCTCTGAAAGAAACTCTGCTGCAGGACATCCAGAAGTTTCTGTCTCTTCTCTAATCACTGGGGTTTATTGTCAAGCTACAGAAGTTGGATCTAACATTGTCAACCACTTTTCTATATCTCTGTATGGAATTTAAACTAATCAGAGTCTGGTTCATCTTCGTCTAGCAAGAGCTTGGTTGGTCAGAGTATTCTGTCTCTATTTTATCAAAGTGGCTGCAAGGGTATTTATGAGACTTCTAGGTGTTTGGGGAGCAGCATCAGACCATATTTTACTCGATCACCTGTTCGGTCAACCTCTCCAAAGTCGACCCATTCTACAGATTTGTCTTTCCCCTCAATAAAGGTTGAAATTCAAAAGGGCACAGATGCTGTGTGGATAACACAGGGAATTGCATTGGCGACTACTTCTCCATGCTTCATGTTAATGTCGGACATCAGCGATCCAGGTTGGGGAGTCTCCTGGATCTGGAGAATCTTTACCGCCACTGTCAGAGGAACAACTCTTAGTGAAGCCTTCACATCAACCACAAGGAAATGTTAGCTGTTATGCTCAGTTTAAAACACTGGAATACTTGACTATCAAGTTTCCCAATTCATATTCTTCTGGACAGTTCAGCAGAAGTTTCTTATCTCTGAAATCAAAGAGGAACTCATTCTTGTTCCATGTTCCCTCTTAACAAAGTAGATTCTTCTGTTCACTCAGGAACTGGAATTCTGCTATCAGTCCACCACATTGTAGATCAACTCGGTATGATAGTGGATGCTCTCTTCAGACATCAGAATGGACTCTCAACAGAAGAGTATTCTTAGCACTCAGCATCCTTTGGGAATGTCCAATTATAGATCCATTTGCCATGAGATGGAACAATCAACTTCTTGAGGTTGTATCTCCGTGCAAAGACCTGTTAGCATTTACAGTGGATGCCCTGTCTACGTCTGGGAAAAGAATAGTTGGCCATGCCTTTTCTCCTCCTCCATTAATTCAACAGGTGCTTCTAAAAATCAATCAGTCATGTTACAGGATCATTCTAGTCAGAGAACATCTGGGTTCTCAGACCTCTTCTACTCTTCTACTAGACACACCATGCCATATACCGGTGTGGGGGGAATTCTTGTTCCCAGGTAACACCTGACTGCATATCAATCCGATGGTTCTCAACATTCACCCTATTCTGTTGTCAGATCCTTCCTCAGACATAAACATTTTTTCCAGAAAAGCAATGGATTGCATTGCAGATCCAAGGAGGACCTTCTTCAAAGTGGAGAGACTTCTCTTCCTGGTGTCATGAATATCTGTTTCTTACATGCATCCTTCTGTCTCTAATATTGCAGATTTTCAAGTTTTTCTTTTTGATGTTAAAAACATTCAACAAGTCACTATTAAGGGATACTGTTCTATGCTGTCTGATACTTTTTCTCAATATGGGCTTTGTGGTAGAGAGTGTGTGTGTGTGTGTGGGGGGGGGGGGGGGGGGGGGGGGGCATATTTAAGTGTTTGTCCTGATTCTTTCAAATTGAATAGCCAGCATGTGTGGGCCACTAGTAGGTATGATAAATATAGAATTATTTTAAATTTACAATGACATGAAGTTTTAACCAAAATGCTACCAAACATATTTTGTTCCTGTTATACCCTGGCATATGCATAAGATGGCCTTGTTATTCTAACAAACATTTTATTAATTCTCTTCCAGATATGGAAACCATCATAATGAGACAAGACATAGTTTCTGAACTAACAGAAAAGGAACCAATATTTTTTGGCCTCAAATCAGTCATTGCTCGTTTTTTAGATATTGATCACTTACTATCACTGTGTGTACAGATTCCTAAGCAGGAGACAGTGAAGACAGCAGAGATGAAAATTTCAAATATAATACACCTGAAGCATACGTTGCTGCTAATCGAACCTTTAAGAGAAGCACTCCTACCCTGCACAAATCCTTTGCTAAAAGCCTATTGCAAGGTATGTATGAGATATGGTTATGTCTTTCACTCTAAAAGACCTAATTCTGACTTTGATGGTTGTTTGCTGCAGTTAAAATGTCTTGAATGAGCATGCAAGTTACAATCCAAGAATTTTTGCAGTTGTTTCTAGGCAAGACTTTCTAAAACAACTGTAAAGCCGCAGGATGTAGACTGTCACAATGCGGCAATGTTTTCATTTCTAGTGTTATTCATCTTATTCAGTTGTTATTAAGCAGTGTTTCTCCACAAGGTTTTTCAAAATTTTTGAAAGTTACACAAACTCATAGGATTTTGAAATTAATAATTTATTCATAAAGATGTTTTATTTTGATCTCTTGAAATTATTATGGAAAATCTTGAATATTTAACCCTTTCAACAACACAAACAGTTGATGATACAGTGGTGCCCACTTAATTGGATAACTTCTCATTGTTAATTGCATATAAATTCCAAACACAAAACCATTTGCCATACCTTCAGTACAAATTTGACCTCTTAATTACAAATAGGTTAAATTTCTGTGAATTGAATAACAAATCTTGTGATGCATCAAAGAATTATTCAGACAGCAAATGAGTTTCACATATTTATGGACCTGTTTGGCTTCAGTAGATCAAATATAATCATTTAATCTATTATATCATGTCTGAGAAAGCTCAATGAGCTCTGTCAAACAAGATATAATAGACTAATTTCTCAATTGATCACCCAAATGCAGGGAAATAAGCAAATTCCTGTTAATCGAATATTCCTATGAATTGAATATTTTTCATTGGCAAAGGTAGTGTTCGTTTAACAGGATTCTCCTGTCCTAATAACAAATTTTTGTGTATCAGAAATTTTTTTCTGTTTTCAATTCCAAAACATGGATATGGCACCTTCATTGAAAGGAGTAAATTTAATATAATTATTGGGGTTTAATGATACTTTTGATCTTATTAAAGGTCTTCACAATTATTATAGTTTTCCCTACTTGGGAAGCCAAAATTCTACTTAACTTCTTGCATTTCTGTTTGAAATGTGCAGGAATAGCAATTATTCCTTCCCAGGACAGAATTTCTCTTGCCACTGGAATAAGTATAACTTGGGAACATGTAATCAATTTTTTCCCCAATAAATTTAATTATTTTTTTCTTCAATGTCCCCTTGAATTAAATTTACATGATTTTTCCATATAATCTAGTCGTGGCTGCTTCACAGTAGCTATGTCTGGATTCAATGAAAAATATTTTTAAAATACTCGGCGGGTTAAGAGTTAAATGAAAATTACACAAGAAATTCAATAGGAAATGCCTCAAATATGAATATATTAGATTTCAGATTTTGAGTACATGCTCATACAGAGTAAACCAGTGGAAAGAATTTGTCATCACTAGTTAATTAGGCCATACAAAGTTGATTGTCTGTTTCTCAGGCCATTTTTTCCAAAAAAGCATGCAGGCAGGCATTTTTTTTTTTCTTTTTATTTTCTCCCCGAGAGGTTGTTTGTGGTAATTTACCGCCCACCCAAACCTCTGGTGGACCACGCAAAATTTTGCAAATATATTGGTTATTCACCATAGGGGTGTTGGGTCGTAAATGAAGTGGGGTTTGAATGTTTGTTTTTTCAGTGAAACATGAAAATTATAACACAGGACGAAAGTCACAAAATGCCTCGTGGGTGAAACGTCTCGGGTTGAAACGTCTCTGGGACAAATCAAATGTCGAAGTGCCAACTTTCAGAGATTTATTTTACCAAAAAAAAAAAATCCTTCACAACCTGCCTAATAAAATCGTGAATCGCAATTTTTCCCCATTATATTCAAAATTATCACAACCCATTTGAACGGGCAGTTCATTCATAAATCATATTTTTTTGAAATCTGAAAATGAAATACAAAATGAATGTTTGCGTGTTTTTATTAACCAATTCGACCGCACATACCTGCCTATATGCAATTTATTTTCAGCTATGACTGTTACTTTCATATCAAGCAACGGTTACTATTAGTTACCCAATTATCCTGCATCTCAAATGCATTTATTTAAATTAACTGGGAAACTCGTAACGGTTTCAAATAACAGTACACAAATTCCCAATGACGGCCATTTACAATACAAATGTTACTAAAAATAAATGCCAGGAGACTGTGTTCCATTCAACATAGCACCTGACTTTGCAGACTTTCTCAGGGTTGGTGCGAATCAATCGTGGTGCGAATCGACCATTCCCTTTTGTGACTGTTTGTTGTCAGACTGAGACACCTTCCTTCTTGCTGTCATTATGACTTACCTTTTACAGAATAAAACACTTTCTGTCGTGAATATTGCGAAAACCCACCCACTTTATTAAAGTATGATGTAGAAAAAGCTTGAAGTGTGTTCATTTAAAATTTGCGAACGCATCGATATCGATTTACCGAAATGAGCACAATATCTCAAATTTTTTTTAAAGATTTTTTGGTGTCATAAAAAGGTTGCATGCGCACCAAAAATGACCATGCGTGCGGGCCTGAGAAACAGAGGCTCTTTTTCTTATGGCCTTATCTTACAATATTAATAGATAACTTTTCTTGGGCGAACTCTGTGTTTTTAGCTCACCTGAGCAAAGCTCAAGGGGAGCTTTACTAATCACTTTCTGTCCGTCGTCCGTCGTCGTCCGTCCGGCGTTAACTTTACATTATCGACTTCTCCTCCTAAACCACTAGCCCAATTTTATTCAAATGTTGGCTAAATGTTTATTACCTAATGCCAATTCAGATTTGTTCAAATGAAGTTGCCCCTCCTCCTGGGTGGTGCCATGCCCCCAAGGGGCACCAAAATCTTTGTAAATCTTCTTCTCATGAACCAGCAGTAGCAGAGACTTGATATATGGTGTGCAGCTTCCTTTTGAGGTGTAGACTCAGATTTGTTCAAGAGAAGTTTGTGGGGCTATACTTGGCGTCGTTATGGGAGGGGCAAAATTTTTTGCCCCGCCCAAAATTTCTATTTTCCAAACCGAGAGGCTGATTTGAACCAAATTTTATGTGAGGGCTTATTGGGTCATGAGTACTTGATTTATGCAAAAAAAAAATTTCCCGCAGCCCCGTGGGAAGCGCAGGAGCTAAAAATAGAAAAAATTTAAAACGCCCATATCTCCAAAACGGCACGGTATTGAGAATTTTTATTTGGTGTGCAGCTTCCTTAGGACCAACAGAAAGGATTGGTAAAAAAAAATTGCCATCGGTTTTATCATAGGGTACAGTTTCGGGACTTTAAAAAAGTGCTGAGTCTGCACTTTTTAACACTGTTGGCAATGGGAAAAACATTAAAAAATCTTCTTCTCCAGATCCAGCAGGCAGAATCTTTTGATATTTGGTATGCAACATTGTAGGGTGGATCTGATTCAAGTTTGTTCATATCGGCCCCCTGGGTTCATATTTGGGCTCAGTATAGGAGCCCGATTTCGAACTTAGTGCATTTCAGGCAAATTTCTTAAAAAATCTTCTTCTCCAGATCCAGCAGGCAGAATCTTTTGATATTTGGTATGCAACATTGTGGGGTGGATCTGATTCAAGTTTGTTCAAATCGGCCCCCTGGGTTTATATTTGGGCTCAGTATAGGAGCCCAAATTTGAACTTACTGCATTTCTGGCAAATTTCTTTGAAAATCTTCTTTTCCAGATCCAGCAGGCAGAATCTTTTGATATTTGGCATGCAACATTGTAGGGTGGATCTGATTCAAGTTTGTTCAAATCGGCTTCCGAGATTCATATTTGGGCTCACTATAGGAGCTCGAATTCGAACTTAGTGCATTTCAGGCAAATTTCTTCAAAAATCTTCTTCTCCAGATCCAGCAGGCAGAATCTTTTGATATTTGGTATGCAACATTGCGGGGTAGATCTGATTCAAGTTTGTTCAAATTGGCCCCCTGGATTCATCTTTGGGCTTACTATAGAAGCCCGAATTCAAACTTAGTGCATTTCAGGCAAATTTCTTAAAAAATCTTCTTCTCCAGATCCAGCAGGCAGAATTTTTTCATATTTGGTAAGCAACATTGTGGGGTGGATCTGATTCAAGTTTGTTCAAATCGGCTCCCTGGGTTAATATTTGGGCTCAGTATAGGAGCCCGATTTCGAACTTAGTGCATTTCAGGCAAATTTCTTAAAAAATCTTCTTCTCCAGATCCAGCAGGCAGAATCTTTTGATATTTGGTATGCAACATTGTAGGGTGGATCTGATTCAAGTTTGTTCAAATCGCCCCCCTGGGTTCATATTTGGGCTCAGTATAGGAGCCTGATTTCGAACTTAGTGCATTTCATGCAAATTTCTTAAAAAATCTTCTTCTCCAGATCCAGCAGGCAGAATCTTTTGATATTTGGTATGCAACATTGTGGGATGGATCTGATTCAAGTTTGTTCAAATCGGCTTCCTAGATTCATATTTGGGCTCACTATAGAAGCTCGAATTCGAACTTAGTGCATTTCAGGCAAATTTCTTAAAAAATTTTCTTCTCCAGATCCAGCAGGCAGAATCTTTTGATATTTGGTATGCAACATTGTGGGATGGATCTGATGCAAATTTGTTCAAATTGGCTCCCTAAATTCATATTTGGGCTTACTATAGAAGCTCGAATTCGAACTTAGTGCATTTCAGGCAAATTTCTTAAAAAATCATCTTCTCCAGATCCAGCAGGCAGAATCTTTTGATATTTGGTATGCAACATTGCGGGGTGGATCTGATTCAAGTTTGTTCAAATCGGCCCCCTGGATTCATATTTGGGCTCACTATAGAAGCTCGAATTCAAACTTAGTGCATTTCAGGCAAATTTCTTCAAAAATCTTCTTCTCCAGATCCCGCAAGCAGAATCTTTTGATATTTGGTAATGCAACATTGCGGGGTGGATCTGATTCAAGTTTGTTCAAATCGGCTCCCTAGATTCATATTTGGGCTCACTATAGGAGCTCGAATTCGAACTTAGTGCATTTCAGGCAAATTTCTTCAAAAATCTTCTTCTCCAGATCCAGCAGGCAGAATCTTTTGATATTTGGTATGCAACATTGTGGGATGGATCTGATTCAAGTTTGTTTCAAATCGGCTTCCTAGATTCATATTTGGGCTCACTATAGAAGCTCGAATTCGAACTTAGTGCATTTCAGGCAAATTTCTTAAAAAATTTTTTCTCCAGATCCAGCAGGCAGAATCTTTTGATATTTGGTATGCAACATTGTGGGATAGATCTGATGCAAATTTGTTCAAATTGGCTCCCTAGATTCATATTTGGGCTTACTATAGAAGCTCGAATTCGAACTTAGTGCATTTCAGGCAAATTTCTTAAAAAATCATCTTCTCCAGATCCAGCAGGCAGAATCTTTTGATATTTGGTATGCAACATTGCGGGGTGGATCTGATTCAAGTTTGTTCAAATCGGCCCCCTGGATTCATATTTGGGCTCACTATAGAAGCTCGAATTCAAACTTAGTGCATTTCGGGCAAATTTCTTCAAAAATCTTCTTCTCCAGATCCAGCAAGCAGAATCTTTTGATATTTGGTATGCAACATTGCGGGGTGGATCTGATTCAAGTTTGTTCAAATCGGCCCCCTGGATTCATATTTGGGCTTAATATAGAAGCCCGAATTCGCACTTAGTGCATTTCGGGCAAATTTATTAAAAAATCTTCTTTTCCAGATCCAGCAGGCAGAATCTTTTGATATTTGGTATGCAACATTGTGGGGTGGATCTGATTCAAGTTTGTTCAAATCGGCTTCCTAGTTTCATATTTGGGCTCAGTATAGGAGCCCAAATTTGAACTTAGTGCATTTCAGGCAAATTTCTTTGAAAATCTTCTTCTCAAGATCCAGCAGGCAGAATCTTCTGATATTGGGTATGCACCATGCTTAGGGGGGTGAGATTCAAGTTTGTTCAAGCCAAGTCCCTGGGTTCATATTTGGGCTCACTGTGGTAGCCCGAATTATAACTTAGTTCAAAATGAGGAATTTTCTTTAAAAATCTTCTTCAGATCCAGCAGTCGGAATGTTTTGATATTTGGTATGCAGCATCCTTAGGGGGTGAGATTCAAGTTTGTTCAAGCCATGTCCCCTAGGTCCATATTTGGACTCACTGTGGGAGCTCGAATTGTAACTTAGTTCAAAATGAGGACTTTTCTTTAAAAATCTTCTTCTTCAGATCCAGCAGTCGGAATGTTTTGATATTTGGTGTGCAGCATCCTTAGGGGGGTGAGATTCAAGTTTGTTAAAGCCAAGTCCTTGGGTTCATATATGGGCTCCCTGTGGGAGCCTGAATTATAACTTAGTTCAATATGAGGAATATTCTTTAAAAATCTTTTTTTTTTAGATCCACTGGTCAGAATCTTTGGATATTTGGTATAAGCTTTTCTTAGGAGGAGCAGATGCAACTTGTTGAAATCAATTCTCTGGGT
>CM062294.1:226866588-227332002 GCA_031216915.1 Pictodentalium vernedei
GAATTCGCATAAGCTGATAATAAAATGACACATATTTATATGTATGAACAAACACACAATTATTTCAATGACAAACTACTTAACACATTGTTTGCTAATTAAAATTGATACAGCAGACAGTCTGTCTCGGAGTCTTTTCTTAATGTTCTAAGTCTCTCCATATTTCCTCCAAAGCTTTGTTGAATTTTTTATACCCCCACTTTCGAAGAAAATGGGGGTATACTGGATTACATGCGGCCGTGTGTGCGTCTGTCCATCTGTCCGTCCGTCCGTCCGTCCGTCCATCTGTGCGTCCGTGTGTGAGTCCATCCGAAAGTATTCATAACTTAAGTAAATTAGTATTTTTTATAATATTTGTTGGTCATAGGTATGCCCACACTAGTTATTTTTTTTTTTTTTTTACTTGTTCACTTAGAAATTGTGTCCGTCCGAGCCAAATTTTGTCTGTTCAGCCTGTATCTCGGGTATCGAATGTTCTATTGCAATGAAATTTGCCATGAACACTGCTTATGATATAGCCTTTAAAAAAGGGATTCAACGATATTTCTCACATTCTCCTTTTTAGAGTTATCCCCCCTTTTTTGACTTAGAAATTGTAGGAAATAGACATTATTTGTTCAGCCTGTAGTTCAGGTATGGGTTATCGGATTTTGGTGAAATATGGCATGCAGTTGCCTATGACAAAGGCTTCTGCCTCATTGCATAACACTTCCAAACACCAAACAATTGACCATACCTTTTGACTTAGAAATTGTTGAAAACTTTCGAAGAAAATTGGAGGGGGGGGGATACTGGATTGGGGTTATCGGATTTCAGTGAAATATGACATGCAGTTTGCCTATGACAAAGGCTTCTGCCTCATTGCATAAAACTTCCAAACACTAAACAATTTACCATACCTTTTGACTTTGTTGGAAATTGTTGAAAACTTTCGAAGAAAATGGAAGGGGGGGGGGGTTATACCAGATTGCGTCCATCCATCTGTGCATCCGTCCATCAGTCCGTTCGAGAATATTCATAAATGATATTTGTTAGTCATAGGGATGCCCACACTAGGCGTTACACCACGTGGGGGAATGCACCGGACGAAAGTCCAGCTCTTGTTGGTGTTTGTGTTTATATGGTTTTTATGGAGTAGTTTCTTGAGCAGAAAGGACTTTGTGTAACACAGCTTGCGGCCAGTGAAATATAGAATTACAAATTCAGTGTTTGGCAAAAATTCTCACTTTCTCACTGCCAGCTAGGCTCCTCTTAAAAGTCCGCCATACAACGCTGTACTTTAACCGCAAGCCCACCGCCCATTTTGTCTAACAAACACAGAAAAAAAGCCTTATAGTAACATTGTCACCTCATCACCATAAAATGATCACAGAAGGCACCTGTTTCATTTGACCAGTTCCAGAAAGTGTGAATAGTGTTCACTTGAAAAAAGGTGTTTCCACAACGCAGAAGGTACCATCTAGTATGTATCGCCACAGGTCTACTCATCCCATGTTTACACAAACATCAAACAGGAAAAAACTTGCACTTCTGCTTGGAAAAACAATGAAAAAAACATAACAACAAAACAAAAACAAATCAATTCAGCAGTCGACTTAAAGTTAACAAATGTAGAAAATGTTTATTTCCACTGGAGGGAGGTTTGGGTTTCTATTAGCACGCGGTTTGCGTCAAAATGTAGCGGTCGGTTTGGGTTAAATTGCAGCGGACGGTTTGGCCAGAGGACGATTTGGGTGTATTCCTTTTATATTAATCATTATTAATATTTTAATTGTGTTTTTATTTTTCTCCATTCTGATGTTTACGATTGGCATTCAGAGTCCAGGTGGTCCATTTCTTGACAGACATCAGTTGTGTGCTTCGTGGATGTTTGAATGGCCAGATCTGTCGCTTGTATTTCATAACTGCTTCAAAGATACACTGTACATGGCTTTCGACGTGTCAAAAATACCCACCTGTTCTTTCTACATTATTAGGTGGTAGTGATGTTCGCAGATAAGAACCGTTCGGTGATAGAATGAAAAGGAGGATACATACACATGTATAACAATTTTTCACTCGGAAACAAATCTTAAAAAATTTGGAACGGGCGAATATAATCGAGGATATTTTACTTGTAGCGTTCTATTTACTCCAACTGGCGTTCTTAGCAAATTATGATGTACAACGGTACATGTATATTATATTCACATGCATGTTGGGTCACTGTTGTTCAAGCGGAGGTCGCGGTCCCTGGAGCTGAGGGGGAAAATTGGGAAAACAGTGAAAAGGAGTGCCAGATGTGTAATTTCGTTGTGGTGGAGACCCTGGAACACTTTCTTCTAGAATGCCCTGAAATTGGCAAAATACCAGTCTAAAAGAATAAGATTCACTGGGAGTATAATGGGAAGAGCGATGGGAAAATGAAGGACATGCTGTTAATGGGTGATTCAAAGGAGAGGGTTAATATGCTAATTGGAGAGATTGGGAAGAATGGGGCAAGGGATCAATCAAGCAGTTCGTCTCCGAGTGTTGGTGGAAGAGAAGAAGCGTGGGAATAGGGAAGGAACACGGGGGCAACCAATGCCTTCTCACCCGAGAACCGTGACAAATCAGCGGCCGGCCAAATTGTTATTATTATTGTCAGAAAGTGTCGTGTATCAGTTTGATGTATTTTATCATCAGCACTGAAAAAACAGTATGTTTTGGTGTTGTTAGAAAAAAATATATTCTTTTGAATGTGTAATAATATGAAACTGTGACAAAAGTCGAATATTCTTTCAAAATCCGAACATTCTCTTAATATCTTCATCGTATGCCCGCATTATTTTTGATGAGAATGTCGGCCGTTAACTTTGTTCGGTTGCCAGTTGAGGTAGATGAACAATCGCGCGAACTTTCTGAAAAGAAATTCATTGATAATTTTATATGGCAGCCAATGTCATTGGCCATTATAGGCGAATAAATCTTCTTACTCGTGTACTTTATGTAGATGTATCACTTGTGTTGTCAGTTTAATTGATTAATGACCACAGCGTGAAAAACATTAAATCCTTTCCACCAGCGACCTCGGCAGATCGTGGGAACTACGAAAATTAATTGTCACCGAGACTCTGAGGAAGATCTTGGGAAGTCTGCAGCGAAATTGTCACTGAGCGGGTGTTTTGGTGGTAATCCTCCCTCCACGTACTGTACAAATAAGTTCAAATTTAGTTCAAAATCTGACACCAATTACAGAGATATGACTTCATTGCCGTCCCTCTTTGTAGCACACATTCTCAAAACATCATGGATTGCTCAGGGCCAAAAACTTCACAAACAGTTGTTATAGTGTCCATAGGGGTGCATCACACTGTTTTTATTGAAAAATGTTACAAAACTTTAATGCTGTGTCAGTATAGACATTCAAACATCAGAATTAAAAATTATACAAAACGGAAAGTTGGTACCCAACAGCATTTGAGGTTCGAAACAAGGAGTCAAAAACGTTTTAAAAATCTGACCAGTTTCTGGTTATATGTCATAATTGCCATTATGGTACTACCTTTGTTGTGTACCTCTTTAAAATCTGCTTTATCCAATCTAGTCATGGCTGCTGTGAGCAGCCATGACTAGATTTATTAAAAATCATGAAAACTAAACTTAAGAAATCACTGGTGGAAAAATTTGATCAACATACAGATTAAAAATTGGTGAGAAGTCCCAGTATTATACTTATTGCGGTGGCAAGAGATTTACTGCCTAGGGCAGAAAAATCTGCTAGCTGCAAGGAGTTAAGAACAAATATCCCACCCTTTTGTGACATGCATTCCCAAAAAACTATGAGTGAGCCAGTGCTGAAGTGATTCACATGTATTTTCTGGAGTGTCCAAATGGGTGTGCAAGACTCTTTTCATTTACATAAGAAATCAAGCTTGTATTCAAGGACCTCTACTATGGACAGTGGAAAACATCAAAATGAAATTTTGCCATTTGAATCAGAAATTATTCAACATGAGAGCATACATGGTACCTAATAACAGGTTGGAAAATTAAAAAAATATCCAACTACAAATACTAACATATGGTGTAAATGCTGTACGCATAACCTTTCCCATTTGGGGAAAGCAAAGAAGTTGGCATACTCCTTTGGTGTGGTTGGGAAATCAATGTTTGCCATGCTTCATTCGATGACACCTTGAGATTTGCTGTGCGATCTCAAACCCCCCCCCCCCCCCCCCCCCCCAAAAAAAAACAAAAAAACAAACTTCTATAGTTTTGTCTGAAACTGTCGCCAATATCTCTTGAGGAAAATTGATTTGGTATCATTTGCTTGTGAAAATAAATGCAATATCCATTTTATTCATGAAAATAAGAAAAAATACCCAAATTTCAGACTGCTGCAGATTGGTAAAAATTGATAGAAATTTTGCATTGTTGGCTGGAATTTGTTACCCAAAAGATGCTCTCACAACTAGGGGTACTGTCAGAGGTCAGACTCCCAAGAACTTGTTGGAAAGTATCTGCGTAGAGTTGACAATTGTGAAACAAACAATCAGAAAGTTAGAAGGTGGGGGATGGGGATTTGCATTTAAATTTTCCAAGTGGTCATCCCCTTTATTCAAAACTATTATTTGTAACCAGAAGCATTTTTAAGTCACTTGGCTTCTTCTAAATGTTTAGCCAATTTGTTCCTGTTAGGAAACTCTGATAAGCCTATTGACAATTTAAACAATGGACGACACTGCTTTATCCCCTACCTTTTTTCAGTTAAGCCAGAATTCACAGATACATTAGCAATCAAGCAAGGTAGACACCCGATTCTGGAGAAAATAAGTTCTGAAGCACCAGCTCCAAACAATACGGTGAGTTTATTTATTTATATATATAAGGAATGATCGTTTCTTTCTGTCTATTTCTGGAGTTATGAACCCCAAAAAATAAAGGCCAAATGCTATGTTCGGATTCGGGCAAATCAGCTTTAAAAATCCAGGCAAGGAATGACAGAGAGAGCGTGTCATGTATGTTTGTATTCCATCCATGCATGGTTTGCCTCCTTATATCACAAAAGCCCCGTACTCCCATGCATTTCACTGAAACATGCTCTTGTGTCATTAAAAATTGTATTGACCAATGAACTGTGTAAGTTAAAAGGAATGCCATAGTCCATGCCCACACAAAACTCCAATCTTCCTTTCCACTTGACGGGGGGAGGGGGTGATGTCATTTAAAGCAATGCTGGGTTAAATTTAATTCTGATTTTGATCATTTCCTGAGAAATTGAAAACACGGGTTTGTAAATGTGGAGTTATAAACCCAGATGACATGAAGTTGGCTGAACTTTGTCTCAAAAACAGTTCATTCAGGCTATTTGGAAATTGGAAAGTTTTGATTGCGCGAGTTTCATTTGTGGATGCCATCGACGTCAGTGTAACCCAGTCGGAAACTTCATTGTCCATTCACGTACATAATGCATCGAAGTTCAAATTCAGCACCATGCATTCTCTGGATACCACTTGCACATAAACAGTGTGCTGTGTATGTTGTGCTACAATGCCTTCATTTTGCTGAAATGTCAGACATACATTTTGAGTACTAATATTCTTTTACACTCTTGTCAGTGAACCACATATATTCAATTGGTGGTGAAAGGAGAGCACTGTGGAGTGCAGGTAGGTGGCAATTTTATTTAAATTAGTCCGATCAGTTATAGCTTTATGACAGGTTGGTAATGATTATGACCGGCCATTGTTGACATTTGATTTGGGTAAAACGATGAACGTAGACGATCATCTATTAATATTTTTATACTGTAACCAATGACCCAGACTTAGCTGGTGCTAACCCCAAAATATCCAGGGCCAAACATAAATTTTGCCCCCCAATCCCCAAAACTTGCATGCAAAACCGAAAATTAGAGGTCCTATCTGGCCCTACATACATTTACCCTCCGTGCATGCGCAAATGCCAGGAAGTCACTGAATCTGGCGCCAATCATCATTCTTTGTTTGGCCCTTGTCAGATAACATCAAACTGACATTTGTGCTTTTTAAATCTCAATTAATAATGATGCCAGACACAAATCAATGGTTAATTGGTGGACCCAAGGACACAACTGGATGAAAGAAGGAAGAAACAGTGGTTTGAAACGTTCAGGGCTGTAATTTTATAATATTTATAAAAATTAGTTCATGTTCCCTAATTTCGGGACATGGGCCTGACATTATCACTAATTGATTATTATCTATCCACTGTTTATTTAGTATTCCTTCCCTACCTTCCCTTGATCCCCCCAGTTAAGCTCCCAAGCTTTTTGGCTTGTTTTATTGAAATTTTTTATAAAAATTTCTTGGGAGTTTAACGTACTATACAGAAGATTTTTCTGTTATCCCCATGGTTATGTCCTCACCCTTGGGGTGTTTGGGCCTTGGGATGTTTGGGCATTTTTGGTCATGCATCCTACATTCAGTGTATCGTTTTTTCTTCTGATGAAGATCTTGCTTTACATCGGATAGTCTTGTTTCTGTTACTGACTTCGGGCCGTGTTGCCTGGAGTCTTGTTTCCAGTTTTTGTTTACTTTTACAATGCTCTAGGTAGTTTCCTATTTTTGTTTAGGAACAACAGTTGTAAGTAACATTAAATATTCTGATAGTGTGGTAGTTAATTTTACAGCAGATTTTTATAATTTTATCCACTTTAGGGCTCATCGTTCCCTTTGAGAACTTGGGTTTTTATTTTATTTTTGAAGGTATATTTCTTTTGGACATATTTATTTCATCAATTGTATTTTAATGTTATCTTATATTATATGTAGATTTGGTGGTGGTACAATGACATATATTGGAATTTAGGTAATAATATTTATCTAATAGAAGGGAAAATGGAGGAAGCCTTTCCTCTATTTACTTGGTCGTTGCCTTGAGAGTATAATTGATGTACTACCACTAATTCTTGTTCCATTGGATGACGGGTGTCATGGTTTGTGTTAGGCCTGTGGACACTACTGGTCCTCTCGTCAAAAGGTCACTACAATTTTTTAGTTTGTATTTATGGAGGAACAAGAACATGGTGTGGTATCATGACGCCGTCAGGGAGTGTGCTTCCGTCATCGAATTATAGAGCTAGCGGAAAAGTGCTCAATGAAATTAGACAAGTGCCTAGGTCCCAAAAGGGATTTACGGCCTTGTCGCCAGCTAGCTTGACCGGCAGTTGCATCACCCCTCAAATGGGTGGTTTGACGTCGGGTAAGTCCGTTGCAGTCCAGGAGAGGAATACGGGTGTAGTGAGCACTATAAAATACGAACATACTCACCCTGCGACGACGGAAAGGAGGAAGCACGGGAAGGAGGAAGCAGACAAGTTCTGAGGTATGCTCGTCCAGGTCTTCCGTGATCGTGAGCAAGAGAGAGGCCCCTCTCTCTTATAACAACATCCGGGCTAGGAGGTGATATAGGGTGGAGCGAACACTATGATATGCAACCATGCTCACCCAGCGACGACGGAAGGAGGAAACCGGCAAGTTCTGAGGTATGCTCGTCCAGGTCTCCCAGGACCGTGAGCAAGAGAGGCCTCTCTCTCATCATCTAGGGACAGATGTTGTTGGTAGGAACTTGCGTCAGTCAGAGTATACGTCCATGCCTCCTGACCGGGACGTCTGGTCTAATAAGCAGCTGGGGTCGGCTAGTCTTAAGGTTTCCACTACATAACGGACAAAAGTGATCTTTATATTGCACAGGGCTATAAACTGCGATGAGTGGTTTCAGTTCTCTGACGCCGGTGAAGTGGTTAAGATTGAATATGAGGACCGTGACACCGGATGTGTCGCATGTGCATTGCATTCAGAGCTAGTAGAAAAGTGCTGAATGATATTAGGCAAGGGCTAGGCTTCAAAAGAGGTTTACGTCCCTTGTCTCCAGCTAGCTCAACCGGCAGATCTATCATGTAGACTAGTGGTGTGATGCCGGGTATGTCTGTAGCGGTCAAGAGAGAATAAGGGTGTAGCGAGCACTATTTAATCCATTCATGCTCACCCTGTGTTGATGGAAGGAAGAAGCCGTCAAGTTCTGAGGTACACTCGTTCAGGTCTCTCCGGACCGCGAGTAAGAGGGAGACCCCTCTCTATTTTAACAACATCTAGGGCCGGGTGTTGTTGGCAGGAGCTTGCGCCAGTCAGAGCTTACGTACATAGCTGTTGTCCGGTACGCTTAGTTCAATTCTTAGATGGGAACAGCTACAGTTTGGCTTCTTTAGCATCTACCAATCACTCCCGACCGCACCTTGGCTAAGTGACTTTGGATATCCAGTATGCATCGTCAAAAGGTCCATCTTTGCGAAAAAAGTCGCACCATCTAGTAGCCAAGGAGATGAGGCTTCATTCATTGGGATGTCCCCTGTAATAGACACCCGGAGCAGCCGGCAGGCAAGCAATTCATGACCGCAGCTCTTCAGGGCTCGGTAACGGACTTGCTGTCGCATATTGCGCAGCTAATCACAGTATTCCTGCTAAGGCAGAAGCACTCAACATCAGTCTCAAAACTTGAGCTGTTGAATGGTGCTTGATCGGTCCAGTCATCTGCCTGTTCAGATGCTGATGACCGTGATTCTAACCGATTTTGACGAATGATGAAAGGGATACGGTAACTTTCTCTTTCGGAACAACTCATGGATGATATGGATACTATACATTATCGTTTCCTTGAACTTGTTCCTGTAAATTAAAATACTGTGAGTAATTATGAGAAGCTAGCGTAGTAAGACGCTGACTTCATCCAGACAAAGAGCAGGATAATAAGATCTCTTTCCGATTAAGTCTACAGGAGTGTCACAGGTCTTCGATTGTGTAGACGGCACCATATTTAACTTCCTGCGGGAAGAAGTAATTAGGTTTCTTATCATCTTCTGTAATTTTAACTGTTTGTGTTTGTTCACATACTTTTAAAAACAACAGGAGAAGATGTTTTGAGAGTTTCTCTGCATTAATGAGCATGCTAAGATCTGAGTTGTAGCCTTACCTTCATCTTTTGCTGTTCGCGCGGACACAATTGAGAAGATAATTTCTTATTCAGAGCGAATTTAGACTCATGGTCTTATGTAATTCAATTTTAAGTACTGTGATGCAACGTCTATATGGAAAGGAATTTTGTAGTCGTTTGTACCTTTTGAAAATTCTTTCCAGACCTATATTTGTATATCTCTGTCTTAACTAATGTTAAGTGGGAGTTATTCTGATGTTTAACATTTGACTAGGTGGAAAACTTGCTACAGTCACTTTAGTTTTCCAGACTCTAGTCTTGATGGTAAGCTTTCATTAAAGGAAAGGTTGTCCTAGACTCAGATCGTCAATAGGACTCATAGTGAAGGTATAGGTATACCTAATACTTTGATGGTAAGCTTTCATTATTGTAGGATTAAGCTACAAGAAAGCATAAATACTTGACCGTTTAAGTTGCGGTCTACTCGACCACACCAACAGAAAGAGTAGGAGAGGTTGTCCTAGACTCAGTTCGTCTATAAGGACTCGTAGTGAAAGTATAGGTATCTCTCCTGTATATTTCTTTAGGATGGTCTATACAGCCACTTGGATAGGGGGTTTATGTCTGTTTGAGGTACTGATCAGACACCCCTGAGCCGGTGGCTTGAGGCTTTGATAGAGCTCGATCCGACCATTTTTGACTGGAACTGGATAATTAGGTTATTTATCATTATCTTTCAGTCGAAAAGCGAGCGTTCGGCAATGTAGCGAGTATAGTTCTTTAGATCACTTGTTTTGTGAACTAGATAATGTCTCATGGGATTAATGATAGGATACACATATCCCACAATTCTTTTTCATCTGGCTGGTTCATCTGTTGTTTCACAGAGTGAATTATCCAGCTGTTTGGCTCACTTTTATCTGTTATCTGACGCATATTAACAGCGAAAATTTTATGCACCGGACGTGGTTGTGCGGAGCAGCTATGAATGTTATTTCGATGGGTTGCTTACGCACACGTCTCCTCCAGTTATTCTTAACTGGAGTGGTAGACGTTTTTCGCTCTAGACCTGTTTTGTTTTAGAGAATCTTTTAACATAAGATCAAGTTTGGATTAGACGCAGATCAGAGTTTATCAGAAGAGAAGACCTCTTCTTTTGTCATTAATTTCCAATAGAAGGGACGTTTACGTTCATTCTATTGTTTAATAAGTCAGTTAGCTATTCGTACTCCTTAGGTAAATTTATCTTCCAATCAGCAGTCAGTGCTTAAGATTTCAGCACATGAAGTAAAGCGCTGGCTACATCTTGGGCTTATTCTAACTGTATGGCTATTACATGATCTTATATAGGATCACTTCAAGATAGTTAAGTTTGCGACACACAGGAATAATAGTTTCCATTATTTGTGTCGCCAGTATGAGGCATTTGAGCGCAATTGACGCTCAGCCATTTTCATGAGAATGAATGATAGGATAGGTGTATCCCTCAATTCATTTGTTTCTATTGATTACATTGAGGTTATAGTGTCTGTTATTGTACATTCACCAGAAGCTTCCCCCACAAGAGGGTTTTCTTCTTCAAGGGAAGTTTTGTTCTTCACGTCATTCTCCGCTCTCATTACGGAGTATGTCGGACGTGAAAGAGCTTTGTGGTCACTATATTATTGCTGTCTGTACCAGCGATGATTAATGTGGGTGAGGAGGTTTTGACATGTAGTCCAATTCCGCCTCCCCCCCCCCCCCACACACACACTCACACATTGTCGCGTATATATATCTTAATACATACATACTATGCGTTTGGGTTGTGTTGGATGGCACCCTCATTGGCATATATGCAGTTCTGTTGCATTAGTAGCCGGTTAATCATACCTACCTCCTTTTCTAGATCCTAATCTCTATTTTGTCGGTTCTCACATCGCATATTCTCACGTGTTTATAGTTGTAGATACCAAATAGTACACGATGCAGAGTGTTCTTACCGGATTTAATATTACAGAGGCCTCCTGTGAATGATCTTGAAGAGTGTTTTCTCTGCAGAGATTGTTCATCATATCTCGCTTTTGTATGTGTATGTTACATTATTATTTTATGTATTTCGTCATACCTGTATACGCCGTCTGCAGTGCATATTTATTAGCGGATAATGTTATTTACCAAAATCATCGCTATAGCCTTGGCTTGTGAAGTGGTGTTAAGCACCATTTATTATTCATGAGCAGCTGTGCTCTTTCTCTTCCCATGGCACTTATATTCATCATACGTGTTCCTCAGTATCATTGTTCCATGATTAACCCCTCATACCCTGCATTTTAAACATTTTTCTTGACATTTTTAGTTGCGTTTAGTTTTCTGTTTAGCTCAGAATTTCATGTTTACCTAAGTGTTTAGGTCAGCTGCTGTGCTCCTTCTCTTCCCATGGCACTTATATTCATCATAGATGTTCCTCAGTATCATTGTTCCATGATTAACCTCTCATCCCCTGCATTTTAAACAATTTTCTTGACATTTTTAGTTGTGTTTAGTTTTCTGTTCAGCTCGGAATTTCATGTTTAACGTAGTGTTTAGGTCAGCTGCTGTGTTCCTTCTCTTCCCATGGCACTTATATTCATCATACATCTTCCTCAGTATCATTGTTCCATGATTAACCCCTCATAACAGGCATTTTAAACATTTTTCTTGACATTTTTAGTTGCGTTTAGTTTTCTGTTTAGCTCGGAATTTCATGTTTAACTTAGTGTTTAGGTCAGCTGCTTTGCTCCTTCTCTTCCTATGGCACTTATATTCATCATACATGTTCCTCAGTATCATTGTTCCATGATTAACCCCTCATACCCTGAATTTTAAACATATTTCTTGACATTTTTATTTGCGTTTAGTTTTCTGTTTAGCTCAGAATTTCATGTTTAACTTAGTGTTTATGTCAGTTTCTGTGTTTTACTTTTAAGAGGTTGTGTTTAAGTAAGGTTTGTTGCATGTTATGAGCCTGTTTGATACAGTTCTTGTGTTTGCCAAAGTTACTATCAAAGAGGAATGTTGGTGAGCTATAGGGCATTGGCATCCTTCTTGTTTATACTTACCAATGACCCAGACGGGAATGGCCCTCCCATGAGTGGGAAGTACTGGGCACTCATCCCTCCCCGCTGAATTATTGTAATCTTTTTTACAAAGAATTATGATTGGTGCCAGATTCAGTGACTTCCTGGCATCTGCGCATGCACGGAGGGTAAATGTATGGAGCACCAGATAGGACTTCTAATTTTCGGTTTTGCATGCAAATTTGGGGGATTGGGAGGCAAAATTTGTGTTTGGCCCTAGATATTTTGGGGTTAGCACCAGCTAAGTCTGGGTCATTGGTAAGGATAAAAAATATATAAATTGCTTTAATTTTTTTCATTTTAATTGTGTATATAAAAAAGTTAAACATGGAATAAAAAGCATGATAAGGATTTCATTGTTTATTTGATTTTATTTTTATAGTATTTTTAAAATGGTGAGATAAATATTAATTACTTTTCATTTTGAAATAATATGAGCATGCAGAGGTTTTTTCCATTCACACACGGGCATGGTTTTGGGTGGGCTTTTGTGTTTTTTTCCGGTTCATTGTAATATGAACAGAAAAAAAAGAAATAATTCAGCCAATCATTTTTCTTGAAAATGCATGAACAGAAAAAAGATTTAATTATTTATTTGTAATTCAAAATCAGTGAGAGGTTATGTCATTACTTAGCATTCACTGTCAGGCTTGGCATTATAGAAAATGCAGGGGTGCAAAAATTGCACTCCTCAGTTTGCCAAGAAGTGCAGTTTCTTTCCTAAATTTCAGTCTCCAATAGGAGCATGCCTTTGTGCCTTTGGGACTTACTGATAGCTGAATATTTAATAGCAAGAAATGAACAACTGCCATAAAGGCTTTATTAGCAAGAAATTAACAACCTCGATGATGGATAAGTGAATGCAGATTTCAGGTATTAGTAATGGTAGGAACATAAAAATAGAAATTTTACTGGAAAAAATGAACTTCTTGGAATTGATTATGAACCTGCAACTCAGAAGGATATCTCAATTTTAGTTGCCTTTACCAATTCTAATTTTTTGATTTATTGTCATCGATTGGAAAGTTTTCCTTCAGAGAGCTTTCCAATAAATGATAAGATGATTTTACTACATCTGCATTTACTGGTTGAGTGCTAAATTATTTTTAAAAGGTCATTTGAAACATGGGGTTTTTTTTTCAAAGATACCAAGCGACCAGCAAGAGTAGACTTAGTTTAGCACAATTTTATTCATAAAAATTGTTTGTTATAATTTATTGAAGTGTGCCAATAGACACTCTCCAATAAATTGTAACACTTTCGTATAATTTTTTTTTCTTCTATTCGTGAACAAACAATAAGCTAATTCATCCAGTGTAATGCCGCTAAAGTGGCTTCTTGCACTTTTCAATAGAGCCATGATAGTGTTTTCTAGCACTTCAGCAGTTAACAGTTAACATACCTATGAATATTAAAAACTTAACATGCTATAGAATTCAACCTTGGAGTTTCAGAAGAAAATGTGATAAGCTAAATTTGACAAACATTAACTATTGTTAGCTCACCTGACTGAAAGTCAGGGTGAGCTTTTCTTATCACTCTTCGTCCGTTGTCCATCTGTCCGTCGTCCGTCATCCTGCTTGAAGGTGGTGTTTGAGCCTCTTTCTCCTAAACCACTGACCACATTTTAATTGAATTTCATGTAAGTAGTGGTTATATAGGGGCATTTTGATTTTTATGCAAATTAGGTTTCGGCTCGTATTGAGCAGAGGGGGGTGGAAAAAATGGCCAAATTTTTTGAAAATCTTCTTCTAATGAACCACCAGTAGCAGAGACATGATATGTGGTATACAGAGTCCTTTTGAGGTTTAGAATCAAGTTTGTTCAAGAGAAGTTTGTCGGGCATTATTTGCCTTCGTTATGGGAGGGGCAAAAATTTTGGCCATGCCTAAAATTTCTATTTTCAGAACCGTCAGGTCAATTTGAACCAAATTTGTTATGAGATGATAATGGGTCAGAAGTAGTTGATGCAAAAAAAATTTTTCTCATTGTCCCGTGGGAACCTCGGGAGCTAAAAATAGGAAAAACCTTAAAACTGCCATATCTCCATGGTACAGAGAATTCTTATTTTGTATAAAGCTTACTTTTATCCAGTAGAATAGAATGGTTAAAAAAAATCCCTATCGGTTTGATCACAAGGTACTTTTTCAGGACTTTGAAAAAGTGCGGAGTCAGCACTTTTTAACACTGTAGGCAATGGGAAAAAGATTAAAAAATCTTCTTCCCCAGATCCAGCAGGCAGAATCTTTTGATATTTGGTATGCTACATTGTAGCATGGATCTGATTCAAGTTTATTCAAATCGGCCCCCTGGGTTCATATTTGGGCTCAGTATAGGAGCCCGATTTTGAACTTAGTGCATTTCAGGCAAATTTCTTAAAAAATCATCTTCTACAGATCCAGCAGGCAGAACCTTTTGATATTTGGTATGCAACTTTGTGGGGTGGATCTTATTGAAGTTTGTTCGAATCGGCTCCTTGGATTCATATTTGGGCTCACTATAGAAGCGCGAATTCTAACTTAGTGCATTTCAGGCAAATTTCTTAAAAAATCTTCTTCTCCAGATCCAGCAGGCAGAATCTTTTCATATTTGGCAGGCAACATTGTGGGATGGATCTGATTCAGGTTTGTTCAAATCGCACCCCTGGATTCATATTTGGGCTCACTATAGAAGCCTGAATTCGAACTTAATGCATTTCAGGCAAATTTCTTAAAAAATCTTCTTCTCTAGATCCAGCAGGCAGAATCTTTTGATATTTGGTATGCAACATTGTGGGGCAGATCTGATTCAAGTTTGTTCAAATCGGCCCCCTGGGTTTATATTTGGGCTCAGTATAGAAGCTCGAATTCGAACTTAGTGCATTTCAGGCAACTTTCTTAAAAAATCTTCTTCTCCAGATCCAGCAGGCAGAATCTTTTGATTTTTGGTATGCAACATTGTGGGGTGGATCTGATTCAAATTTATTCAAATCGGCCCCCTGGGTTCATATTTGGGCTCAGTATAGGAGCCCGATTTCGAACTTAGTGCATTTCAGGCAAATTTCTTAAAAAATCTTCTTCTACAGATCCAGCAGGCAGAATCTTTTGATATTTGGTATGCAACTTTGTGGGGTGGATCTTATTGAAGTTTGTTCAAATCGGCTCTTTGGATTCATATTTGGGCTCACTATAGAAGCGCGAATTCTAACTTAGTGCATTTCAGGCAAATTTCTTAAAAAATCTTCTTCTCCAGATCCAGCAGGCAGAATCTTTTGATATTTGACATGCAACATTCTGGGATGGATCTGATTCAGGTCTGTTCAAATCAGCCCCCTGGATTCATATTTGGGCTCACTATAGAAGCCTGAATTCAAACTTAATGCATTTCAGGCAAATTTCTTAAAAAATCTTCTTCTCCAGATCCAGCAGGCAGAATCTTTTGATATTTGGTATGCAACATTGTGAGGTGGATCTGATTCAAGTTTGTTCAAATCGGACCCCTGGATTCATATTTTGGCTTAGTATAGAAGCTTGAATTCAAACTTAGTGCATTTCAGGCAAATTTCTTTGAAAATCTTCTTCTCAAGATCCAGCAGGCAGAATCTTTTGATATTGGGTATGCACCATGCTTAGGGGGGTGAGGTTCAAGTTTGTTCAAGCCAAGTCCCTGGGTTCATATTTGGGCTCACTGTGGTAGCCCGAATTATAACTTAGTTCAAAATGAGGAATTTTCTTTAAAAATCTTCTTCAGATCCAGCAGTTGGAATGTTTTGATATTTGATATGCAGCATCCTTAGGGGGGTGAGATTCAAGTTTGTTCAAGCCATGTCCCTAGGTCCATATTTGGACTCACTGTGGGAGCTTGAATTGTAACTTAGTTCAAAATGAGGAATTTTCTTTAAAAATCTTCTTCTTCAGATCCAGCAGTGGGAATGTTTTGATATGTGGTGTGTAGCATGTTCAAGCCATGGCCCTAGTTCCATAAAATTTGTCTCTCATGATTTCATTCCTTTGTAGTGTTGATGAACCATGTCTAACTGAATGTGACCCCCAAATACTTCTTTGAACCCCTTTGGCCGGTGAGCGATTAAGGCTCCTTGGGGCCTCTTGTTTGGATTTGGATGCAAATTTTGGGGGATTTGGGGGGCAAAATTTGTGTTTGGCCCTGAATATTTAAGAGTTAGCACCAGCTAAGTCTGGGTCATTGGTAAGTATAAAGAATATATAAATTACTTTAAAATTTTTCATTTTGCATATAGGCAGCTAAGACTTGCCAGGTAACAATGGCCAATGCACTTGGAATATAACTTGCAAGTTTCCCAAGAGACAGCAGGTTGGGACATCTAATCTGTTCTGTTTCAGTAAAAAGGGATCAAATAATAATAACAAAAAATAATTTTTAAACCTAAAATCCACCTAAATGTTCTCTATGGCTTTACAATGGAAGAAAAGTACAAAATTACAGTCCCTGTGAAATGCTTTTTGATATAAATGTGATTTTAATCCCAATTTAAAGGTTCCAATACTTTGTTCAGATTTTAAAATACTCGGCAGGGCATTTAGTCGGGATTTAGCTCTTGCAGATAAAATTAAATGAGTTAATTTTGATAATTATGAACTTCCTGTCTATTTTATGTGAAAAGATGGTGGATAGCCTCTCAGTCCATGCTCATTATATGCAAGAAAAAAGAAAACACTCCTTCCCTTACTGATTTGAAAAAAATCCCCGAGAATCAATTACTTTATTCTGTATGGCCTAACAGGTCAACTTTATGTTACAAATATGGGAATAAGTTAGTGTTTGAAGCCTTTTGCAATTATGTAGGTGATTGTCTTAATTGGTTGAGGGCTAGATTATTTTTGGTGGACTGAATTTGTTATTCAGAATTGGTTTTATTACAAATTATTGGAGAGTACCTGTAGAACAAATTTGTAGAACGAAATTTTATTTGTGTTTGACTGAATATGATAGAAGAGCAAGGAAAACATTTACTTTTGCGCTAATACCCTAACTTTTTTGCAAGCCCTGAAAGTGGCTTCTGGCACACAACCAGTTAATCAGTAAGTGAATGATTAAGACTGTATTCACTATTCTCAGTACTTTTTAAGTCTTTTGACTCCTGTTCTGATTGCATCAATTATTTTGTCATAAAGAATACTTTATCATTTTCTTATTGTAGTATGCATCTGAGGGCTGTAACTTTATTGTAATAACAGGTCCAAATATGGTAAGTACAGTTGAGATTTTATAGATTTTAACAATAGCATAACAATAACAACAGTACTTGCCATTGATTTATTAATTTTGATACAAGGATTAAAGAGAGAAGAATCAATTTTGTTTTAAACTGTGTCCTTATTTTTTGTGAACCACATTTGGTTTTCTCCCACATCATCCTGTCATCCAGAGAACTTCTGTACCAAATGTAATCATTACCAAACTTGCTTGAAAATGTCCTTGCGTGACTAGAGTTCATATTTTGATGAAATAAAGTTAGATGCCTCTGCCAAAAGATTGAACTTTCACTTAAGTTTAACAAGCCTAGATTCAAGGTTTCACGTGCCGAAGGCACCTTGGGACGATGTGGGGTTCATCGGACCCCTTTTGCATTATAGATATCAGGATAATGCCAGCTGCAGGTAGTGAGTGAAGGAGCCAGGAGATTAGCCATTTCCCATTAGGGCCTGTCTGGTTGAAGATCCAGCTGGGGTCATAGGAAGCTCTCTGTTGCGTTGGTGGAATTCCTGGTCATGGATTTTGCAGGCCTCCAGTTTTCTGGAGTTGAATGCATTTAGTATCTTGTGGTGTACTTCTGGATCATGGTATTTGGAATTGAACTCGATGTTCTGCTCGATAGAGCCCTGGAAATTGAGCTTCAGGCTGCCATAGTGTTCTGTGCAGTGTCCATCCAGGTAGTCAATGAAGTTTCCCAGGTCATCTTCATCTTCGTCCTCTGAGTCCAGTGTGTTGGTGCTTTAGTCCGAGCAATCCAAGCTGATGGGAGATCCCAGTTTGGATAGGGTGACCTCCATCTCCCCCTGTTTCTGCTCCACCTCCCTTTTTAACAAAATTTGGCGGTACTCAAATTTTGTATAAAATGATAAGTTTCCTATCCAAGAGACCGAGAATGACAAAAAATTGACACCTTTCATTAAGATGTGCTTGTTACCACTATTCATTATTATAGTTTAAGGTGCCCTTTTGATCATGGTATGGGCTTAAATGTTTTACTGGTTGAGTGCTGGAAGTCACTACCATGGCTCTATTGAAAATTGCTAAAAGCTCCTTTAGTGATTTTACCCAGAGTGCATAAAGGTGACGTTTGCTCAGCAGTGGAATAAAATATTCTTATATAAAATTATTTTGTTGCAATTAATTGGAGAGTACAAAGGAGCACCCTCCAATAAATTGTAACAAATCAGTTATAACAAACTTTTGTGAAACTAAGGCTCATCTTGCTGGTAGCAATAGAATCTTATCTCACAAATCACCTCTGTAAGCAATGTAGCATGCTATGATATCAGTTAAGGTCTTAAAAAATGTATACTTGATAACAACCCTGGTATATCTGGTCTGGACAGTTTTACTGACAAGAGTTTGGTCTGCAAACCATAGTTTAAATTGGTTGATGGTTTTTAAAACTCAAAACAGTGAGATTTTCTCATGACAGAGTAGTGTTGGTTGACAAATGTTTCAACAGCTGAAAAATCACATAAAATCTAATTCTGATAATGTTTGTGGAACAAAACACTGATGCAACAGTGAAATAAAACTTTGATTTTAGAATTGATTCAAAGAATGGTTATATCTGTGGTACTTGTTAACCCTTTGTCAAATGCACAGGATATCATTAAAATTTGTATTTTAATTATTTAAAAAAAAATATTTTGAATCAATTTCAACAAAACTATATCATTAGACTCCCAAATTATAAGGTGTTAAATGTGCCCATTCCAATGACATGGTCACATGATATGGTTTTCTTTAAACTTGAAAAAAAAAAATTTCAGCCACTCAATATGTAAATTATGCAAGTGGAAGCAACTGATTCGTTAGACACATGGTTAGTTCAAATTATTTTCCCTATATACCACGTGGTATTTAACCCTCTTCACACTGATGTCCATATATTAAAATTTCAAGAAGTAACTTTTTTCCCATCATACAACTAGGAATTTAACAAATTCTATCTTGTTTGATTGAGCTCATTGGGCTCTATCAAGCAATATTGAATAGGTTAAATTCCTAGTTGCTTGATATTTTGGTATTTTGATATCAGTGTGCAGAGGATTAATATCGGATATGCAAACTAGGCTGTTGCATACTATCACATTTCCATATGAAGCCAACAAGTTGTATCATATGGAAGTATAACAGTTCACATAAGCCGAGTACACATACCCTATGCTGCACTGAAATGCATGTTATGCAAGTTTGTCAATCCGCATTTTTTCTTCTGCGAAATATTATCATAGTTAGATCGGTAATTGATGTGTGGACTGCTGAGCAGTTATTGCATGCAATTTTTGACTGTCATCTCGATTATTGTAACTCACTACACTTTGGCTGCAAAAGATCCCTTCTTGATGAAATTTAAAATAATCAAAATTGTGCTGCAAGGGTTGAACCTCCAGTGAGTCTCTATTCATTTGATGTTGGTCTCAGATACTTAGGTCAAACCATGCTTGAAGCGTGACTGTGACCCCCTTTCAAACATTTCTGGCTTCACCCACTTTTCTGAGTGATGGAATACAACTATGAACTTTGGGAATGCATAAAGAAAGCAGAAAATGCAATTTCCCGCATTTCTGAAAAATGCACTTGATGACCCCTGGTGACCTCAGTGACCTTGAACCATATTTTGAACCTTCAGTGAGTTTCAACTCATTTAGCACTAGTTTCAGGCCCATTGGTCAAAGTTAAAATGCATGCATGAGCTTCAGCAGTGCTTTTTTTTTTGGCGGAGGGGGGGGGGGGGGGAGCATAAAATGTGAATTTGGGCAATTCTAAAAATGTACTCAATGGCCTCTCCGTGACTGTGACCCATATTTTGAACCTCCATTGAGTTTCAACTCATTTGCTGTTGGTACCAGGTACACAGAAGGAGAAGAAGAAAAACCATACAAAAACAATAGTCTGTGTGTTTCACATGATCTAACAAGAAAACATATCAAACACATTTTGATGTGAGCAATGTTTAAGAATAGTTTTTAATCTGAATAGTATGAATTTCAAACAGATTTTGTTTGAGAAATATTTTCTTAAAATTATTTCAGATAATGGATTAACTTGCAACACATTAAAAATATCTACTGTATGTTATTTATTTCCAGAGTGGAAAATCAACATATCTGAGGCAGATTGTACTGCTACAGATCATGGCACAAATTGGTTCCTTTGTTCCTGCTGAATATGCTTCATTCAGAATCGCAGATCAAATTTTTTCCAGAATAGGTAGTGATGATGACATGGAAACCAACTCTTCAACATTCATGCTAGAGGTATAGATAGCAAGGCTTTTGTTTATGCGATTTCTGTAAAGGCCTTCTTTATTTAAGTATTTCAGCATTTTTAGCCCAACTTGACAACATCAAGCATGAGCTGTTAGGATGGGTGGTGATCCATCATCCATCCATATATCGAACCATCCATTTGTACCTCCGTACAACTATCCATCCACAATTCCTTTAGCCCTACCAGCCATATTTGTCACCTGATCAGTTTCAAATTTTATATGTGGCTTTGGGGTAATGTCTATATGAGAGCTATCAAAGTTTTCCAAATTTCGTTGAAAAACATGGCTGCCAGTGGCCATCTTGGATTTGTCATTTAAATTGTCAATAATTCCATAAGCACACCCTACTGGCTGCATCCCGATCTTTTTTAGATTTCATATCCACCTTTGGTGTGATGTCTTTTCTGTAGAAGCTTGAGGGAATGACTTGGCATTACCAGAACTTTCTATTTAGTTCAATCCCTTCTTGGTCAAGTTGAGCTGGAGTGTCATTGACACTTTCATTTAAAATTGACTTCAGTGGTTACTAATTTCACACATATTTATACAAATGAAAAAGAGTTTACCCAATTATATCTATCATCTGTTGTCAGTCCCTGTTGTGAACATTCCTGAAGTGATTATTTTGGTTTCTGTTTCCCGTAACTTTTTCCGGCCTTTAAATTCCACCAAGCTCTCAGTGAGCACCTTCGTCCCCAAATTACAGGAATATCCCCAAATTAGAAAGAATAACTGATTGTTTGGTTTGTGTTTTATGCTTTTGCAACAGTGTTAACACATTGACAACTTAGATCCTGTGGCTTTGCATTTGCTTCTAAGAAAATCTTGGCAGCTTATAAAGACAGCCACAACTGTCCCATAAACACCCGCTAAAGTAGTTTTAACTGGTAGAGTGCTAAATTATTTTTCAAAGGTGATTTTGTAACGAGAGTATTTTTTTTAAAAGATACATTGCTGTCAGCAAAGAGAACCTTAGTTTAGCAAGATTTTGTTCATCAGTAATTCTGTTACTATTTATTGGAGAGTCCATGTTGGAACTCTCCAGTAAATTGTAACAAAACAATTTTATATGAATATGTCTTTATCTACCACTGTACGAACAACAAGCAAATTGCTCAGTGTAAAGGCACTAATATGGCTTTCAGCACTTTTCAGTAAAGCCCTGATAGTGGATTACAGAATTATTGTCATTAACCCTTTACCCAACACACAGGATATCAAAATTTATTATTTTAATTATGGTTTTTAAAATCTTCTAAAACATTTTCAATAAAACCCTATCACATGACTCCTCATTGCAATGAGCTTGATGAGCTCATTCCAATAAAGGGTCACATGATATGTTGTTTATGCTCCCCGAAAAAATTTGGGGGAGCATATAGTTTCTGCCCTGTCCGTCTGTTTGTCCATCTGAAACAAATGGTTTCCAGAAAATAACTGTAGTTTGACTGAACAAAATGAAACAAAATTTTATACATATGTTTATAACCACATAATACAGGTTGGGATTGGTAGTGGGCTTGGTCTGGTATTTTTTTGTAGAGTTATGGTCCTTTGCTCCCCCTCAAAATTTTGAGCATATAGTTGCCACCCTGTCCGTCCACCCAAAACAAATGGTTTCTGAATGATAACTTTAGTTTGACTAAACAAAATGAAACAAAATTTTATACATAGGTTTATAATCACATAATACATGTTGGAATTACTAGTGGTCTTGGTCCGATATTTTTTTGAAAGAGTTATGTTCCTTTCCAACTTAGAAAACATGTTGATATTGATTTCTGGACAACTTTAGTTTGAATGAACAAAATGAAACAAAATTTTATACATAGGTTTATAACCACATAATACAGGTTGGGATTGATAGTGGGCTTGGTCCGATATTTTTTGGCAGAGTTATGTCCCATTTCCGACTTAGAAAACATTTTGATGTTGGTTTCTGGACGATAATTTTAGTTTGACTGAACGAAATGAAACAAAATTTTATACATAGGTTTATAACCAAATAATACAGATTAGAACTGATCGTGGGCTTTGTCCGATATTTTTTAGCAGAGTTATAGACCTTTCTCAACTTAGAAGACATGTTGATATATTTTCCAGATGGTGACTTGAGTTGTAGGTGTCTGATTTCAATCAAACTTGGAATATAGCTTACTGTAGACAATATACCAGACAGGTTTGATTTTGAGTGTGGTGCGATAATTTTTATCTTGAGTTATGACCCCTTTTTAGCTCACCTGGCCTGCAGGTATTCCTGCCCAGGACTATATTTCTCTTGCCACTGAAATAAGTATAATTTGGGCATATTTAATCAAATTTTCCCTCCTGTAAATGGTATAGATTTTTTCTCCAATGATTTCTCCAGTTAAATTTTGTTAATGTGAGAAAAAGCCGGGACTACATTTGATGAAAAATATCTTGAAAATACTCAGCGTGTTAAGAATTGAATTTTATTTCTGTATCACTGTCTTCCTCTTAATCCTGAGATTCATTTCTAGTTATAAATTAAGGTAAAGCAACCTGTTGGGCATTTCAGACAGAAGTTCTCTTGACATCATGTACTTTTATTGCAATTTCACCCACGTTTAAGCATTGTTTTTCTGTTTGTTTGTTTCCAGATGAGAGAAATCAATTACATTGTTCAAAATGCCTCTAACTCATCATTGATCATTATAGATGAACTCGGCAGAGGTAAGAAAGTTTAAATGAAGTAAACATGTAGGATGTTTTACACCCAGTAGATTGAAGTCACTTTCTATCTTTTCAATTATTCTCTAACCTTTTACCTGACATGAATAGAAGATAATATTTACAAAAATTACTTGAATAATTAAAACTTTTCATAGTTTCCCTCATAAACATATCTTATGACCCCTCATATCGAACAAGCTAAATGAGCCTGTTCCATTTAGAAGCTATAAGATGTTTTAGAGGCAATAACTTTAAAACTAATCAAATATGAATGGGTATTTTCATGGCCCCTCCATAAAATGGCCGGGGGCATATAGTGTTACCCTTGTCTATCTATCATTATGTCTTTCCATCATTCTGTCATTCCATCTGTCCATCATTCCAAAATAGTTTTCCCAATTTTTTTTTTACCATACATTGATATAATTGACTGATTACTAGAATGTGTCTTTGTCATGGGTACCTACCACTTGAATGTGAGTTTGTTCCAGGTCAGATAACTTTTTTTTTGCAGAACTGTTGACCTTGAACTTAAGAAAAAATAGGTTTTTATACTGTACCAATGACCCAGACTTAGCTGGTGCTAACTCTAATATTCTAGGGCCAAACACAAATTTTGCCCCCCCACCCCCCCCAGGCCCCAAAATTTGCATCAAAATCCAAAAATTAGATGTCCTATGTCCTCTATACTTTTATTCATGGAAGTCCGAAATTGGAGCCAAATCCTCATTCTTTGTTTGGCCCTTCAATCAGTAACATCACACTGATATCCGTGCTTAAAATCTCAGTTTAAATGATACCAGACACATAATCATGAGAGAAATGGTGGATCTAAGGATGAAATAAAATGATAAGAGGAAGAAACAGTGGAAGGATGTGTTCAGGGCTGTAACTTATAATTTTTATGAAAAATTATTTCATGTTCCCTAATTTTGGGGCTTGGGCCTGATATTTTCATTCTTGCATTGTTTGTTCAGTGTTTCCTCTCTTCCTTTCCTTAATACCCCCCTTGCTATTCTCCCATGCTTTTGGTATAATTTTTGTAATTATTAGGCTTTCCCAAACCCAGTTTGGGAAAGACTATTGTTATTCTTCTTTTTCAAAATTTTTCTTCTCTTTTTTTTTTTTTTTTTTTCCTCCCTAAATTTTGTCTGTTGAACTGCTTGAAAACAAGTTGTACGATTTTGACCAAATTTGGCACACTTATGTAATGTCATAAAATCTAGTGAAATGCGGTATCGTCATATCTGTGAAAACGCGTGTTTTCAAAATATTCTGCCAAAACCTTCAAAATTTCACCATTTTTCGAATGTCTCAAAATTGTTTACAGTTATTTAGCTCAAATTTTCCACACATTTAGAGCATGACATGATACACCACAATCACCACTCAGATCTTTCAACTTTAACCCCCACTGGCCAAAAATGACATGAATATAGAATTTTTCTTCAAAATTGACCAACTTCAAGGGCAAATTTCTCTAATAACAAGGTTGTTGTAACAATTATTTTGGTTTGGATAGATGCAACAATCATTGCAGAAGAAAGTTACTGTTTACTTTTTAATCTCAGATTTAACCCTCAAGCACAATGAGGGTGAGAATAAGAGTACCGTTTGAAAATGCCAAAATTAGCCAACTTTGATTGCTTTTTCCATCATTTTGGAAAAGGGTTAATTTCAAACACTTTACGTGAACGTATTCACAATTGACTACCGAGCATATTTACTGTTGTAAGTTTGGTTGTAAAGTTTAACCCTATTCCATTCTGGTTGCATAAAAGTAGGTACCGTCCAAAAAAACTTCAGAATTTGGTAAGTTTAGGTGACGATTTACTCCATTTTTAATTGCTTGAGCTCTGTATGTTTTCTATAGCTGCTTGCAGCAGTCAAAGTATGACAAATTTTGTTCTATATGTTATTATTAAAAGTTTAACCCTTGGCAGATTTGAGACTTCCCATAAGGGCACTGTCGGAATATTTGTTATTTTCGCCAACTTCAAGAGCAAATGTTTCTAATTGCAAGGTAGTTGTAATAATTATTTTGGTACGGCTAGATGCAACAATGATTGTGGAAAAAAGGTACTGTTTACTTCTTAATCTCAGATTTAACCCTCTAGCACATTGAGGGCGAGAATAAGAGTACCGTTTGAAAATGCCAATATTAGCCATTTTTGGATTGCCTTTACTATCATTTTGGAAAGGGTTAATTTCAAACACTTTTCATGTACGTATTCACAATTGACTATTGAGCATATTTGCTGTTGTTAGTTTGGTTGTAAAGTTTAACCCTATCCCATTCTGGTTGCATAAATGTATGTACCATCCAAAAAATGTCCTGTTTTTTCAGAATTTGGTAAATTTAGGTGGCGATTTACTCCATTTTTAATTGCTTGAGCTCTGAATATTTTCTATAGCTGCTTGCAGCAGTCAAAGTATGACAAATTTTGTTCTATATGTTATTATTAAAAGTTTAACCCCTGGCAGATTTGAGACTTCCCATAAGTGTACTGTCAGAATAATTGTTATTTTCGCCAACGTTTACATGCACTTTCTCAGCACTGGAGCCATATTGTCTCAAAACCTTTTCCTTGAGAGGATTGGGCCTTCATCCAAGAACAATTTTGCTGTTATATATTTTATTTAAAGTTTTAACCTTTACCCAGTTTTCGGGCCTTGAATTTGAGTGCCCTAAAATTCTTCATAAAATTGGCTAATGTGGAGCTCACTTTTCTTACATTTTCGAAAGGAATATCGAAAAATGATTGACATGTTCGTATTTACACTTGCCTACTGAGCATATTTGCTGTTGTAAGTTTGGTTGTAAAGTTTAACCCTATGCTCATTCTGTTTGCATAAAGATAAGTGCAGTCTAAAAAAACTCTCGTTTTCAGAATTTGGTAAGTTTAAGTGACGATTTACTCCATTCCCATTTGATTGAGCGCTGAACGTTTTCTATGGCTATATGCAGCAGTCATAGTATGACAACTTTTGTTTTATATGTCATTATTAAAAGTTTAACCGTTGGCAGATTCGAGACTGCCCATATGGGTAGGGTCGGAATAATTTTAATATTTTTATACTGTACCAATGACCCAGACATAGCTGGTGCTAACTCTTAAAATATAGGGCCAAACACAAATTTTGCCCCCCAATCCCCAAAATTTGCATCTAAAACTAAAGAAAACATGTCCAGAGAGGCCCTCCACACCTCGCCCCCACTGCGCATGCGCAGTGTCAAGGACGTTCCGAAATTGGCGCCATTTATCATTCTAAGTTTGGCCCTTCATCAGTTAACATCTGACTGATCTTTGTGCTTTTAAATCTCAGTTTAAATGATGCCAGACAAATAAATTTTAGTGAAATGGTGATTCTAAGGAGGATAGAAAAGGAGGAGAGGAAAAGAATGTGTGACAGAATATTATCAGGGCTGTAACTTAAAATTTTTTAATGAAATTATGTTAAGTTACCTATTTTCAAGGCAGCAGCCATTTTGTTGTCATTCTGATTATTTAGTTACACTGTTTTTACAAGTGTTTTTCCTCTCTCCCTGTCCTTTAAGTTCCCCCTTGCTATTCTCCCATGCTTTTGGCATAATTTCTGTAATTATTATTACTAAAATTTCTTGGGAGTTTAGCTGAATAACAGAATGAATTCTGTTCTTTCCCCATGTTTACGTCTTCACCTACGGGTGGTTAGGCGTTGTGTTCTGCATCTACCATCTGATGTTCTGCAGTTTCTTCCCTGGAAGTCTCTGTTTTGCATCAGATGGTGTATTTTTGGTAACTGATTTCGGGCCTGGGTGCCTGGAGTCTTATTTTAGTGTTTTTACACTCATTGTTTACATTTACAACAGCCCTCTGTGTGAGGGGGAGATTTCTATAATAATATCTTTATGTTATTTCAATCATAACTAGATACATTATTATTGTTCGTAAGTGTTGAATAAATTGTTTAAAATATTTTTAAAATTTTTGTCCACACTTAGGCTTGGGATCCATTGGGGCTCAACGTTACTTTTCAGAAACTTGGGCTGTTCTGAAAAAATATTTTTTCAAAATATTTTGATTTCAATTATTTTTTCTATATTAATGGATCATATTATTATTATGTATTTTGATTGCCAGGGGTTAGTGCGAGTACCAGGACTTGTTTTCTTTTCACATTGAAAGGATATTGATCTATTGTTTTAAGAGGAAGTCTTCCTCTGACCTTATTATCATTCTATATGTGGTCAGTGTACTCGCATTAACTCCGGTTCTGTATCGTATGATTTCGATGACAATATGGGAAGCGTATGTCACGGTATGTTGTTGGGGATTTGGACACTCCGGTCCTTTCCCCGCAGGGTCACTCTACTTTATCAATTTCTATTTCAGACGATCAAGATTAGGGTGATGTATCTGTGATGTCTTCCAACAGTGTGCCTCCGTCGTCACAATTAATGAAGGGCTAGCGGAAAAGTGCTCATGTAATACGCCAATTGCCTAAGAGGACCCTAGTAGGTTCGACGGCCTTTGACGTCCGCTAGCTCGCCCGGTGTAGCGTCCATTCACCGAATGGTTCGGCAGCCGGGTTCGTCCGTTGCGGTCTAGAAGGAATTTTGGGGTGATGCGAGCACTATAAAATTAACTTAATGCACACCCAGTGACGGCGGATCGGAGGGAGAACGGAGGAAGCCTTTTAGTCCGGTTCATAGCTCGTTCCGGTCCATCCGGACGGCAAGCGAGAGAGGCCCCTCTCTCGTTCAACAACATCTGGCCCCAGATGTTGTGGTACAAATGTGTCGTTAGCGGAGCATACGTCCGTCGCTCGGGACGCTCCGTTGTATAGGCAGTCCGCTGAGACTGCTAAGGCTTCCTCTTCTCGTCAGCGCACACGACCGCACCTTGGCTGCGTGACCGCCGATATATTACCAGCTTCGCCGATCAAGGATTCTTCGGCGACCAGGTCACACCATCCGGCAGCCAGGGATTCGAGACCGATGGACTCCGGACGTTCGCATAGGAAAAGTATGCGGGAGCCATCTGATGCGGAGCTGCCCTCGGCGAAGCAGCGATAGACTGCGCCTCCGCAGGTCTCGACGCCGGACATTCTTGTGCACATAGCACAGCTTATCGCAGCATCCCAGCAGCCGACAGAAACGGTGTCGGATCGAGAATTATCCGACAGCGCTGGGTCGGTAGCCGGGGACTCGAGGTCTGCAGACTCCGGACGTTCGCATAGGAAGTATGCGGGAGTCAACGTACACGGAGCTTCCAGCGGCAATGCATCGTAAGTCCGCTACTGCACAGGCCTCGGGAACGAACGTGCTTTCCTTAATAGCACAGTTTATCGCAGCATCCCAGCATCAACTGAATCTGTCGCATATATTTTATCCGACGATGCTGGGTCGGGACGCTCCGCGGAAGCGGGTACGGACGTCCGAAAGTTTCATCCGGTCCGACGGGATACCGAAAGGGATTCGGTGGATTTCAAGCTTTCCCTTTCGGAACAACATATGCTGCGATGCCGGATAAGAAACTGATAGCGTCGGTGGACTTAGAAATTTTTGGTTCGGTTCAGGGACATCGTCCCTCAGTTCCGACATAGTCCAATAATGTCACACAAACTTTCGAATTATTGAACGACGCTATATATATTATTATTTTATGCTTGCTATCCAAGCATTTCTGGTTTCTTGTTCGAAGAGTTATGGAGATGTCTTTCAAAAGTGTGCCTCTGTCGTCATAGTTAATGAAGAGTTAGCGGCAATAAGTGCTCATGGAATATGTCTATCGCTTACGGAGTGACATTCGCTAGCTCACCCGGTGTAGCGTACATTCATCGAATGGTTCGGCTGCCGGGTTCGTCCGTTGCGGTCTAGGAAGGAGATTTGGGTGATGCGAGCACTTTAATTACTTTAGTACTCACCCAGTGACGGCAGATTGAGGACAGATCGGAGGAAGCCAACAACATAGGGGACCGCATGTTGTGGTTCAGATATTTTACATTCGGAGCATATGTCCGTTGCTCGGGACGCTCCGTTATATTGACAGTCCGAGAGACTGTCTTTAATGCTTCCTCATCCTCACAGCAGGGCACACGACCGCACATTGGCTACGTGACCTCGAGTATCCGATCAGTTTCGGCATTCAGTGATTCCACAGCGAATAGGTCGCGCCATCCGGTAGCCAAGGGACACGAGGCCTATACACTCCGTTCGCTCGCATATTGGAAGTATGCACGGGGTAACGATCTCGGAGCTTCCTGCGGCAATGCATCGTAAGACCGCTGCTCCTCAGGCCTCAGTGACGGACGTGCTATCCGAGTTAGCACAGTTGTTTCGCAGCATCCCAGCAATTGACGGTTTCTCGGTCGAATCAGGAATTATCCGACGGCGCTGGGTCGGTGCGGTCCGCGGTTGCATCAAGCTACGGACGACCGAACGCTTTATAGGGTCCGACAGGATGGCGAAAGGGATTCGAAAGATTTCGAGTTTTCCCTTTAGTAGTATCGGAAGATGCCTTTCATATCTTCTGGCATTTCTTCCAGTGATTATTTTTCGGACTTCATTGCTGCGATCTTGGATAAGAGACTTATAGCGTCATTGGACTCGGATTTTTCGATCGGTACAGGGACTTTGTCCCTGACTTACCGACGCAGTCCAATATTGTCATTACAACATGTGTTTTATTTTTCGACGCTATATATTTATATATATACAAGACGGCTACTAAGCATGATAGTTTAGTTTCTTGTCCGCGTGGCTCATTTCTGCCATTTTATCTTTTTTACATATAGTTTATTTTGGCAGAGCAGGGCATACCGAGAGTTCATATGCGTCTAGACGGTGTGATTAAAGACTGCATATATTCTTTTTCACCGTTTATGTCTTTTCCATTTTCAATGTTGGGAACGACATTATGTATATTAGACTTAACTTAGACGCTTTATTATACGTAATCCGCCTTACTGAGGCGTTATCATTACGTCTTCAAGAAAAGATTTACGGGATATTATTCTCAATGTAATTTCTTTTGAGGGCAGGAGTTTGTTCACGTATAACTCCGCCCTTCAGTGGCTGATTGGAGTTGGTTAGACGTGAGGCAGCCCTAGCTACATCCACGCGTGGATAGTAGGTTAAGAACTCTCTCAGAGTCGCTTCGTTCTCGGAGGAGCTTCTCTTCGACGGCAACTTTCCGGCAATCCATGAATTACTTGAATTATACATTCTCTTGTCTATCTAGTGTTACAAGAGATTCAGACTGGGGCAAACATTCGGTGGTTGACTCAGAGAGTGCCGCCGCAGTTGCCGGACCCGAGTGTGGCTGTTATGACGGTTGCCAGTCAAACAGATTGGGATATATTCTGATCCCTACGGATTCGAAGTGCCAGGGTCTTTGGGTTCCGCAGTCTTTTAGCTATCAGTTAACTTCCGCGGAATAATGTTTTTTAGGCTTGCTTTTTGTCATTGCATGAACATTATTCAGAAACGCATGCCCAAATTCCTGTCCTTTAATTCGACAGTAGTGGCGTATCTCCGGAACCAGGGAGGCACTCTTTCGTTTCCGTTATTCAATTTAATGGAAAGAATCCGTCTGTTGGTTATAGTACACCAAGTTCAGTTTTGGTCCGTCATATTCTGGGTCGTCTGATTGTTTTATCGCACTCCCGTTCTCTTACGGGTCGCTTGTTGCTGTCAGAATGGACTCTCAACAAACAAGTATTCAATCAGATTTGCTATCTATGGGAGCGCCCAATGATGTTTTATTTATGACACAGTTGGCTAATCAATTGCAGACGTATGTGTTGGCTTGTCCAGATCTCTGAGCTAATACTGTTAACGCTCTATTGATCTATAGGACAGAATGATAGGATACGCGTATCCTCCGGCGCTGTTGTTTTTAGCAGGTATTGCTAAGATAAACAACCACAATATATTTCTGTTGATAGCATCTCTATCTTCACAGAGATCATGAGTAATTTACTCTCTTGTCTACTGTGGATCTTAACGTGAAATCTTCCTCTATGTGAGGATCTTTTTTCACTGGGTAAATCGTGTCATTTTTATCACAACCAGCAAGGTCGCAACCTTCATGTTTTCCGTTGTGTGGTCCATATTGCATTGTAAGCACTGTACTGGACGAGCTTTGGACGCGATTTCTTACTATAGGAGATCCTCTTCTTCGCTATTCTATGCGACTAAAGTGGAGGCTCTTCCGTCGTGGTGTAGGGATCATTATGTTCATATGGTTGATCCCTCCATACTACTCATTGCTATTTTTTAGTATACTTGTTTCACAAGATCTACTGCAGCCTGTTGTTTTTTAGGTTATAGGTTTATGTTACCTCATACCTATGCACTCTACGATAGTTTACAATTGAGTCTTTTGTCTCTTTATCTAAGTCAGTTAGTAACTTTTTGATAAATAGACTTAGAATCTTTAGATTAAATTCCTATACGGATTTTAACTTCAGGTTCTTATTTAGCTAAGTAATCATTTGAGCCTCTGGAAACAGTAGTTTTCAAATTCTGACCTTTTAGACAGTAATTCTGTTGGTTTCTCTTTTACTGTAGAGTCAGTGAGTTTCATGCACTATCGATGGATGATTTTCACTTTCATAGTTTCGGAATCAATACTTCCGTTACTATTTAGGTTGGATTGTTGCATAAGAGTTAGGCTCCTATTATCCGGAACCTATTATTTTAAGGTCCTTCCGTCTTCGTATGGGCATAGGCCTTTACTCTTTCCGGGTACAGTTTATGTATTTATAAACAGATATCTGTTTATTACAAGGGCGTAAGCTTCTTCTGTCTTTGATGTCTAGTAGAAGGACGTTACGCTCCATTTTATTGTTAATGGATTCTATTAACTAGCGTACTGCTTATGGTATATCATTGGCTTAGCAGTTGTGCTTAAGATTTCAGCTCATGAAGTAAGAGTTCTTCTACTTCTTGGGCTTACATTAATAGTGTTCTATTATAGATTTTTGAAGGCTGCTCATTGCGCTCAGCCATCCATTCATGAATTTTATCTCAGAAATATCGAGTCCATTTCTGGAGGCCTCTATTGTTAGGTCTATTATCTACTGCTCAGAATGTCATTCACTTAACAGTTGCTACTATAGCTAGGTAGGCTGTCTGTTTCGGCAGTGTCTCCGTTCGGCTGCCCTCTTCGCTCTGGGCTATTTGACCCAGGGCAAGAAAAAGGGGGGGGGGAGGGTGTTCCCTTGGGTCACCTGTTTTTACTATGAAAACAAGGGGATACCTCCTCCGGAGTTAGTAATTCTGAGCTGTTTTTAGGATGGTTGTTTAGTGAGAAGTTTAAGTTTATAAAATTCATTCAAGTCTTAGTTTTTAAAGTATAGCTTTTGAATATTGCATATGTCAACGGACATGATTATGCAATTCTCACACACTTTTAGGAGTATAAGAGTCTCTATTCTCTAGACTTACTTTATTATTGGCTTACTTTAAAAATTATTAGTATAAGGATTATTGGATATTAATAGAGTACATGGATGTATGAAGCTCAATTTTTGGAAGGTGTTGTATCTTTCTAATTTATCATAAATAAGAAAGATACATGTAAGGCCTATTACTTCTTTTCCCTACAGGGGATGACTCTATTTTATTTTATTGAGCGTATTCCATTTTGCTCTATGTCCTTGGCCCTCCAGCCTTTTTACTATTCAGCTATGTCTGGGTCATTGGTACAGTATAAAAATGTTAAAAAATTTATAGTAATTTATATATTTTTTATACTTACCAATGACCCAGACGGGGATGGCCCTCCCAGGAGTTGGGAACTCTTGCCTCCCCGCTGAGTACATAGCGCTTACCAGGCACTGGTTATTAGAATGATAAATGGCGCCAATTTCGGAACGTCCTTGACACTGCGCATGCGCAGTGGGGGCGAGGTGTGGAGGGCCTCTCTGGACATGTTTTCTTTAGTTTTAGATGCAAATTTTGGGGATTGGGGGGCAAAATTTGTGTTTGGCCCTATATTTTAAGAGTTAGCACCAGCTATGTCTGGGTCATTGGTAAGTATAAAAAATATATAAATTACTATAAATTTTTTAACTTTCATAAAATCACTGAATATTGATAAGCGTGCAGTGGTAGTTTGGAATAGAATATCCGAAAATTCACAGTTCAATTCCAAGAATATTTTCTGTTATAAGGTTGCTGCAAAGTTTAACGCAACCCCTGTCTCAGATGCATAATGGTAGATGCCGTCGAAAAAAACTCATTTTTTCAGAATTTCGTAGGTTTAAGTGACAATTTACTCCATTCCTAATTCATTGAGCGCTGAATGTTTTCTATGCCTGCATGCAGCAAGCATAGCATGACAACTTCTGTTTTATACGTCATTATCAAACGTTTAACCCTTGGCATATTTAGGAGTTCCCGTGTGGGTATAGTCGGAATAATAGTTATTTTCATAAAATCAATCCCTGAATATATTGGTAACCATGCAGTGGCCTTTCAGTGGTGATACGTGAAGCCGCAAATAGTTAAGGTTGAAAAGTTCATCAAATAGACAAATATAATACATAACTCAACCGGTGACAGGTAAATAATGAATGGAACAGTTGAGAATAAAATAGGGACGATACGGGCCCTCGGTTTCCACCTGATCCACGGTATTTCCACGCGGTATTGGCACTTGACAAAGATACTAAACTGTCGGGCAGGGACAGTAGGAAACATTCTGAGAATTTCAAGTTGCTGCTTTGCATGATCGGGACATAATTGGAATATATCCGACATTGTATCTGTCGGATATATTCCAATTATGTCCCGATCACTTCACCCCGTTTGTCCCCATGGGGGCACCATGACGACGTGTACTAAGGCATACTGCACGTCAGTGGTGCGCATGTCTTCAACCAATCTAACCCTGTATGTGCTACAGTGCGGAGGCACTATGTTGGTGAGCTGGCAGCTGCTCATCATTGCTCGGTGGTTCTCTCTGGGTACTCCGGCTTCCTCCACCCATACAACTGTCACCGACATAATATGACCTTGGCTGTTAATGTGCCGTTAAAACCTAATAAATAAATCCAGTACCAATTTTGCTCTTACAAATATTAGTAACGTCAGACAAAATCCATTTTCTGATTAATTTTGTACTTTTCTGTACTCACCTTCCCTGAGTAAGATTGGTATACCTTTTCAATCTCAGATTTAACCCTCAAGCACAATGAGAGTGAGAATAAGTGTACCATTTGGAAATACCCAAATTATCCAATTTTGGTTACTCTGTACTATCATTTTGGAATGGGTTAATTTGAGACACTTTGCTTTGCTATATGCAGAGATGTTTAATCAATAAATCTGGCTTTAGTTATGTTCTGGGACTTAATGAAACATGTGCTTTGGCCACTTAAAAATAGCACTGTCTGCAAAAAATGACTGAGTGAATACTCACTTGTCCAAAAACAAAAAGGAAAGAGCTCTTTGAGCTTTTCATAACTGCTTTCAAAAATCAATGGGGAACAAATTTTGTGTTAAATGTTTTGGTGTTCCGTGTTATCCAACACCAGTTTGGCCGTACAAATATGAATACCGCCAGGAAAGAAAGCACATTTTCTCAGTGGTAGCCTGTTTGACTTCTATGATAGAGGTCCCGAGTTTGATCACTATCTGGGACGACCCATGTAATGTCCTTGGGCAAGGCACTTTATCCCGGTTGCCAACATGGGGCACGATGATGCCATGTACTAAGGCGTACTGCATGTCAATGGTGCACATGTCTTCAACCGCTGGTACCCTGCTTCAACGGAGCTTGAACATAATTACAATGTTGAGCTGACAGTTGCTCGTCGATGTTCGGTGGTTCTCTCTGGGTCCTCCGACTTCCCCCACCCGTAAAACTGTCACGGTCATGATTAGCCATTGTGGATAAGTATGTGACCATAAACACCAATAAATAAATACCGACAGGGAAACCCTCTGTGAAATCCTTCTGTCAATAAGAAGTAATGTAATGCAAGAAATATTAACAAGCTGTTCAACATCCCTTTAATCAACTCATTTTGACTTGAACTGTACCCATCACTGTGTATACTAGCTCTCTAGATGGTTTAAACAATATCAAATAAACAACTAATTTGTGTGTGACAGTAACTCATATTACATGTATTTCATTGTATCTGAAACAGATATGTTGGAAAAATTGTGAAATCATGGAGTAGGAAGCTTACCCTCGTTTGTTGACAAATCCCACACATTCACAAACAGACAAAATGATAGAGAATAAATTAATTATTGATATTTAAGGTCACTTTCAGCATCTACAGCTATATCATGACCATAATATAGGTATTTATTCAAGTCCAGGTATTCATTGCATATGCGTACAGGGCTATTTTTCAGGGGGTGGTGGGGGGCGGGGGGGGATGAACCCTTTTAGCCCGAAAAAGTTGAATCTCAGGAGGAAATGCCAAATGTGTGTATGGGAGGGAGTGGGGTGGTCTCCCTCCCATTGAGTACCTGGAGAGAACTACCGAGCCATGGCAAGCGACTCAGACTCCCCAACATACTAACTCCACAAAAGCAGGGTTAGCATTGGTTGAAGACAAGTGCACCCTCAAAGTACCCTTAGTACACATTGCCATCATGCCTCCCCACCCCCACGTGGGAAACTAAATTGGGATGAAGTGTCTTGCTCAAGGACACAATGTGGTTGCCACAGGCGGGAGTCGAACCGAGGACTTCTTGGATTGCAACAATCATCTCTACCTTCTGAGCCACCGTGCTCCTGTAATATGCAGTAATAGAGCTCTTTATGTATACTTGTGTGATTATAAATGAATAATATTAACGTGGATACGGTTCCACTGAATCAACTTGTACAGTATAATGGTCAGTTTACTTGCAACTTCTAAGTGATGAGATAGGAAAACAACATTTTGTGTGGAAAACCAAAATGTTTTGTGGACATTTCTGGCAACTAAATTGTCCGAAATTTTCTGGCATATTGGCTGAAAAATCGGCTCCTTCCTGACTCAGGGGTGGGTTGGGGCACAGTCCTTCATGAAACCCCGGCCCGTACACCCATAATTCATATGTACTAATATTTTCCAAAGCACAAAGGACATCGCTTGTTTTGCTTTCTATGAAAATATTCTGTAATTATTGAAGAGCAAATTTTGTGTTAAATGTTTTGGTGTCCTGCCGTATCTCAAATATCTGTTTTGGCTGCATAAAAACTAGTAGCATCACAAAAACTTTGATTTCCACTAAATTTTTTGTTTTCAAAGCTGATCGATAGTTTTGTGTACAATACAGTTTGCCTTTTCACATTAAAAAGTTGGGAAAGCCCGTAATTTGTCCAACAAATTACAATTCTCTAGTTTTACAATGAAATTTCTTGGGAGTTTTGGCTTGGTAACAGAATGATTATTCTGTTTTTCCCCATGGTTACGTCCGCACCCTAGGGTGGTTAGGCATTTCAGTCATGCATCTACCATCCGATGTACTGCAGTTTCTTCTCAGGAAGCCTCTGTTTTACATCGGATAGTGTTAAAATTGGTTACTGATTTCGGGCCATATTTTCAGTGCCTGGAGTCTTGTTTCCAGTTTTATTCACTTTTGTTTACATTGACAACGGTTACTTCAGACAGTGATTCCTTGTCATCTATTAAGTTCTGCTCATAGCCAGATACATAATATTGTCCGTAAGTGTTACATTAATTTTTAGACATGATTTAAAATTTTTGTCCACACTTAGGCTTTTTTTGGGATCCATTTGGGCTCATCATTCCCATTGGGAACTTGGGCTCAACTTGAAAATTTTTTCGAAAATCTTTTCTCTCGAATTATTTTTCGAAATGTTTGTAATGGATTATATTATTATCATGTATCTTGTTTTCAAGGGTTAGTGCGAGTACGATGACTGTTTAACTTTTTTCAAAATGAAAGAAGTTTGTTCAAATTGTAATTCGAGGAAGTCTTCCTCTGATTCTCATGCTCATTGTATTATTTGTAGTCAGTGTACTCACACTAATTCTTGCTCTGTGTGTGCCAATTGGAATGACAAACGTTGGGAGACGTGTGTCACGGTATATTATTAGTGGTGAGAGGTCCATGCCGGTTCTCTCTCCAAAGGGCCACTCTAGTTTTTCAGTCTCTTTTTCAGAGGAACAAGAACGGTGATGTTTCTGTGATGTCTTCACAAAGTGTGCCTCCATCATCGCATACAAATGAAGAGCTAGCGGCTAAAGTGCTCAAAGAAATTCGGCAAATGCCTAAGAGGTCCCACGTAGGACCGACGGCATTGTCGCCCGCTAGCTCGCCCGGTGAAGCAATCATTCACGAAATGGTTGTGACGGCGGGTTCGTCTGTTGCGGTCCAGGAAAGGAGATCGGGTGTTGCGAGCACTATAAACATGGATCGTGCACATCCGGCGACGACGAATTCGAGGATCGAAAGGATGAAGCCAATCAGTCCGGTACCTAGCTCATCCAGGTCTGCCCGGACCGCGAGTGAGAGAGGCCCCTCTGTCTTACAACAACATCTGGGACCAGATGTTGTTGTACGTAATGTTCGTCAGTCGGAGCATACGTCCACTCCTCGGGACACTCCGTCATATAGACGGTCTGGCACGACTAGTCTATTGGCTTCCTCATCCTCACGGCAGCACACAGGGCCGCAACTTGGCTACGTGACTTCTGATATACAGCCTGCTTCACCGACCAGGGATTCCACGTCGATCAGGTCATGCCATCCGGTAGCCAAGGACACGAGGCCTTACCAGTCGGGATGTTTGCATAAAAGAAGTATGCAGGAATCAATGTCCCAGGAGCTCCCAGCGGCTAAATCACGTAAGACCGCGGCTCCGCAGGCCTCCGTGACGGACTTGCTATTACAGATAGCTCAACTCATTGCAGCATCCAAGCAGCCATCCAAAACTTTTTCGGAACAGGAATTGTCTGAGGAAGCTGGGTCGGTTCGCTTCCCTGCAGAGTCAGAAAGGGACGACCGAGAATCTCATATGGTTCAGTCAGATGGCGAAAGGAAATCAGTGGAGCTGGAATTTTCCCTTTCCGAACAACATAAGATGGCCGTAGATTTCATCTGGCAACACCTTCCAGGTGTTGTTCCTCTGGACCAAAATGCTGCATTACCAGATAAGAGACTGATAGCATCACTGGACACAGACTTTTTCGGCCAGAATAGGGACACTGTCCCTGAGTTTCCGACCCAGTCCAGAAATGTCACACGGACATTTGAACTACTGAATGACACTATATTCAAGCTAGCCTCTAAGACTGGCAAATCCGGTTTCTTATCGCCTAGCGCTATACAGCTGCCTTTCATCAATTCAAGAAATAGATTTGAAACGGCAGGACATAGCATGCTGAGAGTTCCTCTGCATTTGGACGACAAGGCAGAAGACTTGGAGTTGTCATTGCTGGCGTCCATGTCTATTAACTCCAGTTTACTGGAGACGACAATCTCGTCTAATAGAATTAATTTAGACGCATTATCTTATGCAGATCACCTTACCAGAGCGTTATCATTACGTCTCGAAGGGAAAGAATTCCAGGATGTTCAAACTTCCTTAAGAGTTCTTTCGTGGGCTATAGCATATTCTACGTATAACTCCGCCCTTTCAGTGTCAATCTGGAGTTAGTGAGACATGATGCTGCCCTGGCTGCATCGACTAGAGTGGATAGTAAGGTGAAAAACTCTCTTCGAGTCGCTCCGGTCTCCGGAGAGCTTCTCTTCGACGGAAAGCTTTCTATTATCTATGATTACAAAGAAAGCTTCGAATTCTCTGCTTTTTAAATCCGCTTCTAAAAAGTCGGACTCAGCAGAGAGGAGTAAGGCAGGCATTTTGGGGGCGAATACGTCCAACGGAAGTTCCTATAGAGGCTCTAAGAAAGCCTCTACGTCTTACTCCAGAGACCGTCAGAGTAGCGACTCAGGTAGGGGCCGTTATGCTGGCCAAGATATCCGGTCAGATGCCCCTAAACCGACTGGACGAGGTGCGGGTCGTGGAGGACGTGGTTTCTCCTCCCGCAAGCCTCGCAGGGCCAGGAGGTGATGGTGTAAACCTCTATTGCATTCCTGTCGGTGGAAGGCTGTCGAGATTCTTAACCAATTGGATGTCAATTACGGATGACCCATGAGTGCAAGGGGTGATTTCCGAAGGTCTAAAACTGTCCTTCAAGGAAAAACCTCCGTTAACTCGAAGTCCACTTTGGACTCAGCTTCCGTCAAATGTTCAGAAGAGAGAATCGCTTCTATCAGAAGTTCAATCTCTTCTGGACAAGAACGCTATAGAGGTAGTAGAAAACCAGGAATCTCCAGGTTTCTACAGTCACCTGTTTCTGGTTCCAAAACCAGCCGGCTCGTTTCGTCCAGTCATAGATTTGAGCTGGATAAACAAGCTGATTGTGGCTCCAAACTTTTATATGGAGACCATCCGATCAATCAGAGTGAGCATTCGAGTGAACGATTATGCTGTGAGCATAGATCTCAAAGATGCGTACTTTCACATCATGATGCATCCAGCGTTCAGAAAGTATCTTCACTTCGCTGTCCTAGGAGTTGTTTATCAGTTCCGAGCGATGTGCTTCGGTCTGAATCTAGTGCCCTTGGCATTCACTCGAATAATGAACTCGGTAAGAACTCATTTCCGAGCTCATTCGTCTGTAGTAACGTCGGCCTACTTGGACGACATTCTTCAGAGGTACGGCTGCGAGTTAACGCTTCAGAACGATGTTCTGAGTCTGCTTCAACTGCTCCGATGTCTCGGTTTCATAGTAAACGAAAAGAAGTTGGATCTAGTACCGTTCAAGTCATTTACCCACCTGGGAATGAGCTTCGAGACGCACAACAATCTCGTTCATCTGCTGTTAACCAGAGTGAAATTAGTTGTTACGCTCGCTTTTGTCTTCACTCAGATGTAGTAACAGCGAGAGAATTCATGAGACTGACAGGTTTGTGCAGAGCCACTGCGGATCTTATTCCGATGGGGCGGCTACGCACTTGTCCACTCCAGATATTTTTTACTCAGAATTGGAGTGTGAAGACTCATTCGCTCAAAACGAACATCGTCTTGTTGAATCAAGTGAAACAAGAGATTCAGACTCGGGCAGATATTCAGTGGTGTTAACTCAAGGAGTACCACTGCAACTGCCGGATCCGAGTTTTACGATAATGATGGATGCGAGTCAAACAGGTTGGGGCGCTACTCTGAGCCCAACAGATTCGAGGTGCCAGGGTCTTTGGGATCCGCAGTTCCTAAACAATCACATAAACATCAAAGATATGATGTCAATTTGGCTTGCGCTACGTCATTGGATGAACATTATTCAGAATTCGCATGTTCAAATTCTGTCTGACAATTCGACAGTAGTAGCATATATTCGGAACCAGGGAGACACTCATACCATTCCGTTATTCAATTTAACGGAAAGGATTCTTCTGTTTGTCCTAGAGCATCAAGTTCTCCTATCGGTCCGTTATATTCCGGGTTGTCTGAACGTTCTAGCAGACTCCCTTTCTCGGAAAGGTCGCATGTTGCCGTCAGAATGGACTCTCAACAAACGAGTATTCAATCAGATTTGCTACCAATGGGGTCGTCTAATGATAGACTTATTTGCGACGCATCTCAACAATCAGTTGCAGACGTATGTGTCGCCATGCCCAGATCCTCAAGTGTTTGCAGTAGATGCCCTCTCGATATCTTGGGACGGAATGATAGGATACGCGTATCCTCCAGCTCCGCTGATTTAGCAGATATTGCTAAAAATCAAGCAATCTTACTGCAAGATTCTGTTGGTAGCATCTCTGTCACCCCAGAGACCATGGATAAATCTACTCAGGTGTCTGTTGTGGGACATTCCGCGGAAGCTTCCTCCACAGGAGGACTTTCTTTCGCAGGGGAAATCGCGCACACTGCATCACAACCCGCAAGGTCTCAACCTTCACGTATTTCCGTTTTGCGGTCCTTCTTGCACGGCAAGCATTTTACAGGACGAGCAGTGGATGCAATTTCTAACTGTAGGAGGACCTCCTCTTTGCTAAATTATGCTGCCAAGTGGAAGATTTTCTATCGGTGGTGTAGGGATCATTCTATTGATATTTATGATCCCTCCATTCCAGACATTGCTAATTTTCTAGTATACTTGTCTGACGAGATCAAACTGCAGCCAATAACCATTTAGGGTTATAGGTCTATGCTATCGGATACCTATGCTCATCATGATAGGTTACACAGATTGGATCTAATGTCTCTTTATCTAAGTTAGTGAAAAACTTTTCGATAAATAGACCTAGCAATTTAATTCCTAAGTGGAGCTAAAAGAAACGCCATTTGAGCCTCTTGATACAGTGGACTTCAAATTCTTATCTTATAAGACAGCTTTTCTCTTAGCCTTCTCTTCTGTCAGAAGAGTTAGTGAGCGTCATGCATTATCAGTTGATGATTCTCACTATCGTAGTGTTGGTAATACTATTAGTTTAACTACTAATGTTGGATTTTTGGCTAAGAATCAGGCTCCTAATAAGTATCCTGAACCTATTGTTATTAAGGCTCTTCTGTCTTCAGACAGTCATATGCCTTTGCTCTGTCCAGTTAGAGCCTTGCGTATTTACAAATGTAGATCTCAGTTTATCAGAAAGGGATGTAAGCGTTTCTTTCTGTCTCTGCTGCCTAATAGAAAGGACATTACAGTCCATTCTATTCCAAGATGGTTTCAATTTACTATCTGTACTGCTTATGAAAAATTATCTTCAACTCAGCAGTCTGTGCTTAAGATTTTGGCGCATGAAGTAAGAGCGCTGTCTACATCTTGGGCTTATGCTAGTAGTGTTGCTATTACCGATTTGATGAAGGCTGCATATTGGTCTCAGCCTTCCACGTTCACAAATTTTTATCGTAGAAATATTGAGTCCATTTCTGGCAACCTTCGATGTTTAGGTCTGTTATCTGTTGCTCAGAATGTCGTCCACTAAACAGTTGCAACGATAGTTATACAGACTTTCTGTTCCGGTAGTGACTCTGTCCTGCTGCCCTCTTCGTTCTGGGGTATTTGACCCAGAGCAAGGGGAAGTGGGTGTGGATGGTGTTCCCTTATATCACCTGCTTTATAGTGAAAAGCAAGGGAATACCTCCTCAGGTGTCAGTCATTCTGAGTCGGTGCCGGGATGGTTTTAAAGTGTAAAGCTAATGTCTATCTCATTTATGTAATATTTTTAAAGTGGAGCTCAGTGTGAAGCATTTGTATATGTCACGTGTCATACGAGCGCTAATATACAATCCTCGGACACTTTTAAATGAGTATAAAGAGTCTCATTTTCTGGACTATATTTATTGGCTTTCCTTTAAAATGGTTAGTACAATGGATTATACTGGATGTTAATAGAGATCATTGATGTTATTATGCTCAATAACAGAATGGTATTGTGTCTTTCTTTTTTGGTAGAAACAAGAAAGATACATGTAAAACCTGTTCTCCTCTTCTCCTTGAGGGCATAATTCTGTTTACATGTAATTGAGTCTATTGGATTTTCCTTTATGTCCTAGGCCCTCCAGCCTTTTTTTCTATTCAGCTACATCTGAGTCATTGGTACAGTATAAAAATGTTAAAAAATTTATAGTAATTTATATATTTTTCATACTTACCAATGACCCAGACGGGGATGGCCCTCCCATAAGTTGGGAACTCATACCTCCCCACTGATTACATAACACTTACCAGGCACTGGTTGTAAGAATGAGGATTTGGCTCCAATTTCGGACTTCCTTGACTACTGCGCATGCGCAGTGGATAAAAGTATGGAGGACCACATAGGACATCTAATTTTTGGATTTTGATGCAAATTTTGGGGATTGGGGGGGGGGGGGGGGGGCAAAATTTGTGTTTGGCCCTAGAATATTAGAGTTAGCACCAGCTAAGTCTGGGTCATTGGTAAGTATAAAAAATATATAAATATATAAATTACTATAAATTTTTTAACTTTTCTGGAATTTTTTTCCACCATGCATTGAGATAACTGGCTGATTTCTGGTATGTAGAATTTGAGTTTGGTCCTGGTCGGATGATTTTTCAAGGAGTTATTGACCTTGAACTTCCTAAAAAACAGTTATTCAGACTCTTTTCACCATATATTGATATAATTGGCTAAAAATAACAGTATTTTTATACTTTTCAAATTTTTGTCTTCTTCTTTCGAACTACTGAGCCGATGTGAACCAGACATGGTAGGAATGGTCTATGGGAGGTCCTCTACAAACGATCCTCACTTTTTGTTCCAGTTGGATGAAAAACATGGCCACCAGAGGCATTCTTTGATTTTAATTAATCGATTTTTAAAAACCTTCTCTGAAACTACAAGGCCAAATGGTTTGAAACTTCACACGATTGATGACTGGGACACCTTCTACCAATGATCCTCATTTAATGTAATGTTGATCTAGTTGTAAATATGGGAAATCACATATTTTTATACTATAACCAATGGCCCAGACTTGGCTGGTGCTAAGTCAAAATTATCTAGGGCCAAACACAAATTTTGCCCCCCAATCCCCAAAATTTGAATGCAAAACCAAAAATTGGAAGTCCTATCTGGCCCTCCATACATTTACTCTCCGCGCATGTGCAGATGCCAGGAAGTCACCGAAACTGGCGCAAACATCATTCTTTGTTTGGCCCTTCAGTCAGATTACATCAAACTGACATCTGTTCTTTTAAAACTCAGTTTTAATGATGCCAGACACAAATCAATGGTTAATTTGGTGGATCCAAGGACACAACTGGATGAAGGAAGGAAGAAACGGTGGTTTGAAACATTCAGGGCTGTAATTTTATAATATTTATAAAAATTAGTTCATGTTCCCCAATTTCGGGACATGGGCCTGACGTCATCATTGTTGATAACGATTTTTCCACTGTTTGTTAAGTACTCCTTCCCTACCCTCCCTTGATCCCCCCAGTTAAACTCCCAAGCTTTTTGGCTTGTGTTATTGAAATTTTTTTATAAAATTTATTGGGAGTTTAACATATTATACAGAAGATTATTCTGTACATCCCCATGGTTACGTCCTCACGTGTTTAGGCATTTTGGTCATGCATCATTCATCCAATGTATCATTTTTCTTCTGCTGAAGATCTTGCTTTACATCGGATAGTTTAATTTCTGTTACTGACTTCGGGCCGTGTTGCCTGGGTCTTGTTTCCGGTTTTCATTCTGAAGTTGTTTATATTGACAATGCTTTATTTATATAGGTAGTTTCCTATTATTTTTAGGGAAATGACGGTTGTAAGTAACATAAAATATTCCGGTAGTGTGGCAATTAGTTTTTGGGATATTATTATAATTTTGTCCACACTTGGGCTCTTTTGGGCTCATCGTTCCCTTTGGGAACTTGGGCTCTTTATATAAGAAAAATTTTTTCAAAAATTTTTTTTTTAAATATTTTTTCTTTTGGGTGTAATTATTTCATTGATTGTATATTTTAAAGTTATATTTTTGTTGATTTGATGGTAGTACAATCGACCTATTTTAGCTTTTATGTAATAATATTTCTCAAATAGCAGGGCAAATAAGAGGAAGCCTTTCCTCTGTTTACTTGGTCGTTGTCTTGCTTGTAGTCGATGTACTACCACTAATTCTTGCACAACATGTGTCAGATTTAGACAACGGGTGTCATGGTTTGTTGTTTGAGACGAGAAGACACTGCCGGTCCTCTCACGGCAAGGGGACACTGCTGGTCCTCTTGCCAAAAAGTCACTCTAGTTTTTAGCTCACCGAAGGGAGCTTAACTTATCAATTGCCGTCCGTTGTCGTCCATCGGTGAACTTTACATTATTGACTTCTCCTCACAAACTTCTTGACAAAATTGAACCAAATTTTGTGTGCATGTTCCTTGTCATATGTCAATTCAAGTTTGTACAAATAAACTTGCCGCGCACACAGGGGGCACCACATAACTGATAGCACCCATAAATTTTTTCAAATATTCAAAAAAATCTTCTTCAGATCCACCAGTCAGAATCTTTTCGTATTTGTTATACAACATCTCTAGGGGGGTCAGATTCAAGTTTGTACAAATCAAGTCCCTGGGTTAAGATTTGGGCTCTCTATTGGAGCCCAAAGTTTAACTTGGTGCAATTTGAGGAAATTTCTTTAAAAATCTTCTTCTTCAGATCCACCAGTCAGAATGCTTTCATACTTGGTATACAACATCTCTAGGAGGTCAGATTCAAGTTTGTTCAAATCGGGTCCCGGAGTTAGTATTTGGGCTCTCTATTGGAGCCCAAAGTTTAACTTGGTGCAGTTTGAGAAAATTTCTTTAAAAATCTTCTTCAGATCCACCAGTCAGAATCCTTTGATGTTTGGTATACAACATCTATGGGGGAGCAGATTCAAGTTTGTTCAAATTGAGTGGCTGGGTTAATATTTGGGCTCCCTATGGGAGCCCAAATTTTAACTTTGTGCAATGCGTGGAATATTCTTTAAAAATCTTCTTCTTCAGATTCACCAGTCAGAATCCTCTCATATTTGGTATACATCATCTCTAGGGGGGTCAGTTTCAAGTTTGTTCAAATCAAGTTTCTCGGTTAATATTTGGGTTCCCTATGGGAGCCTGTATTTTAACTTTCTGCAATATGAGAAAATTTCTTTAAAAATCTTCTTCTTCAGAACCACTAGTCAGAATTCTTTCATATTTGGTATACAACATCTCTTGGAGGGTAAGACTCAAGTTTGTTCAAACCTGGTCCCGGAGTTATTAATTTGGGCGACCTATGGGAGCCTGAATTTAAACTAAGTGCAATATGAGGGAATTTCTTTTATAATCTTCTTCAGATCCACCAGTCAGAATCCTTTCATATTTGGTATACAACATCTCTAGGTGGGTCACATTCAAGTTTGTTCAAATCGGGACCCTGGGTTAATATTTTGGCCCCCTATTTGAGCCCAAACTTTAACTTAGTGCAAGGTGAGGTGATTTCTTTAAAACCTTCTTCATATCCACCAGTCAGAATTCCTTCCTAGTTGGTATATGACATCTCATGGGGGATCAGATTCAGGTGCATACCAAGTGTGCCGATGACTGGATTTGCCCTTGTGGTAAAATAATGTGATTGTAACGTGTAACGTTATTGATAGACCATTTAATAGATGTTTCAATGCAAAAGGCAACTATTTAATGCATTTCAATTGCAGTGGTGGCTCACCCCGTTAGGAGTACAATGGACAAGTCCAGGGGACCCAGGTCCGGGGGGGGGGGGGGGGGGGGGGCAAATGTGGGAAGCTACATGAAGCCAACTGGGGCCCCCTTTTGTGTGGATGTGAATGAATCGCCAATTCCATCTCTAGATGCAAGGAAATTATAAGTCAAAGAAGACTGCAGGGCACCTTGGTGACCCCCCCCCCCCCCCCCCCCCCCCACACACACACACACATACACACACACACACACATGCCCAATCCTGTGCGTAACAAGTTGTTCAAATTGCGACAGTTGTTTACTAAAGTATAAGTTCTGGTAGTCGGAAGATAGTAACTGAGGGCAAGTCGGGTGGAGCGGTAAGGGCTCCAATCCCCTTTTAAAATGTTGCAGTCCTGATCAGTCCAGGCTCCCAGCTTGCCCCCCCCCCCCCCTCCAGTGACAAGTACACACTCGGCTGGGTTTGAGTCTACATTTTTCCATCCATTCAGTGTGTCAGAGTGAGACTATCTCAGATCCATGTAATTTAAATTACTGTACTTAAAATTTTTTGATGAAATTATGTCAAGTTGCCTATTTTCGAGGCATGGGCCTCTTGTTGTCATTCTTGCTAAATGTTGCACTGCTTATTCAGTGTTTCCTCTCCCCTAGCCTTCTAAAGTCCCCCCTTGCAATTCTCCCATGCTTTTGGCATATTTTTGAGAAAGTTCATTTCTAAAATTTCCCTGGGAGAGTTGCTTGGATACAGAATGTTTTCTGTTATTTTCCCCATAGTTACGTTTTCACCCATGGGTGTATAAACGTTGTGTTCTGCATCTTCCATCTGATGTTCTGCAGATTCTCCCCTGGGAGTCTCTGTTTTGCATCAGATAGAGTGTAATTTGATGACTGATTCCGGGCCAGTTTTTGCAGTGCCTGGAGTCATGTTTTCTGGTGTTTTACACTGTTTGTTTACATTGGCAACAGCCTTTTTTGAGGGGGGCTGTTTGCCTTTGGTGTAGTTTATCTCACTATAAGATACTTTTATATTATCCGTAAGTGTCTCATTAATTATTTAATATAAATTTAAAATTTTTGACCACACTTTGCCATCGGATCCATCGGGGCTCAACGTTACTTTTCAGCAACTTGGGCTTCGCTGAAAAAATATTTTTTCAAAATTATTTTGATTTGCAATTGTTTTTTCATTTATTAATGGATCATGTTATTATGTATCTTTGTGTCAGGGGTTTGTGCGAGTAACTAGGACTTGTTGTTGACTTTTCACAATGAAAGGATATTGTTCAAATTGTAATGGGAAGAAATCTTCCTCTGACTTTCATGATCATTGTATTAATTGTAGTCAGTGTTCTCGCACTAATCCCTGTTCTATATGTCAATATTGGGATGATAAACATTGGAAACGTGTGTCACGGTATGTTGTTTCTGGAGAAAGGGCTATGCCGGCTCTTTCTCCGCAAGGTCACTCTACTTTCTCAGTTTCTATTTCAGAGGAACAAGAACAGGGTGATGTTTCCATGTTATCTTCTACAAGTGTGCGTCCGTCGTCACAAATGAATTCAGAGCTAGCGGCAAAAGTGCTCATGGAGATTAGACAAATGTCGTCCGCTAGCTCGCCCGGTGTAGCGTCCATTCACCGAATGGTTCGGCAGCCGGGTTCGTCCGATGCGGTCCAGGAGGAAATTTTGGGTGATGCGAGCACTATAAACATACAAGGTGCACACCCAGTGACGGCGGATAGTAAGCGGGAACGGAGGAAGCCTTTGAGTCCGGTTCCTAGCTCGTCCAGGTCCAGCTGGGCCGCGAGCGAGAGAGGCCCCTCTCTCGTACAACAACATCTGGGACCAGATGTTGTGGTACAAAATGTGTTGCAAGCGGAGCATACGTCCGTCGCTCTGGACGCTCCGTTGTATAGGCAGTCCGCGGAGACTGCTAAGGCTTCTTCTTCTCGTCAGCGCACACAACCGCACCTTGGCTGCGTGACCGCCAATATTTTACCAGCTTCGCCGATCAAGGATTCTTCGGCGACCAGGTCACACCATCCGGCAGCCAGGGATTCGAGACCGATGGACATTCTTGTGCAGATAGCACAGCTTATCGCAGCATCCCAGCAGCCGACAGAAACGGTGTCAGATCGAGAATTATCCGACGGCGCTGGGTCGGTACGCTCCGCCGAAGCATCGGGGGCGGACGACCGGGAACATCATGAGGTCCGACCGGATGGTGAAAGGGATACGGATGATTTGGAGCTATCCCTTTCGGAACAACATAAAGCTGCCGTGGACTTCATCCGGCACTTTCTCCCTCAAGTTGTTCCGTCGGGCCAGACTGCTGCGGTTCCGGACAAGAGGATTATAGCGTCATTGGACTCTGAATTTTTTTGAGCGGTTCAGGGACATCGCTCCCGAGTTTCCGTCGCAGTCCAATAATGTTGCAAGAACATTTGAATTATTGAACGACGCTATATTTAAACTTGCTTCCAAGACGGGGAAAGCAGGTTTCTTGTCCGCTAATACTCTCAACCTGCCTTTCATTAATGCAAGGAATAAATTCGATACGGCAGGACAGGGTATCCCGAGAGTTCCTCTGCGTATGGACAACGAGGCGGAAGACTTAGAGCTATCATTACCGTCGTCGGCTTCTATTCCAACCGCGGTGTTGGAAACAGCTATTGCGTCTAACAGAGCCAATTTAGATGCCTTATCTTACGCAGATCACCTTACTAAGGCATTATCACTGCGCCTTCAAGGGAAAGAGTTTCAGGATATACAATCCTCTTTAAGACTTCTTTCAAGGGCAGTAGCTTATTCCACGTGTAACTCCGCCCTTTCAGTGGCAAATCTGGAGTTGGTTAGACGTGACGCAGCCCTAGCAACATCCACACTTGTGGATTCTAAGGTGAAGAACTCTCTTAGAGTCGCTTCGGTCTCCGGAGATCTTCTCTTTGACGGCAAGCTTTCTGCTATTTATGATAAAATTACTAAGAAAGCTTCGGATTCTCTGTTGTTCAAATCTGCTTCTAAGAAGCCGGATACAGCAGACAAGAATAAGACAGGCACTTCTGGGTCTAATGCGCCCAAGAGAGGTTCCTATAGAGGTTCCGGTGCGTCCTCTTGGTCTTATTCGAGAGACCGTCAGGGTAGCGACTCTCGTTCGGGACGTCCTTCGGGCCGGGACAATCGGTCGGATGCCCCGAGGTCGACGGGGCGAGGTGCGGGTCGTGGAGGACGTGGTTTCTCCTACCGCAGGCCTCGCAGGTCCAGGAGGTGATGGCTTAAACCTCTATCGCGTACCGGTTGGCGGAAGGTCGAGCTTTTCTCAAGAATGGGCATCGATTACGGACGACCCTTGGGTGAGAGGAGTGACTTCGGAAGGTCTAAAGATATCCTTCAACGAAAGCCTCCATTGACTCGAAGTCCAAAGTGGACTCAACTTCCGTCAAATCCGCAGAAAAGAGACGCTCTGTTATTAGAGGTGCAGTCTCTTTTAATGAAGAACGCGGTAGAGGTCGTAGAAAACCAGGAAACTCCGGGATTCTACAGCCATCTGTTTCTGGTTCCGAAACCAGACGGCTCGTTCCGTCCAGTCATAGATTTGAGCTGGATAAACAAGCTGATCGTCGCTCCGAAATTTTATATGGAGACGATTCGGTCGGTCAGAGCGAGTATTCGGGTGAACGATTATGCAACAAGCATTGATCTCAAAGATGCGTACTTTCACGTCATGGTACATCCGACATTCCGAAAGTATCTACGCTTCGCAGTCCTAGGAGTGGTGTATCAATTCCGGGCAATGTGCTTCGGATTGAATCTAGCACCCTGGGCTTTCACTCGGGTAATGAACTCGGTAATGATCTATTTCCGAGCTCATTCGTCTGCGGTAACGTCGGCCTACCTGGACGACATTCTTCAGAGGTACGGCAACGAGTTAACACTGAAGAACGATGTTCAGAATCTACTTCTATTGCTCCGACGTCTTGGTTTTATAGTAAACGAGGAGAAGTCGGATCTGGTGCCGTCCAAGTCATTCACTCATCTGGGAATGAGCTTCGAGACGCACAACAATCTCGTTCATCTGCCGTTAACCAGAGCGAAATTAGTCAGTTGTTACGCTCGCTATTGTCTGCATGCAGACAAAGTCACAGCGAGAGAATTTATGAGACTGATAGGTCTGTGCGGAGCCGCTGCGGATCTCATTCCGATGGGGCGGTTACGCACACGTCCTCTCCAAATTTTCTTGACTCAGAATTGGAGTGTGAAAATTCATTCGCTCGACGTAGACGTTCTCTTGTCAGATCAAGTGAAACAAGAGATTCAGACTTGGGCAAACATTCAGTGGTTAACTCAGGGAGTTCCGCTGCAGTTGCCGGATCCGAGTTTTACCATTATGACGGATGCCAGTCAAACAGGTTGGGGTGCATCATTAATCCCAACGGATTCGAGATGCCAGGGTCTTTGGGATCCGCAATTCCTGTGCAAGCACATAAACATCAATGAAATCATGTCAATCTGGCTTGCGTTACGTCACTGGATGGACATTATTCACAATGCTCATGTCCAAATCTTATCCGACAATACGACAGTAGTGGCGTATATACGGAATCAGGGAGGCACTCATTCAGTTCCGTTGTTCAATCTAACGGAAAGAATCCTTCTGTTTGCGCTAGAACATCACATTCTTCTTTCGGTCCGTCACATACCGGGTCGTCTGAATGTGCTAGCAGACTCCCTTTCATGAAAGGGTCGCTTGTTGCCGTCGGAATGGACTCTCAACAAACAAGTATTCAATCAGATTTGCTACCAATGGGAACGGCCAATGATAGACTTATTTGCGACACATCTCAACAATCAGTTGCAGACGTATGTGTCTCCATGTCCGGATCCAAGAGCATTTGCAGTAGACGCTCTGTCGATCCCTTGGGACGGAATGATAGGATATGCGTATCCTCCAGCGCCATTAATTCAACAAGTATTGCTAAAGATAAAACAATCTGAATGCAAGATTCTGTTGGTAGCATCTCTGTCGCCACAGAGACCGTGGATAAATCTACTCAGGTGTCTGTTGTGGGACCTACTGCGAAAGCTTCCTCCACGAGAGGATCTTCTTTCGCAGGGGAAATCGCGCCAACTCCATCACAACCCGCAAGGTCTCAACCTTCACGTTTTTCCGTTGTGTGGTCCTTCTTGCATGGCAAGCACTTTACAGGACGAGCAGTGGACGCGATTTCTAACTGTAGGAGGACCTCCTCTTCGCTAAACTATGCAGCTAAGTAGAAGGTTTTTCGTCATTGGTGTAGGGATCATTCTGTAGATATATTCGATCCCTCTATACCAAACATTGCAAACTTTCTAGTATACTTGTTTGACGAAATCAAACTGCAACCTGTTACTATTAAGGGTTATAGGTCTATGTTATCTGATACCTATGCACATCATGATAGTTTACAAATTGGATCTAATGTCTCTTTATCTAAGTTGGTTAGAAACTTTTCGATAAATAGACCCAGAACTCTTAGATTAATTCCTAAATGGAATTTAGCTTGGGTTCTTCTTAAATTGAAGGAAAAGCCATTTGAACCTCTTGGGATAGTAGATTTCAAATTCTTATCTTATAAGACAGCTTTTCTCTTAGCTTTCTCTTCTGCTAGAAGAGTCAGTGAGCTTCATGCACTGTCGGTGGATGATTCTCATTATCGTAGTGTCGGGAACACTATCACCTTCACTACTAATGTGGGTTTTTTAGCTAAGAATCAGGCTCCTAATAAATATCCGGAACCTATTGTTATTAAGGCTCTTCCGTCTTCAGACGGGCGTAGGCCTTTACTCTGTCCTGTTAGAGCGTTACGTATCTATAAACAGAGATCTCAGTTTATCAGAAAGGGACGGAAACGTTTCTTTCTGTCTTTGATGCCTAATAGAAAGGACATTTCGGTCCATTCTATTGCTAGATGGATTCAATTAACTATCCGTACTGCTTATGAGAGTTTATCTTCTTCTCAGCAGTCTGTGCTTAAGATTTCCGCTCATGAAGTAAGAGCTCTTGCTACTTCTTGGGCTTATGCTAATAGTGTTGCTATTACAGATTTAATGAAGGCTGCTTATTGGTCTCAGCCATCCACATTCACAAATTTTTGTCTCAGAAATATTGAGTCCATTTCTGGAGACCTGCATTGTTTAGGTCCGTTATCTGTTGCTCAGAATGTCGTCCACTAAACAGTTGCAACTATAGTTATGCAGGCTTTCTGTTCCGGCAGTGACTCCGTCCCGGCTGCCCTCTTCGCTCTGGGCTATTTGACCCAGGGCAAGGGAAAGGGGGGGGGGGGGGGGTTTGTGGCGGGTGTTCCCTTAGGTCACCTGCTTTATAGTGAAAAGCAAGGGAATGCCTCCTCCAAGTCAGTATTTCTGAGTCGCTTCCGGGATGGTTTTAAAGTGTAATATTAATGTTAAAATTCATTCATGTCTTATTTTTAAAGTGTAGCTCGGTGTGAAGCATTTGTATATGTCAAGTGTCAAACGGGCTTTAATATACAATACTCGGACACTTTTAAATGACTATAAAGAGTCTCAATTCTCTGGACTACGTTATTTATTGGCTTACTTAAAAAATAATTAGTATAAGGGATATACTGGATGTTAATAGAGAACATGAATGTTATTGTGCTCAATTATTAAGGGTAGTGTATCTTTCTAATTTAATATTAAATAAGAAAGATACATGTAAAGCCTAATACTCCTTTTCTCCTTAAGGGGTTACCTCTTTACTATATAGTTGAGCTTATTGGATTTTCCTCTATGTCCTAGGCCCTCCAGCCTGTTTACTATTCAGCTAAGTCTGGGTCATTGGTACAGTATAAAAATGTTAAAAAATTTATAGTAATTTATATATTTTTTATGCTTACCAATGACCCAGACGGGGATGGCCCTCCCTGGAGTTGGGAACTCTTGCCTCCCCGCTGAGTACATAGCACTTACCAGGCACTGATTGTAAGAATGATAATTGGCGCCAATTTCGGGACGTCCGTGTCACTGCGCATGCGCAGTGGGGGCGTAGTATGGAGGTCCTTTAGGACATGATTTCTTTTTGTTTTGGATGCAAATTTTGGGGATTGGGGGGCAAAATTTGTGTTTGGCCCTGGTTTTGTTAGAGTTAGCACCAGCTAAGTCTGGGTCATTGGTAAGTATAAAAAATATATAAATTACTATATGATCATCCAGGTCTGCCACGACCACAAGCAAGAGAGAGGCCCCTCTCTCTAACAACAACATCTGGGGTCAGAGGTTGTTGGTAGGAACTTGAGTCAGTTGGAGCTTATGTCCATGCCTTCCTGTCCTTCTAATAGACTGCCAGGGTTGGCTAGTCTTACGGCTTCCTCTACGTCCGAAAAGCACACACGACTGCACAAAAATGGCCCATGGTTTTAGTTCCCTGTCGCCAGCTAGCTCGACCGATGAAACAGTTACTCAGGCCTCTGAGAACTGTGACGCCGGGTGTGTCCATTCTGGGCTAGGAGGCGAAAAAGGGTGGAGTGAGCACTATAATATACAATCATGCTCACCCAGCGATGACGGAAGGAGGAAGCCGGCAAGTTCTGAGGTATGCTCGTCTAGGTCTGCCAGGACCGCGAGCAAGAGAGAGGTTTCTCTCTCTTACAGCATCATCTGGGGCCAGATGTTGTTGGTAGGAACTTGCGTCAGTCGGAGTTTACTTCCATGCCTCCTGTCCGGGATGTTCCATCAAATAGGCATCTGGGGTCAGCTAGTCTTACAGCTTCCTCTATATAACAGCTAAAGTGCCCTTAATATTGCACAGGGCTATAAACCGCGGTTAGTGGTTTCAGTTCCCTGTCGCCGGTGAAGCGGTTACTCTTGAATGTGAGGACCGTAACCCTCCTATAATTACTTTAGGGATCAACTATACAGCCACTTGGATAGGGTGTTTAGGTCTGTTTGAGAGTACTGATCAGACACCCCTGAGCCGGTGGCTCGAGGCTCTTCTAGAGCTCGGTCTGACCGATAATTGACTGAAACTGGATAACGTGTTTATCATGGCTCTAAAAGGTTATTAGTCCCCTACCGGCATCGCCGGAGGGGACTATAGGTTTGCACTCTGTCCATCCGTCAGTCTGTCAGTCAGTCTGTCAGTCACACTTTAGTTTTCCGAACTTTTTGGGGAAATGCTTCAACCAAATGATTTAATTTTTGGTAACCTACTATAGAACAATGACTTACAGATCAAGTTTGAGTTTCATGCGGATTGCATTATTCTTCTGTGAGTTATGGCCCTTGCAAATATGGAAAATGTCAGTCACACTTTAGTTTTCCAGACTTTTTTTGGAAATGCTTCAACCGAATGATTTCATTTTTGGTAACCTACTATAGAACGATGACTTACAGATCAAGTTAGAGTTTCATGCTGATTGCATTATTCTTGTGTGAGTTATGGCCCTTAGAAATATGGAAAAGCGTCAAAATATCAGTTTTCCAGACTTTTTTTGAAAACGCTTCAACGAAATGATTTCATTTTTAGCTCAACTTTGGCGAAGCCTAATTTGAGCTTTTGTCTGTCTGTCCGTCTGGCCGTCTGTCCGTGCGTCAATAATTTGATACGGCTCGGGCTAGAGGCTGCATTTATGAACCGATCTTTACGAAACTTCTTGGGTACCTTTGTTATGACCGTGGGACAAGAACGAGTTTTTTTGGGCGCGGTTCGAAATTCAAGATGGCTGCCAGCCACCATTTTGTACCGGCGATGCAGAAATCTGTTTTTTGTACAGAACTTCCATATGAAAGCTCTGATTTGAATAATTTTTTGTATGAATGTTTAGTACCATGGGATACATGACATATAATACAGGTTTTTTTCTCGTGCGTAAATTTTGCAAATTAGATTAACTTTGATGTTTTTTGGTGTTACTTTCAGCACTATAAGTGCAAATGCCAATACGGCTCAGGCTAGAGGCCGTATTTATGAACCGATCTTTACGAAACTTCTTGGGTACCTTTGGTATCACCGTGGGACGAGAACGAATGTTTTTGGGTCCGGTGCAAAATTCAAGATGGCCGATGGCAGCCATTTTGTACAAAATTAGGTGCAATCAGATTTTTGCACAGAACTTCCATATGAAAGCGCTGATTTGAAAATTTTTTTGAGTGAATGTTCAGTACCATGGGATACATCACATATAATACGGGTTTTTTCTCGTGCAGAAATTATGCAAATTAGATGAACTTTAATTTTTTCAGTGCTACTTACACACAGTAAGTACACATGTCAATACGGCTCGGGCTAGTGTCTGTATTTATGAACCGATTTTCACAAAACGACTTGGGTTATCACCTTGGGACGAGAACGAGTGTTTCTGGGTGCAGTCTAAAATTCAAGATGGCTGCCAGTGGCCATTTTGTACCGAAATTAGGTCTAATCAGTTTTTTGTACACAACTTCTATACGGCTTAGGCTAGAGGCCGTATTTATGAACCAATCTTTATGAAACTTCTTGGGTACCTTTGTTATCACCGTTGGTGAGAACGAGTGTTTTTGGGTGTGGTCCAAAATTCAAGATGGCCACCAGCAGCCATTTTGTACCAAAATTAGTGCAATCAGTCTTTTGTACAGAACTTCTGTATGAAAGTTCTGATTTGAATAAATTTTTGTATGAAACATGGAAAACATCACATATAGTACAGTTTTTTTCTCGTGCAGAAATTATGCAAATTAAATGAACTTTGATTTATTCAGTGCTGCTTATACACTGAAAGTGCACATGTCAATACGGCTCGGGCTAGAGGCTGTATTTATGAACCGGTCTTCACAAAACTTCTTGGGTACCTTTGTTATCACCTTGGGACGGGAACAAGTGTTTCTGGGTGCGGTCCAAAATTCAAGATGGCTGCCAGTGGCCATTTTGTACCAAAATTAGGCCCAATCAGTTTTTGTCACAACTTCTATACAGCTCTTATTTATGAACTGATCTACACAAAACTTCTTGGGTCCCTTTGTTTTCACCTTGGGACAGGAACGAGTGTGTTTTGGGGTGCCTTTGTAATCACTGTGCTATGAGAACAAATATTTGGGGGTTCAGTCAGACCCACTCTGGGACTCAAAGATTTCTTTTCTAGTTTAGCATCTGACTGTCACCCACCTTTACAATACTTTACCTATACATTTGTTACAGGCTACAGTCAGTATTTATGTACAGACCGTTACAATACTTTATATGTACCTTTGTTATCAGGTTCATTACCTAGATGTTTGTCATTGCAGTGTCACATACTATACATGTACATGTCTTAACAAGTTGAGCTACAGTGTCATTGACACTTTCATTGGTAAACTACTATAGAACGATGACTTACAGATCAAGTTTGAGTTTTGACCCAGACATAGCTGGTGCTAACTCTTAAAAATCTAGGGCCAAACACAAATTTTGCCACCCAGTCCCCAAAATTTGCATCTAAAACCAAAGAAAACATGTCCTGAATGGCCCTCCACACTTCACCTCTACTGCGCATGCGCAGTGTCAAGGACGTTCCGAAATTGGCGCCATTAATCATTCTTTGTTTGGCCCTTCATCAGTTAACATCTGACTGATCTTTGTGCTTGTAAATCTCAGTTTAAATGATGCCAGACACATAAATATTAGAGAAATGGTGATTCTAAGGAGGATAGAGAAGGAGGAGAGGAAAAATGTGTGACAGAATATTATCAGGGCTGTAACTTAAAATTTTTTAATGAAATTATGTTAAGTTACCTATATTTTTATACTGTACCAATGACCCAGACATAGCTGGTGCTAACTCTTAAAATATAGGGCCAAACACAAATTTTGCCCCCCAATCCCCAAAATTTGCATCTAAAACTAAAGAAAACATGTCCTGAGAGGCCCTCCACACTTCGCCCCTACTGCGCATGCGCAGTGTCAAGGACGTTCCGAAATTGGCGCCATTTATCATTCTAAGTTTGGCCCTTCATCAGTTAACATCTGACTGATCTTTGTGCTTTTAAATCTCAGTTTAAATGATGCCAGACACATAAATATTAGTGAAATGGTGATTCTAAGGAGGATAGAAAAGGAGGAGAGGAAAAGAATGTGTGACAGAATATTATCAGGGCTGTAACTTAAAATTTTTTAATGAAATTATGTTAAGTTACCTATTTTCAAGGCAGCAGCCATTTTGTTGTCATTCTGATTATTTAGTTACACTGTTTTTTCAAGTGTTTTTCCTCTCTCCCTGTCCTTTAAGTTCCCCCTTGCTATTCTCCCATGCTTTTGGCATAATTTCTGTAATTATTATTACTAAAATTTCTTGGGAGTTTTAGCTGAATAACAGAATGAATTCTGTTCTTTCCCCATGTTTACGTCTTCACCTACGGGTGGTTAGGCGTTGTGTTCTGCATCTACCATCTGATGTTCTGCAGTTTCTTCCCTGGAAGTCTCTGTTTTGCATCAGATGGTGTATTTTTGGTAACTGATTTCGGGCCTGGGTGCCTGGAGTCTTATTTTAGTGTTTTTACACTCATTGTTTACATTTACAACAGCCCTCTGTGTGAGGGGGGGATTTCTAAATAATAATATCTTTATGTTATTTTAATCATAACTAGATACATTATTATTGTTCGTAAGTGTTGAATAAATTGTTTAAAATATTTTTAAAATTTTTGTCCACACTTAGGCTTGGGATCCATTGGGGCTCAACGTTACTTTTCAGAAACTTGGGCTGTTCTGAAAAAATATTTTTTCAAAATATTTTGATTTCAATTATTTTTTCTCTATTAATGGATCATATTATTATTATGTATTTTGATTGCCAGGGGTTAGTGCGAGTACCAGGACTTGTTTTCTTTTCACATTGAAAGGATATTGATCAATTGTTTTAAGAGGAAGTCTTCCTCTGACCTTATTATCATTCTATATGTGGTCAGTGTACTCGCATTAACTCCTGTTCTGTATCGTATGATTTCGATGACAATATGGGAAGCGTATGTCACGGTATGTTGTTGGGGATTTGGACACTCCGGTCCTTTCCCCGCAGGGTCACTCTACTTTATCAATTTCTATTTCAGACGATCAAGATTAGGGTGATGTATCTGTGATGTCTTCCAACAGTGTGCCTCCGTCGTCACAATTAATGAAGGGCTAGCGGATAAGTGCTCATGTAATACGCCAATTGCCTAAGAGGACCCTAGTAGGTTCGACGGCCTTTGACGTCCGCTAGCTCGCCCGGTGTAGCGTCCATTCACCGAATGGTTCGGCAGCCGGGTTCGTCCGTTGCGGTCTAGAAGGAATTTTGGGGTGATGCGAGCACTATAAAATTAACTTAATGCACACCCAGTGACGGCGGATCGGAGGGAGAACGGAGGAAGCCTTTTAGTCCGGTTCATAGCTCGTTCCGGTCCATCCGGACGGCAAGCGAGAGAGGCCCCTCTCTCGTTCAACAACATCTGGCCCCAGATGTTGTGGTACAAACGTGTCGTTAGCGGAGCATACGTCCGTCGCTCGGGACGCTCCGTTGTATAGGCAGTCCGCTGAGACTGCTAAGGCTTCCTTTTCTCGTCAGCGCACACGACCGCACCTTGGCTGCGTGACCGCCGATATATTACCAGCTTCGCCGATCAAGGATTCTTCGGCGACCAGGTCACACCATCCGGCAGCCAGGGATTCGAGACCGATGGACTCTGGACGTTCGCATAGGAAAAGTATGCGGGAGCCACCTGATGCGGAGCTGCCCTCGGCGAAGCAGCAATAGACTGCGCCTCCGCAGGTCTCGACGCCGGACATTCTTGTGCACATAGCACAGCTTATCGCAGCATCCCAGCAGCCGACAGAAACGGTGTCGGATCGAGAATTATCCGACAGCGCTGGGTCGGTAGCCGGGGACTCGAGGCCTGCAGACTCCGGACGTTCGCATAGGAAGTGTGCGGGAGTCAACGTACACGGAGCTTCCAGCGGCAATGCATCGTAAGTCCGCTACTGCACAGGCCTCGGGAACGGACGTGCTTTCCTTAATAGCACAGTTTATCGCAGCATCCCAGCATCAACTGAATCTGTCGCATATATTTTATCCGACGATGCTGGGTCGGGACGCTCCGCGGAAGCGGGTACGGACGTCCGAAAGTTTCATCCGGTCCAACGGGATACCGAAAGGGATTCGGTGAATTTCAAGCTTTCCCTTTCGGAACAACATATGCTGCGATGCCGGATAAGAAACTGATAGCGTCGGTGGACTTAGAAATTTTTGGTTTGGTTCAGGGACATCGTCCCTCAGTTCCGACATAGTCCAATAATGTCACACAAACTTTCGAATTATTGAACGACGCTATATATATTATTATTTTATGCTTGCTATCCAAGCATTTCTGGTTTCTTGTTCGAAGAGTTATGGAGATGTCTTTCAAAAGTGTGCCTCTGTCGTCATAGTTAATGAAGAGTTAGCGGCAATAAGTTCTCATGGAATATGTCTATCGCTTACGGAGTGACATTCGCTAGCTCACCCGGTGTAGCGTACATTCATCGAATGGTTCGGCTGCCGGGTTCGTCCGTTGCGGTCTAGGAAGGAGATTTGGGTGATGCGAGCACTTTAATTACTTTAGTACTCACCCAGTGACGGCAGATAGAGGACAGATCGGAGGAAGCCAACAACATAGGGGACCGCATGTTGTGGTTCAGATATTTTACATTCGGAGCATATGTCCGTTGCTCGGGACGCTCCGTTATATTGACAGTCCGAGAGACTGTCTTTAATGCTTCCTCATCCTCACAGCAGGGCACACGACCGCACATTGGCAACGTGACCTCGAGTATCCGATCAGTTTCGGCATTCAGTGATTCCACAGCGAATAGGTCGCGCCATCCGGTAGCCAAGGGACACGAGGCCTATACACTCCGTTCGCTCGCATATTGGAAGTATGCACGGGGTAACGATCTCGGAGCTTCCTGCGGCAATGCATCGTAAGACCGCTGCTTCTCAGGCCTCAGTGACGGACGTGCTATCCGAGTTAGCACAGTTGTTTCGCAGCATCCCAGCAATTGACGGTTTCTCGGTCGAATCAGGAATTATCCGACGGCGCTGGGTCGGTGCGGTCCGCGGTTGCATCAAGCTACGGACGACCGAACGCTTTATAGGGTCCGACAGGATGGCGAAAGGGATTCGAAAGATTTCGAGTTTTCCCTTTAGTAGTATCGGAAGATGCCTTTCATATCTTCTGGCATTTCTTCCAGTGATTATTTTTCGGACTTCATTGCTGCGATCTTGGATAAGAGACTTATAGCGTCATTGGACTCGGATTTTTCGATCGGTACAGGGACTTTGTCCCTGACTTGCCGACGCAGTCCAATATTGTCATTACAACATGTGTTTTATTTTTCGACGCTATATATTTATATATATATACAAGCCTGCTACTAAGCATGATAGTTTAGTTTCTTGTCCGCGTGGCTCATTTCTGCCATTTTATCTTTTTTACATATAGTTTATTTTGGCAGAGCAGGGCATACCGAGAGTTCATATGCGTCTAGACGGTGTGATTAAAGACTGCATATATTCTTTTTCGCCGTTTATGTCTTTTCCAATTTCAATGTTGGGAACGACATTATGTATAGTAGACTTAACTTAGACGCTTTATTATACGTAATCCGCCTTACTGAGGTGTTATCATTACGTCTTCAAGAAAAGATTTACGGGATATTATTCTCAATGTAATTTCTTTTGAGGGCAGTAGTTTGTTCACGTATAACTCCGCCCTTCAGTGGCTGATTGGAGTTGGTTAGACGTGATGCAGCCCTAGCTACATCCACGCGTGGATAGTAGGTTAAGAACTCTCTCAGAGTCGCTTCGTTCTCGGAGGAGCTTCTCTTCGACGGCAACTTTCCGGCAAACCATGAATTGCTTGATTTATACATTCTCTTGTCTATCTAGTGTTACAAGAGATTCAGACTGGGGCAAACATTCGGTGGTTGACTCAGAGAGTGCCGCCGCAGTTGCCGGACCCGAGTGTGGCTGTTATGATGGTTGCCAGTCAAACAGATTGGGATATATACTGATCCCTACGGATTCGAAGTGCCAGGGTCTTTGGGTTCCGCAGTCTTTTAGCTATCAGTTTAACTTCCGCGGAATAATGTTTTTTAGGCTTGCTTTATGTCATTGCATGAACATTATTCAGAAACGCATGCCCAAATTCCTGTCCTTTAATTCGACAGTAGTGGCGTATCTCCGGAACCAGGGAGGCACTCTTTCGTTTTCCATTATTCTATTTAATGGAAAGAATCCGTCTGTTGGTTATAGTACACCAAGTTCAGTTTTGGTCCGTCATATTCTGGGTCGTCTGATTGTTTTATCGCACTCCCGTTCTCTTACGGGTCGCTTGTTGCTGTCAGAATGGACTCTCAACAAACAAGTATTCAATCAGATTTGCTATCTATGGGAGCGCCCAATGATGTTTTATTTATGACACAGCTTGCTAATCTATTGCAGACGTATGTGTTGGCTTGTCCAGATCTCTGAGCTAATACTGTTAACGCTCTATTGATCTATAGGACGGAATGATAGGATACGCGTATCCTCCGGCGCTGTTGTTTTAGCAGGTATTGCTAAGATAAACAACCACAATACATTTCTGTTGATAGCATCTCTATCTTCACAGAGATCATGAGTAATTTACTCTCTTGTCTACTGTGGGTCTTAACGTGAAATCTTCCTCTATGTGAGGATCTTTTTTCACTGGGTAAATCGTGTCATCTTTATCACAACCAGCAAGGTCGCAACCTTCATGTATTCCGTTGTGTGGTCCGTATTGCATTGTAAGCACTGTACTGGACGAGCTTTGGACGCGATTTCTTACTATAGGAGATCCTCTTCTTCGCTATTCTATGCGACTAAAGTGGAGGCTCTTCCGTCGTGGTGTAGGGATCAGTATGTTCATATGGTTGATCCCTCCATACTACTCATTGCTATTTTTTAGTATACTTGTTTCACAAGATCTACTGCAGCCTGTTGTTATTTAGGTTATAGGTTTATGTTACCTCATACCTATGCACTCTACGATAGTTTACAGTTGAGTCTTTTGTCTCTTTATCTAAGTCAGTTAGTAACTTTTTGATAAATAGACTTAGAATCTTTAGGTTAAATTCCTATACGGATTTTAACTTCAGGTTCTTATTTAGCTAAGTAATCATTTGAGCCTCTGGAAACAGTAGTTTTCAAATTCTGACCTTTTAGACAGTAATTCTGTTGGTTTCTCTTTTACTGTAGAGTCAGTGAGTTTCATGCACTATCGATGGATGATTTTCACTTTCATAGTTTCGGAATCAATACTTCCGTTACTATTTAGGTTGGATTGTTGCATAAGAGTTAGGCTCCTATTATCCGGAACCTATTATTTTAAGGTCCTTCCGTCTTCGTATGGGCATAGGCCTTTACTCTTTCCGGGTACAGTTTATGTATTTATAAACAGATATCTGTTTATTACAAGGGCGTAAGCTTCTTCTGTCTTTGATGTCTAGTAGAAGGGCGTTACGCTCCATTTTATTGTTAATGGATTCTATTAACTAGCGTACTGCTTATGGTATATCATTGGCTTAGCAGTTGTGCTTAAGATTTCGGCTCATGAAGTAAGAGTTCTTCTACTTCTTGGGCTTACATTAATAGTGTTGCTATTATAGATTTTTGAAGGCTGCTCATTGTGCTCAGCCATCCATTCATGAATTTTATCTCAGAAATATCGAGTCCATTTCTGGAGGCCTCTATTGTTAGGTCTATTATCTACTGCTCAGAATGTCATTCACTTATCAGTTGCTACTATAGCTAGGTAGGCTGTCTGTTTCGGCAGTGTCTCCGTTCGGCTGCCCTCTTCGCTCTGGGCTATTTGACCCAGGGCAAGAAAAAGGGGGGGGGGGGAGAGTGTTCCCTTGGGTCACCTGTTTTTACTATGAAAACAAGGGGATACCTCCTCCGGAGTTAGTAATTCTGAGCTGTTATTGGGATGGTTGTTTAGTGAGAAGTTTAAGTTTATAAAATTCATTCAAGTCTTAGTTTTTAAAGTATAGTTTTTGAATATTGCATATGTCAACGGACATGATTATGCAATTCTCACACACTTTTAGGAGTATAAGAGTCTCTATTCTCTAGACTTACTTTATTATTGGCTTACTTTAAAAATTATTAGTATAAGGATTATTGGATATTAATAGAGTACATGGATGTATGAAGCTCAATTTTTGGAAGGTGTTGTATCTTTCTAATTTATCATAAATAAGAAAGATACATGTAAGGCCTATTACTTCTTTTCCCTACAGGGGATGACTCTATTTTATTTTATTGAGCGTATTCCATTTTGCTCTATGTCCTTGGCCCTCCAGCCTTTTTACTATTCAGCTATGTCTGGGTCATTGGTACAGTATAAAAATGTTAAAAAATTTATAGTAATTTATATATTTTTTATACTTACCAATGACCCAGACAGGGATGGCCCTCCCAGGAGTTGGGAACTCTTGCCTCCCCGCTGAGTACATAGCGCTTACCAGGCACTGGTTATTAGAATGATAAATGGCGCCAATTTCGGAACGTCCTTGACACTGCGCATGCGCAGTAGGGGCGAAGTGTGGAGGGCCTCTCAGGACATGTTTTCTTTAGTTTTAGATGCAAATTTTGGGGATTGGGGGGCAAAATTTGTGTTTGGCCCTATATTTTAAGAGTTAGCACCAGCTCTGTCTGGGTCATTGGTAAGTATAAAAAATATATAAATTACTATAAATTTTTTAACTTTCGAGGCAGCAGCCATTTTGTTGTCATTCTGATTATTTAGTTACACTGATATTTTTATACTGTACCAATGACCCAGACTTAGCTGGTGCTAACTCCACAAAAACCAGGGCCAAACACAAATTTTGCCCCCCAATCCCCAAAATTTGCATCCAAAACAAAAAGAAATCATGTCCTAAAGGACCTCCATAGTACGACTCTACTGCGCGTGCGCAGTGACGCAGTCGTCCCGAAATTGGCGCCAAATATCATTCTCTGTTTGGCCCTTCATCAGTCAACATCTCACTGATCTTTGTGCTTGTAAATCTCAGTTTAAAGGATGCCAGACACGTAATTCTTGGAGAAAATGTGATTCTAAGGAGGATAGAAGGAGGAGAGGAAAAAAGAAGTGGCAAAAAATAATCAGGGCTGTACTTAAAATTTTTTGTTGAAATTATGTTAAGTTGCCTATTTTCGAGGCAAACGCCTCTTATTGTCATTCTTGCTAATTGTTGCACTGCTTATTCAGTGTTTCCTCTCCCCTAACCTTCTAAAGTCCCCCCTTGCAATTCTCCCATGCTTTTGGCATATTTTTGAGAAGTTTCATTTCTAAAAATTCCCTGGGAGAGTTGCTTGGTTACAGAATGTTTTCTGTTATTTTCCCCATAGTTACGTTTTCACCCATGGGTGTATAACGTTTGTGTTCTGCATCTTCCATCTGATGTTCTGCAGATTCTCCCCTGGGAGTCTCTGTTTTGCATCAGATAGAGTGTAATTGATGACTGATTCCGGGCCAGTTTTTTCAGTGCCTGGAGTCATGTTTTCTACTGTGTTTACACTGTTTGTTTTCATTGGCAACAGCCTTTTTTGAGGGGGGCTGTTTGCCTTTGTGGTAGTTTATCTCATTATAAGATACATTTATATTATCCGAAAGTGTCTCATTAATTATTTTATATAATTTTAAAATTTTTGACCACACTTTGCCATCGGATCCATCGGGGCTCAACGTTACTTTTCAGCAACTTGGGCTTCTCTGAAAAAATATTTTTTCAAAATTATTTTGTTTTGCAAATGTTTTTTCATTTATTAATGGATCATGTTATTATGTATCTTTGTGTCAGGGGTTTTTGCGAGTAACTAGGACTTATTGTTGTTCTTTCACAATGAAGGGACTTTGTTCAAATTGTAATAGGAAGAAATCTTCCTCTGACTTTCATGATTATTGCATTAATTGTAGTCAGTGTTCTCGCATTAATCCCTGTCCTGTATGTGAACATTGGGATGAGAAACATTGGAAACGTGTGTCACGATATGTTGTTTCTGGAGAAAGAGCGATGCCGGCTCTTTCTCCACAAGGTCACTCTACTCTCTCAGTTTCTATTTCAGAGGAACCAGAACAGGGTGATGTTTCCATGTTATCTTCTTCAAGTGTGCGTCCGTCGTCACAAATAAATACAGAGCTAGCGGCAAAAGTGCTCATGGAGATTAGACAAATGTCGTCCGCTAGCTCGCCCGGTGTAGCGTTCATTCACCGAATGGTTCGGCAGCCGGGTTCGTCCGATGTGGTCCAAGAGGAAATTTTGGGTGATGCGAGCACTATAAAAATAATAGATGCACACCCAGTGACGGCGGATAGTGAACGAGAACGGAGGAAGCCTTTTAGTCCGGTTCCTAGCTCGTCCAGGTCCAGCCGGGCCGCGAGCGAGAGAGGCCCCTCTCTCGTACAACAACATCTGGGACCAGATGTTGTGGTACAAAATGTGTCTTTAGCGGAGCATACGTCCGTCGCTTGGGACGCTCCGTTGTATAAGCAGTCCGCAGAGACTGTTAAGGCTTCCTCTTCTCGTCGGCGCACACGACCGCACCTTGGCTGCGTGACCTCCGATATTTTGCCAGCTTCGCCGATGAAGGATTCTTCGGCGACCAGGTCACACCATCCGGCAGCCAAGGATTCGAGACCGATGGACTCCGGACGTTCGCATAGGAAAAGTATGCGGGAGCCATCTGATGCGGAGCTGCCCTCGGCGAAGCAGCGAAAGACCGCTCCTCCGCAGGTCTCGACGTCGGACATTCTAGTGCAGATAGCACAGCTTATCGCAGCATCCCAGCAGCCGACAGAAACGGTGTCGGATCGAGAATTATCCGACGGCGCTGGGTCGGTACGCTCCGCCGAAGCATCGGGGGCGGACGACCGGGAACATCGGGAGGTCCGACCGGATGGTGAAAGGGATACGGATGAATTGGAGCTATCCCTTTCGGAACAACACAAAGCTGCCGTGGACTTCATCCGGCACTTTCTTCCTCAAGTTGTTCTGTCGGGCCAGACTGCTGCGCTTCCGGACAGGAGAATTATAGCGTCATTGGACTCTGATTTTTTCGAGCGGTTCAGGGACATCGCTCCCGAGTTTCCGTCGCAGTCCAATAATGTTGCAAGAACATTTGAATTATTGAACGACGCTATTTTTAAACTTGCTTCCAGGACGGGGAAAGCAGGCTTCTTGTCCGCAAATACTCTCAACCTGCCTTTCATTAATGCAAGGAATAAATTCGACACGGCAGGTCAGGGTATACCGAGAGTTCCTCTGTGTATGGACGACGAGGCGGAAGACTTAGAGCTATCATTACCGTCGTCAGCTTCTATTCCAACCGCAGTGTTGGAAACAGCTATTGCGTCTAACAGAGCCAATTTAGATGCCTTATCTTACGCAGATCACCTTACTAAGGCGTTATCACTGCGTCTTCAAGGGGAAGAGTTTCAGGATATACAATCCTCCTTAAGACTTCTTTCAAGGGCAGTAGCTTATTCCACGTGTAACTCCGCCCTTTCAGTGGCAAATCTGGAGTTGGTCAGACGTGACGCAGCCCTGTCTACATCCACACTTGTGGATTCTAAGGTGAAGAACTCTCTTAGAGTCGCTTCGGTCTCAGGAGATCTTCTCTTTGACGGCAAGCTTTCCGCTATTTATGATAATATTAAAAAGAAAGCTAGTGATTCTCTGTTGTTTAGATCCGCTCCTAAAAGGTCGGATACAGCAGACACGAATAAGGCGGGCACTTCTGGGTCTTATCCGCCCAAGAGAGGTTCCTATAGAGGTTCCGGTGCGTCCTCTAGCTCTTATTCGAGAGACCGTCAGGATAGTGACTCTCGTTCGGGACGTCCTTCAGGCCGGGACAATCGGTCGGACGCCCCGAGGTCGACGAGGCGAGGTGCGGGTCGTGGAAGACGTGGTTTCTCCTACCGCAGGCCTCGCAGATCCAGGAGGTGATGGCTTAAACCTCTATCGCGTTCCGGTTGGCGGAAGGTTGTCGAGTTTTTCTCAAGAGTGGGCGTCGATTACGGACGACCCGTGGGTGAGAGGAGTGACTTCGGAAGGTCTAAAGATATCCTTCAAACGAAAGCCTCCATTAACTCGAAGTCCAAAGTGGACTCATCTTCCGTCAAACCCTCAGAAAAGAGACGCTCTGCTATCAGAGGTTCAGTCTCTTTTAATGAAGAACTCGGTAGAGGTCGTAGAAAACCAGGAATCGCTGGGATTCTACAGCCATCTGTTTCTGGTTCCGAAACCAGACGGCTCGTTCCGTCCAGTCATAGATTTGAGCTGGATAAACAAGCTGATCGTCGCTCCGAAGTTTCATATGGAGACGATTCGATCGGTCAGAGCGAGTATTCGGGTGAACGATTATGCAACGAGCATAGATCTCAAAGATGCGTACTTTCACGTCATGGTACATCCGACATTCCGAAAGTATCTACGCTTCGCAGTCCTAGGAGTGGTGTATCAGTTCCGGGCCATGTGCTTCGGATTGAATCTAGCACCCTGGGCTTTCACTCGGGTAATGAACTCGGTAATGATCTACTTCCGAGCTCATTCGTCTGCGGTAATGTCGGCCTGCCTGGACGACATTCTTCAGAGGTACGGCAACGAGTTAACGCTTCAGAACGATGTTCAGAATCTTCTTCTATTGCTCCGACGTCTCGGTTTCATAGTAAACGAGGAGAAGTCGGATCTGGTGCCGTCCAAGTCATTCACTCATCTGGGAATGAGCTTCGAGACGCACAACAATCTCGTTCGTCTGCCGTTAACCAGAGCGAAATTAGTCAGTTGTTACGCTCGCTATTGTCTGAATACAGACAAAGTCACGGCGAGAGAATTTATGAGACTGATAGGTCTGTGCGGAGCCGCCGCGGATCTCATTCCGATGGGACGGCTACGCACACGGCCTCTTCAAATTTTCCTGACTCAGAATTGGAGTGTGAAAATTCATTCGCTCGATGTAGACGTTCTCTTGTCAGATCAAGTGAAACAAGAGATTCAGACTTGGGCAAACATTCAGTGGTTAACTCAAGGAGTTCCGCTGCAGTTGCCGGATCCGAGTTTTACCATTATGACGGATGCCAGTCAAACAGGTTGGGGTGCATCATTAATCCCAACGGATTCGAGATGCCAGGGTCTTTGGGATCCGCAATCAAGGAAATGATGTCAATTTGGCTTGCGTTACGTCACTGGATGGACATTATTCACGATGCTCATGTCCAAATCCTATCCGACAATACGACAGTAGTGGCGTATATACGGAATCAGGGAGGCACTCATTCAGTTCCGTTGTTCAATCTAACGGAAAGAATCCTTCTGTTTGCGTTGGAACATCACGTTCTTCTTTCGGTCCGTCACATACCGGGTCGTCTGAATGTGCTAGCAGACTCCCTTTCACGAAAGGGTCGCTTGTTGCCGTCGGAGTGGACTCTCAACAAACAAGTATTCAATCAGATTTGCTACCAATGGGAACGGCCAATGATAGACTTATTTGCGACACATCTCAACAATCAGTTGCAAACGTATGTGTCCCCGTGTCCGGATCCAAGAGCATTTGCAGTAGACGCTCTGTCGATCCCTTGGGACGGAATGATAGGATATGCGTATCCTCCAGCGCCGTTAATTCAACAAGTATTGCTAAAGATAAAACAATCTCAATGCAAGCTTCTGTTGGTAGCATCTCTGTCGCCACAGAGACCGTGGATAAATCTACTCAGGTGTCTGTTGTGGGACCTACCGCGGAAGCTCCCTCCACGAGAGGATCTTCTTTGGCAGGGGAAATCGCGCCAACTATATCACAACCCGCAAGGTCTCAACCTTCACGTTTTTCCGTTGTGCGGTCCTTCTTGCATGACAAGCACTTTACAGGACGAGCAGTGGACGCGATTTCTAACTGTAGGAGGACCTCCTCTTCGCTAAACTATGCGGCTAAGTGGAAGGTTTTCCGTCGTTGGTGTAGGGATCATTCTGTTGATATATTTGATCCCTCTATACCAGACATTGCTAACTTTCTAGTATACTTGTTTGACGAAATCAAACTGCAACCTGTTACTATAAAGGGTTATAGATCTATGTTATCTGATACCTATGCACATCATGATAGTTTACAAATTGGATCTAATGTCTCTTTATCGAAATTGGTTAGAAACTTTTCGATAAATAGACCCAGAACTCTTAGATTAATTCCTAAGTGGAATTTAGCTTGGGTTCTCCTTAAATTGAAGGAAAAGCCATTTGAACCTCTTGGGACAGTAGATTTCAAATTCTTATCTTATAAGACAGCTTTTCTCTTAGCTTTCTCTTCTGCCAGAAGAGTCAGTGAGCTTCATGCACTATCGGTGGATGATTCTCATTATCGTAGTGTTGGGAACACTATCACCTTCACTACTAATGTCGGTTTTTTAGCTAAGAATCAGGCTCCTATTAAATATCCGGAACCTATTGTTGTTAAGGCTCTTCTGTCTTCAGACGGGCGTAGGCCTTTACTCTGTCCTGTTAGAGCACTACGTATCTATAAACAGAGATCTCAGTTCATCAGAAAGGGACGGAAACGTTTCTTTCTGTCTTTGATACCTAATAGAAAGGACATTTCAGTCCATTCTATTGCTAGATGGATTCAGTTAACTATCCGTACTGCGTATGAAGATTTATCTTCTTCTCAGCAGTCTGTGCTTAAGATTTCTGCTCATGAAGTAAGAGCTCTTTCTACTTCCTGGGCTTATGCTAATAGTGTTGCTATTACAGATTTAATGAAGGCTGCTTATTGGTCTCAGCCATCCACATTTACTAATTTTTATCTCAGAAATATTGAGTCCATTTCTGGAGACCTGCATTGTTTAGGTCTGTTATCTGTTGCTCAGAATGTCGTCCACTAAACAGTTGCAACTATAGTTATGCAGGCTTTCTGTTCCGGCAGTGACTCCGTCCGACTGCCCTCTTCGCTCTGGGCTATTTGACCCAGGGCAAGGGGAAGGGGGGGGGGGGGGGGGCGGGTGTTCCCTTAGGTCACCTGCTTTATAGTGAAAAGCAAGGGAATGCCTCCTCCAAGACAGTATTTCTGAGTCGCTTCCGGGATGGTTTTAAAGTGTAATATTAATGTTTAATTTCATTCATGTCTTATTTTTAAAGTGTAGCTCGGTGTGAAGCATTTGTATATGTCAAGTGTCAAACGGGCTTTAATATACAATACTCGGACACTTTTAAATGATTATAAAGAGTCTCAATTCTCTGGACTACTTTATTTATTGGCTTGCTTTAAAAATAATTAGTATAAGGGTTATACTGGATGTTAATAGAGAACATGAATGTTATTGTTCTCAATTATTAAGGGTAGTGTATCTTTCTAATTTAAATATTAAATAAGAAAGATACATGTAAAGCCTAATACTCCTTTTCTCCTTAAGGGGTTACCTCTTTATTTTATAATTGAGCTTATTGGATTTTCCTCTATGTCCTAGGCCCTCCAGCCTGTTTACTATTCAGCTAAGTCTGGGTCATTGGTACAGTATAAAAATGTTAAAAAATTTATAGTAATTTATATATTTTTTATACTTACCAATGACCCAGACGGGGATGGCCCTCCCTGAGTTGGGAACTCTTGCCTCCCCGCTGAGTACATAGCGCTGACCAGGCACTGCCAGTAAGAATGATATTTGGCGCCAATTTCGGGACGACTGCGTCACTGCGCATGCGCAGTAGAGTCGTACTATGGAGGTCCTTTAGGACATGATTTCTTTTTGTTTTGGATGCAAATTTTGGGGATTGGGGGGCAAAATTTGTGTTTGGCCCTGGTTTTTGTGGAGTTAGCACCAGCTAAGTCTGGGTCATTGGTAAGTATAAAAAATATATAAATTACTATAAATTTTTTAACTTTTCAGTGTTTTCCTCTCTCCCTGTCCTTTAAGTCCCCCCTTGCTATTCTCCCATGCTTTTGGCATAGTTTTTGTAATTATTATTACTAAATTTTCTTGGGAGTTTTAGCTGAATAACAGAATGAATTCTGTTCTATTCCCCATGTTTACGTCTTCACCTACAGGTGGTTTGGCGTTGTGTTCTGCATCTACCATCTGATGTTCTGCAGTTTCTTTCCTGGAAGTCTCTGTTTTGCATCAGATGGTGTATTTTTGGTAACTGATTCCGGGCCTGGGTGCCTGGAGTCTTATTTTAGTGTTTTTACAATCATTGTTTACATTTACAACAGCCCTCTGTGAGAGGGGGGGGATTTCTTGAAAATAATATCTTGATGTTATTTTAATCATAACTAGATACATTATTATTGTTCGTAAGTGTTGAATAAATTGTTTAAAATATTTTTAAAATTTTTGTCCACACTTAGGCTTGGGATCCATTGGGGCTCAACGTTACTTTTCAGAAACTTGGGCTGTTCTGAAAAAATATTTTTTCAAAATATTTTGATTTCAATTATTTTTTCTATATTAATGGATCATATTATTATTATGTATTTTGATTGCCAGGGGTTGGTGCGAGTACCAGGACTTGTTTTCTTTTCACATTGAAAGGATTTTGATCAATTGTAATAAGAGGAAGTCTTCCTCTGACTTTTATAATCATTCTATATGTGGTCAGTGTACTCGCATTAACTCCTGTTCTGTATCGTATGATTTCGATGACAACATGGGAAGCATATGTCACGGTATGTTAGTGGGGAATTGGACACTCCGGACCTTTCCCCGCAGGGTCACTCTACTTTATCAATTTCTATTTCAGACGATCAAGATTAGGGTGATGTATCTGTGATGTCTTCCAACAGTGTGCCTCCGTCGTCACAATTAATGAAGGGCTAGCGGAAAAGTGCTCATGTAAATACGCCAATTGCCTAAGAGGACCCTAGTAGGTTCGACGGCCTTTGACGTCCGCTAGCTCGCCCGGTGTAGCGTCCATTCATCGAATGGTTCGGCAGCCGGGTTCGTCCGTTGTGGTCTAGAAGGAGTTTTGGGGTGATGCGAGCACTATAAATCAACCAAATGCACACCCAGTGACGGCGGATTAGAGGGAGAACGGAGGAAGCCTTTTAGTCCGGTTCATAGCTCGTTCTGGTCCATCCGGACGACGAGCGAGAGAGGCCCCTCTCTCGTACAACAACATCTGGCCCCAGATGTTGCGGTACAAAATGTTTCGCATTCGGAGCATACGTCCGTCGCTTGGGACGCTCCGACATATAGTCAGTCCGGAGTAGACTGTCAATAAGGCTTCCTCATTCTTATGGTAGCGCACACGACCGCTCTTGGCTACGTGACCTCGGATATCCAGTCAGCTTCGCCAGTCAGAGAATCATCGGCGACCAGGTCACACCATCCGGTAGCCAGGGACACGAGGCCTGCAGACTCCGGACTTTCGCATAGGAAGTGTGCGGGAGGCAACGTACACGGAGCTTCCAGCGGCAATGCATCGTAAGACCGCTACTGCACAGGCCTCGGGAACGGATGTGCTTTCCTAAATAGCACAGTTTATCGCAGCATCCCAGCATCAACTGAATCTGTCGCATATTTTTTATCCGACGATGCTGGGTCGGGACGCTCCGCGGAAGCGGGTACGGACGTCCGAAAATTTCATCCGGTCCGACGGGATACCGAAAGGGATTTGGAGGATTTCGAGCTTTCCCTTTCGGAACAACATATGCTGTTGTGTATGTCATCTGACTTGATCTTCTACAGCTTCTTTCGTCGGACCAGAATGCTGCGATGCCGGATAAGAAACTGATAGCGTCGGTGGACTTAGAAATTTGTGGTTCGGTTCAGGGACATCGTCTCTCAGTTCCGACATAGTCCAATAATGTCACACAAAGTTTCGAATTATTGAACGACGCTATATATATTATTATTATATGCTTGCTATAACCAAGCATTTCTGGTTTCTTGTTCGCAAAGTTACGGAGATGTCTTTCAAAGTGTGCCTCTGTCGTCATAGTTAATGAAGAGCTAGCGGCAATAAGTGCTCATGGATTATGTCTATCGCCTAAGAGATCCCTTGTAGGATCGACGGAGTGACATTCGCTAGCTCACCCGGTGTAGCGTACATTCATCGAATGGTTCGGCTGCCGGGTTCGTCCGTTGCGGTCTAGGAAGGAGATTTGGGTGATGCGAGCACTATAATTACTTTAGTACTCACCCAGTGACGGCAGATTGAGGACAGATCGGAGGAAGCCTGTTAGTCCGGTTCCTGGCTTGTCCAGGTCCGTCCGGGCTGTGAGCGAGAGAGGTCCCTCTCTCGTCCAACAACATAGGGGACCGTATGTTGTGGTTCAGATTTTTTACATTCGGAGCGTATGTCTGTCGGTCGGGACGCTCCGTTATATTGACAGTCCGAGAGACTGTCGATAATGCTTCCTCATCCTCACAGCAGGGCACACGACCGGACATTGGCTACGTGACCTCGAGTATCCGATCAGTTTCGTCATTCAGTGATTCCACGGCGAATAGGTCACGCCATCTAGTAGCCAAGGGACACGAGGCCTATACACTCCGTTCGCTTGCATATTGGTAGTATGCACGGGGTAACGATCACGGAGCTTCCAGTGGCAATGCATTGTAGGACCGCTTCTCCTCAGGCCTCAGTGACGGACGTGCTATCCGAGTTAGCACAGTTGTTTCGCAGCATACCAGCAATCGACAGTTTCTTACTCGAATCAGGAATTATCTGACGGCGCTGGGTCGGTGCGGTCCACGGTTGCATCAGGTACGGACGACCGAACGCTTTATAGGGTCCGACAGGATGGCGAAAGGGATTCGAAAGATTTCGAGTTTTCCCTTTCTTAGCATCGGAAGCTGCCATTCATATCTTCTGGCATTATCTTCCAGTGATTGTTTTTTCGGACTACATTGCTGCGATGTTGGATAAGAGACTTATAGCGTCATTGGACACAGAATTTTGGATCGGTTCAGGGACATTGTCCCTGACTTACTGACGCAGTCCAATAATGTCATTACAACATGTGTTTTATTTTTCGACGCTATATATGCATACAAGCCTGCTACCAAGCATGATAGTCTAGTTTCTTGTCCGCGTTGCTCATTTCTGCCGTTTTATCATTTATACGAATAATTTATTTTGGCAGAGCAGGGCATACCGAGAGTTCATATGCGTCTAGACGGCATGGTTAAAGACTGGAAATATTCTTTTTCGGCGTCTATGTCTTTTCCAACCACAATGTTGGAAATGACAATGATGTCTAGTAGACTTAACTTAGACGCTTTATCATACGTAATCCACCTTACTGAGGCGTTATCATTACGCCTTCAAGAAAGGATTTACGGGATATTATTCTCAATGTGATTTCTTTTGAGGGCAGTAGTTTGTTCTCGTATAACTCCGCCCTTCAGTGGCTGATTGGAGTTGGTTAGACGTGCGGCAGCCCTAGCTACATCCACGCGCGTGGATAGTAAGGTGAAGAACTCTCTCAGAGTCGCTTCATTCTCGGAGAAGCCTCTCTTCGACGGCAACTTTTCAGCAATCCATGAATTGCTCGATTTACACGTTCTCTTGTCTATCTAGTGTTACAAGAGATTCAGACTGGGGCAAACATTCGGTGGTGCCACTGCAGTTGCCGGATCCGAGTGTTATAGTTATGACGGTTGCCAGTCAAACAGATTGGGATATAATATTGATCCCAACGGATTCGAAGTGCCAGGGTCTTTGGGTTCCGCAGTCTCTAAGCAAGCAATTATCTTCCGCGGAATAATGTTTTTTAGGCTTGCTTTATGTCATTGCATGAACATTATTCAGAAACGCATGTCCAATCCTGTCTGTTAATTCGACAGTAGTGGCGTATCTCCAGAACCAGGGAGGCACTCATTCGTTTCCGTTATTCAATTTAATGGAAAGAATCCGTCTGTTGGTTATAGTACACCAAGTTCTGTTTCGTCCGTCATATTCCGGGTCGTCTGATTGTTTTACCGGACTCCCGTTCACTTAGGGGTCGCTTGTTGCCGTCAGAATGGACTCTCAACAAACAAGTATTCAATCAGATTTGCTATCTATGGGAGCGCCCAATGATGATTTATTTACGACACAGCTTGCTAATCAATTGCAGACGTATGTGTTGGCTTGTCCGGATCTCTGAGCTAATGTTGTTAACGCTCTATTGATCTAATAGGACGGAATGATAGGATACGCGTATCCTCCGGCGCTGTTGTTTCAGCAGGTATTGCTAAGATAAACAACCACAATACATTTCTGTTGATAGCATCTATATCTTCACAGAGATCGTGGGTAATTTACTCTGATGTCTACTGTGGGACTTAACGCGAAATCTTCCTCAATGAGAGGATCTTTTTTCGCTGGGTAAATCGTGTCATCTTTATCACAACCCGCAAGGTCGCAACCTTCACGTATTCCATTGTGTGGTCCGTATTGCATTGTAAGCATTGTACTGGACGAGCTTTGGACGCGATTTCTTACTATAGGAGATCCTCTTCTTCGCTATTCTATGCGGCTAAAGTGGAGGCTCTTCCGTCGTTGGTGTAGGGATCACTATGTTCATATTGTTGATCCCTCCATACTACTCATTGCAACTTTTTAGTATACTTGTTTGACAAGATCTACTGCAGCCTGTTATTATTAAGGTTATAGGTTTATGTTACCTCATACCTATGCACTCTATGATAGTTTACAATTGAGTCTTATGTCTCTTTATCTAAGTCAGTTAGTAACTTTTTGATAAATAAACTTAGAATCTTTAGATTAAATTCCTATATGGAATTTAACTTCGGTTCTTATTTAGCTAAGTAATCATTTGAGCCTCTGGAAACAGTAGTTTTCAAATTCTGACCTTTTAAACAGTAATTCTGTTGGCTTCTCTTTTACTGAAGAGTCAGTGAGTTTCATGCACTATCGATGGATGATTTTCACTTTCGTAGTTTCGGAATCACTACTTCCTTTACTATTTAGGTTGGATTTTTGCATAAGAGTTAGGCTCCTAATATCCGGAACCTATTGTTATTAAGGTCCTTCCGTCTTCGTACGGGCATAGGCCTTTACTCTGTCCGGTTAGAGTTTATGTATTTATAAACAGATATCTGTTTATTACTACGGGCGTAAGCTTCTTCTGTCTTTGATGCCTAATAGAAGGACGTTACGCTCCATTCTATTGCTAATGGATTCAATTAACTATCGGTACTGCTTATGGTATATCATTGACTCAGCAGTTGTGCTTAAGATTTCGGCTCATGAAGTAAGAGTTCTTCTACATCTTGGGCTTACATTAATAGTGTCGCTATTATAGATTTTTGAAGGCTGCTCATTGCGCTCAGCCATCCACATTCATGAATTTTTATCTCAGAAATATCGAGTCCATTTCTGGAGGCCTCTATTGTTAGGTCTATTATCTACTGCTCAGAATGTCATTCACTTAACAGTTGCTACTATAGCTAGGTAGGCTGTCTGTTTCGGCAGTGACTCCGTTCTGCTGCCCTCTTCGCTCTGGGCTATTTGACCCAGGGCAAGAAAAAGGGGGGGGGGGGGAGGGTGTTCCCTTGGGTCACCTGTTTTACTATGAAAACAAGGGGATACCTCCTCCGGAGTTAGTAATTCTGAGCTGTTATTGGGATGGTTGTTTAGTGAGAAGTTTATGTTTTAAAAATTCGTTCAAGTCTTAGTTTTTAAAGTATAGCTTTTGAATATAGCACATGTCAACGGACATGATTATGCAATCCTCAGACACTTTTAAGGAGTATAAGAGTCTCTATTCTCTAGACTTACTTTATTTATTGGCTTACTTTAAAAATTATTAGGATAAAGATTATATTGGATATTAATAGAGTACATGGATGTATGATGCTCAATTTTGGAAGGTGTTGTATCTTTCTAATTTATCATAAATAAGAAAGATACATGTAAGGCCTATTACTTCTTTTTCCCTAGAGGGGATGACTCTATTTTATATTATTGAGCGTATTTCATCTTTCTCTATGTCCTTGGCCCTCCAGCCTTTTTACTATTCAGCTATGTCTGGGTCATTGGTACAGTATAAAAATGTTAAAAAATTTATAGTAATTTATATATTTTTTATACTTACCAATGACCCAGACGGGGATGGCCCTCCCAGGAGTTGGGAACTCATACCTCCCCGCTGAGTACATAGCACTTACCAGGCACTGATTGTAAGAATGATTAATGGCACCAATTTCGGGACGTCCTTGACACTGCGCATGCGCAGTATAGGCGAAGTATGGAGGGCTATTCAGGACATGTTTTCTTTGGATTTAGATGCAAATTTTGGGGATTGGGTGGCAAAATTTGTGTTTGGCCCTAGATTTTTAAGAGTTAGCACCAGCTATATCTGGGTCATTGGTAAGTATAAAAAATATATAAATTACTATAAATTTTTTAACTTTCCGGATTTTTTTTGGAAACGCTTCCAACGGAATTCATCTGATCACATCTAGGTTATAACATTTGTATAATTATTAATGCTCATTAGTCTGGTAGGGGACATTGTATTGCTTCAGTGATACGTGAGCTCTTGTTTATGATAATCATTCAGTCGAAAAAGCGAGCGTTCGAATCATCGACTGGGCAGCAAGTATAGTTCTTAAGATCACTTGAAGAATGAACTAGATAATGTCTCATGGGATGAATGATAGGATACACGTATCCTACAATTCATTTTCAACAAGCTGGTTCATCTGTTGTTTCACAGAGCGAATTAGCCAGTTGTTAGGCTCGCTTTTGTCTTCTATCAGACACATTAACAGCGAAAGATTTTATGCATCAGGTGGGGTTGTGTGGAGTGGCTACGAATGTTATTTTGATGGATCTCTTACACACACGTCCCCTCCAGTTATTCTTAACTGGAGTGGGAAGACGTTTTTCGCTCTAGACCTGTTTTGTTTTAGCAGATCTAGTAAACATAAGGTCAAGTTTGGGCAGATATTCAATGGTTTTACAGCTGCTAGATTCGTTTTTCTCAATTATGACGGACGTGAGTTCATAAATTGGGTTACAACTCTGAATCCGACAGACTCGATAGGCAGGGTTCTTTGGACCCTCAGTTCTTGGAGATCACCTATTCATCAGAAATTATGTCTTATTGTTTACACTACATCATTGGATTTATATTATTAGTGAACATGCATGTGGGATCGCTTCAGGATAGTTGAGTTTGTGACACACAGGAACAATAGTTTCCATCATTTGTGTCGCCAGTGTTAGACATTTGAGTGCATACAGTTGACGCTCAGCCGTATTCATGGGAATGAATGGTAGGATATGCGTATCCTTCAGTTCATTTGATTCAGTCGATTACGTTAAGGTTAAACAGTCTCAGTGTGATTCCTACTAATAACATATCTGTCGTCACAATATCCTTCTATCAGTTTTCTCAAGTGCCTGTTATTGAACATGCGCCAGAAGCTTCCTCCACGAGAGTGCCTTCTTCTTTAGGGGAAGTTTTGTTCTTTACGTCATTCTGCGCCCATAGTGGTATAAGGGAGTCTGTTAGACATGAGGGAGCCTTTGCGCTTCCTATATTTTTGCTGTCTGGACCAGCAATGATTAAGTAATGTGGGTGAGGAGGTTTCGACATGACTTCGAATTCCCCCACCCCCACACTCACACTCTGTCTTGTATATATATCTTAATACATACATACTATGCATTTGGTTCATGTTGGATGGCGCCCTCATAGGCATATACGCAGTTTTGTTGCATTAGTTTCCGGTGATTATTGTTTGATTTTTGATATACAAGCGCTTATTAAAATCATCATAATTGCTGCTATTTGAGTTCATCGGTGGCTGCATAACCAGTTATTGGTTTTTAGATGATTACATGCTGGATTTAAATGCACTCACGCAATATTTTATTAGGCTATCGCTTTGGTGGACCTTGAAATTATTTTATATTTCGGGGGCAGTCCGTGTTGGAGCCTGTTAATCATACCTCCATTTCTAGATCCTGGTCTCTATTTTGTTGGTCCTCAAATCGCATATTCTCACGCGTTTATGGTTGTAGAAATCAGATAGTACACATTGGAGAGTGTTGTTACTGGATGTTATTCTACAGAGGCTGCCTGTGGATGATCTTGGAAGTGTGTTTTCTCTGCAGAGATTGTTCAGTGTATTTCGATTTAATATGTGTATGTTATATTTTATATCCCCAATTTCATTGTACCAGTGTACGCTGTCTGTGGTGCATATTTTGTAGCGGACAATATTAATTACCAAACTCGTCGCTATAGCCTTGACTTGTGAAGTGGCGTTAAGCACCATTTATTATTCATGAATTAATTCCTGAGTGCCTGATCGATAATTATTTATATTGTTTTTTGGTACTGCTTTTATTGATTCCAGAGCTCTCTCCTCTTTCTTTTGAAGATATGTTAAAAAAAAGGGGGGGGGGGTGTAATTTTCACCCCGTCTCTGGCTTAATGGGTATGTAACTATTGAAGGAAGCTGTTTTATCCATAACTATATTCTGCATACAGCTGTAGTGTTATTGTATGGCGTAGGTTTGTGGGCAATTTTCTCCCATTCTCAAATATGCCATCCTAATTTTTGGGGCTTAGTCCAGACTAGCCTTAAAAATTGGAAACTCATTACATCCTAATTAGCATGATTTCATGCTTAGTTTAAGGATTTACATAAATTGGGATCCATATTTGGATATGTCTCCTCTATCATGGTATAAAGAGACATACAAGTAAATCCTAATTATTCTAATTTCCTTCATCATGGATTGAAGGATTTGATCTATGTTGATCAACTATTTCAGAAGTTCTAGGCCCTCCACCTTTTTTATGATTCAGCTAAGTCTGGGCCATTGGTTATAGTATAAAAATATTAAAAAATTTAAAGTAATTTATATATTTTTTATATTTACCAAAGACCCAGATGGGAATGGCCCTCCCATGAGTGGGCAGTACTGGGCACTCCTACCTCCAGCTGAATTATTATATAATAATCTTTTTTACAAAGAATGATGTTGGCGCCAGTTTCGGTGACTTCCTGGCGTCTGCACATGCGTGGAGAGGAAATGTATGGAGGGCCAGATAGGACTTCTAATTTTAGGTTTTGCATGCAAATTTTGTGGATTGGGGGCAAAATTTGTGTTCGGTCCTAAATAATTTTGAGTTAGCACCCGCTAAGTCTGGGCCATTGGTAAATATAAAAAAATATATAAATTACTTTAAATTTTTTCATTTTCCAGACTTTTTTTCACAACACATTGAGATAATTTGCTGACTTCTAGTATATGGCTTTGTCATTGGTACCTGCAAATCAAGTTCAAATTTGTTTCCGGTTGGATGATTTTTCATGGAGTTACTGACATTGAACAAAGTTTATAATGTGAAAATTTGGAGAAACAGTTTTCCAGACTTTTTTGTTCACTGGGGCATACGTGTTGTACTGACACATCTAGTTGTGAATAGTGCTGATCGTCATGTAAGCTAAAGAGTTAAAAATGGATAGGTTGCCAACAAGCACTCTCCAATAATTTGAAAAAGAACAAGTTTGTATAAACAAAATGTTAAAAAATTTATAGTAATTTATATATTTTTTATACTTACCAATGACCCAGACTTAGCTGGTGCTAACTCTAAAATATTTAGGGCCAAACACAAATTTTGCCCCCCAATCCCCAAAATTTGCATCTAAAACTGAAAATTACATGTCCTATATGGTCCTCCATACTTTTACTCCACTGCGCATGCGCAGTGTCAAGGAGGTCTCAAAATTGGCGCAATTATCATTCTTACAACCAGTGCCAGGTAAGCGTATGTACTCAGCGGGGAGGTATGAGTTCCCAACTCATGGGAGGGCCATCCCTGTCTGGGTCATTGGTAAGTATAAAAAATATATAAATTACTATAAATTTTTTAACATTTTTATACTGTACCAATGACCCAGACTTAGCTGAATAGTAAAAAGGTTGGAGGGCCTGGGTCATAAAGAAAATCCAATAGACTCAACTACATATAACAGAATTATCCCCTCGAGGAGAAGGAGAAATAGGCTTTACATGTATCTTTCTAATTGCATGAAAATGAGAAAGACACAACACCATTCTGTAATTGAGCACAATAACATCAATGATCTCTATTAACCTTCAGTATATCCTGATATGCTAATTATTTTTAAAGGAAAGCCAATAAATAAAGGAAGTCCATAGAAATAAGACTCTTTATACTCATTAAAAGAGTCTGAGGATTGTATATTAACGCCCGTATGACATGTGACATATACAAATGCTTCACACCGAGCTACACTTTAAAAGTATTACGTGGATGAGTAAACATTAGCTTTACACTTTAAAATCATCCCGGTACCGACTGGAATTACTGACTCCAAGGGAGGTATTCCCTTGCTTTACACTATAAAGCAGGTGACATAAGGGAACTCCCTGAGTTAACCACTGAAAACCTGCCCAAGTCTGAATCTCTTACTCACTTGATTTGACAAGAAGATGTCCGTATCGAGCGAAAGAATCTACACCCTCCAATTCTGGGTGAGAAGAAATTTGGAGAGGACAAGTGCGTAACCGCCCCACCGGAATAAAATCGCGGCAGCTCCGCACAAACGTATCAGTTTCAAGAGATCTCTTGCTGAGACCCTGTCTGAGTGAAGACAATAGCGAGCATAACAACTGAGTAATTTCGCTCTGGTTAATGGCAGATGAACAAGAATACTGTACGTCTCGAAGCTCATCCCCTGGTGGGTGAATGACTTGGACGATACCAGCTCCGACTTCTCCTCGTTTACTTATGAAACCGAGATGACGGATCAATAGAAACAGATTCTGCACATCGTTCTGAAGTGATAACTCATTGCCGTACCTCTGAAGAATGTCATCCAGGTAGGCTGACGTTATCGTAGATGAATGAACTCGGAAATGAGTCATTACCGAGTTCATTATTCGAGTGAAAGCCCAGGGGGCTAGATTCAGACTGAAGCACACAGCTCGGAGCTGATACATGACTCCTATCATGAGGAAGCGAAGATACTTTCTGAACGCCTGATGTACCATGACGTGAATGTACGCATCTTGAGATCTATGCATGTAGCATACTCGTACACCCGAATACTCGCACTGATCGGATGGTCTCCATATAGAAACTTGGAGCCACGATCGGCTTGTTATCCAGCTCAGATTCATGAGTGGACGAAACGAGCCGTCTGGTTTTGGAACCAGAAAAGGATGGTTGTAGAAACCTGGAAATTCCTGGATTTCTACAATCTCAGTTGCGATCATTCCAGAAGAGACTGGACTTTTAATGGAAGCGAGCCTCTTCTTGTGGACTTAACGGAAGCTGAGTCCATCTTAGACTTCGAGTTAACGGAGGTTTTCGTTTGAAGGACAATATAGTCCTCCCGAAATCACCCTTTGAATCCAAAGGACGTCCGTAATCTACTCCCAATTGATTGAGAAACCCGACCGTCTTCCGCTCACTGGAACACGATAGAGGATAATACCATTACCTCCTGGTCCTGCGAGGCTTGCGGAAGGAGAAACCATGTCCTCCACGGCCCGCACCTCGCCCCATCGACTTAGAGGCATCTGACCGGATGTCTCGGCCAGTATTACGGCCCCTACCTGAGTCGCTACCCTGACTGTCTCTAGAGTAAGACGTAGAGGACACATAGGAACCTCTATAGGAACTTCCCTTGGACGTATTCAGCCCAGAAGTGTCTGTCCTACTTTTCTCCGCTGAATCTGACTGTATGGAAGCAGATTTGAATAGCAGAGAGTCTGAAGCTTTCTCAGTTATCTGATCATAGAATGCGGAAAGCTTGCCGTCGAAGAGAAACTCTCTGGAGCCCTGAGAGAGTTTTTCATTTTACTATACACACGCGTGGATGTAGCCAGGGCCACGTCACATCTAACCAACTCCATATCACCACTAAAAGGGCGGTGTTTTTCGTGGAGAATGCTAAGGCCCTTGAAAGAACTCTTAAGGAGGATGTACATCCTGGAATTCCTTTCCTTTGAGACGTAATGATAACGCTCTGGTAAGGTGATCTGCGTATGATAATGCGTCTAAGCTAACCTTGCTAGACGATATTGTCGTTCCCAACATTGTGGTTGGAATTGACATAGACGACGGTATAGACAATACTATGTCTTCGGTCTGGACGTCTAGACGCTGAGAAACTCTCAGAATGCTCTGTCCTGCCGTTTCGAAATTATTCCTTGAATTGATGAAAGGCAGATGTAGAGCATTTGCCGATAAGAAACCTGACCTGCCCGTTTAGGTAGCAAGTTATATATATATTTATAGCGTCATTCAATAGTTCAAATGTCCGTGAGACATTTCTGGACTGTGTCGGAAACTGAGGGACGATGTCCCTAAACCGATAAGAATTCTGAGTCCAGTGGTGCTATCAGTCTCTGTTCCGGCAATGCAGCATTTTGGTCCGGAGGAACAACGTCAGAAGATAATGCCGGATGCACTCTATGGCAAATATGTTGTTCCGAAAAGGGAAAATACAACTCATCCGTATCCCTTATGCCATCCTGTCGGACTACTTGTAATTCTTGGTCGCCCATGCCTGAACCTGCAGCGGAATGTACCAACCCAGCTTCCTCGGATAATTCTTGATCCGACAGAGTTACTGTCGGATGCTGGGATGCTGCGATAATTTGTGCTATCTGCGATAGCATGTCCATAACGGAGGCCTGTGGAGCTACGGTCTTACAGGATTTAGCCGCTGGAAACTCCTTGGACGTTGACTCTTGCATATTTCTTATATGTGAACGTCTGGAGTATGAAGGTCTCGTATCCGGATGGCATGACCTGGTCACTGTAGAATCCCTGGCCGGCGATGTTGGTTGAATACGACTGGTTACGTAGACAAGGTACGGCCGAGTGTGCTGCCGTGAGGATGAGGAAGCCGAAAGAGCAGTCTCTCCGGACTGTCTATATAACGGAGCGTCCCGAGTGGTGGACTTATGCTCTGACTGAGGAACAGTTTGTACCACAACATCTGGGCCCAGATGTTGTAGTACGAGAGAGGGACCTCTCTCGCTTGCAGCCCGGACGGATCTGGATGAGCTAGGAACCGGACTAATAGGCTTCCTCTGTACTATCCTCGTATCCGTCGTTACTGGGTGTGCACATTGTATTTTATAGTGCTCGCATCACCCAAATCTCCTTCCCGGACCGCAACGGACGAACCTGGGTGCTGAGCCATTCAGTGAATGGTCGTGACACCAGGCGAGCTAGCAGACACCAAAGCCATTGATCCTACTAGGGAACTCCAGGCAATTGACGTATCTACATGAGCACTTTTGCCACTAACTCTTCATTTGGCTGTGACGACGAAAGCACACTTTACGAAGACATCACGGTAACAACACCTTGTCCATGTTACTCTATGAGACCTGTGGAGCCGCGGTCCTACGTAATTATCTGCTGGAAGCTCCAGGGACGTTTATTCCTTCCTGCATTTATGTAATATGAGAATGTCCCAACTGGAAAGGTCTGGAGTGACCTGGTTGACGTGTATTCCTTGGTCGGCGAAGCAGGAGCACCAGGGACGTTCAATCCTGCATTTATATAATATGCGAATGTCCCCTGGAAATCTGTGGTCACATAGCCAAGATGCAGTGACGAGGATGAAGAAGCCGATATAACAGCCGCATCAGACTGTCATGCGACGGAGCGTCCCGAGCAGGAGGAGTGGACGTAAGCTCCGACCAAGCGAACAAACATACAACAACATTGCGGCGCAGATGTTGATGCAAGAGAGAGGGGGCCTCTCTCGCTCGTGGTCCAGGTGGACCTGGACGAGCTAGCTACTGGACTGACAGGCTTCCTCCATACTATCCTCGGATCCGTCGTTGCTGGGTGTGCACATTCAATGTTTTATAGTGCTCGCATCACCCAATCTGCTTCCCTGGACCGCGACGGACGAACCCGGGTGCTGAGCCATTCGGTGAATGGTCGCGACACCGAGCGGACTAGTGGGCAATTGTCGTAATACCCTGAGCACTTCCCGCTAGCCCTAATATTGCAACGACGGAGACACACTTGTTGAAGACATCACGGAAACATCACTCTGAATTCTGAAAAAGAAAATGATAATATTGAGTGACCCTGCGGAGAGAGGACCGTAATGGACCCCTCACTGCTAACAAAAGACCGTGACACACGTCTCCAACGTTGTCATACCAATCAACACACACAGAGCAAGAATTAGTGCGAATACATTGACTATAAGAAACACAATGAACCTGAGAATTAGAGGAAGATATCCTCGCATTACAATTTGAACAATATTTTTTCATCAAGAAAAATATACAGTCATATTACTCGCACTAACCCTTGAAACAAATATACATAATATAATATAATCCATTATCACATTTCAAAGAAAATAATTTCCAAAAACAAAAAAAAATAAATTTTTGAACAAATTTTCAGAAGAGCCCAAGTTCCCAGTGGGAACAATGAGCCCAAATGGATCCCCAAAAAGCCTAAGTGTGGACAAAAATTTTAAAATCATTTCAAAAAATTAATGTAACACTTAAGGACAATATTAATGTATCTTGCTATGAACTGAACTAAGCAGAGGACAAGTAATCACTATAAGAAGTAACCATTGTCAACATAAACAGAAAGTGTATACAAACCGAAAACATGACTCCAGGCACTGGTAAACATGGCCCGAAATCATTTACCAATTTAAACACTATCTGATGCAAAACAGAGACTTCCAGAGAAGAAACTGCAGAACATCAGATGGTAGATGCAGACCAAAACGCCTAAACACCCAAGGGTGAGGACGTAAACATGGGGAAAAAATAGAAAATAATTCTGTTTCCAAGCCAAAACTCCCAAGAAATTTTAGTAATAAACATTACAAAAAATAAGCCAAAAGCATGGGAGAATAGCAAGGGGGGAATAAAGGAAAGGGAGAGAGGAAACACTGATCATACAATGGAACATTCATAGCAAGAATGACCACAACAGGGTCATGCCTCGAAAATAGGTAACATGAAATAATTTCGAAAAAAAATTATAAGTTACAGCCCTGAACATTTCCTTCCACTGTTTCTTCCTCTCCTCCTTCTATTTCCTCCTTATATCACCCTTTTCTCTCATAATTATGTGTTTGGCATCATTTAAACTGAGATTTACAGGCACAAATATCAGTCAGATGTAACTGAATTGAGGGCCAAACAAAGAATGATAATTGTGCCAATTTGAGACCTTCTTGACACTGCGCATGCGCAGTGGAGTAAAAGTATGGAGGACCATATAGGACATGTAATTTTCAGTTTTAGATGCAAATTTTGGGGATTGGGGGGCAAAATTTGTGTTTGGCTCTAAATATTTTAGAGTTAGCACCAGCTAAGTCTGGGTCATTGGTACAGTATAAAAATATTATTTGTGTTTGACTGAATATGAAACAAAAGCGAGGAAAATGTTGGCTTTTGCACTGGCACCCTCATTTTTAGCTCACCTGACTTTCAGTCAGGAGAGCTATAGTGATCACTCACCGTCCGTCGTCCGTCGTCTGGCGTCCATCGTCTGTCGTCCGTGAACATGGTGTTTGCGTCTTCTCCTCCCAAACCGCTGAACCAATTTAATTGATATTTGAGATAATAGTTTGTTATGACATCGCAATTTGATTTTGTTCAAATCAAGTTGCCCCGCCCGTGGGTAGGGCCACACCCAAAAAGTGAGCTGAAATCTTAAAAAATCTTCTTCTCATGAACCAGCAGTAGCAGAGACTTGATATTTGGTGTGCAGCTTCCTTTTGAGGTATAGACTCAGATTTGTTCAAGAGAAGTTTGTGGGGCTATACTTGGCGTCGTTATGGGAGGGGCAAAATTTTTGGCCCCGCCCAAAATTTCTATTTTCCAAACCGAGAGGCTGATTTGAACCAAATTTTATGTGAGGGCTTATTGGGTCATAAGTACCTAATTTATGCTGATTTTTTTTTTCCCGTAGCCCCATGGGAACCGCAGCAGCTAAAAATAGAAAAAAATTAAAACGCCCATATCTCCAAAACTGCACGGCACCGAGAATTTTTATTTGGTGTGAAGCTTCCTTAGGACCAACAGAAAGAATTGGTAAAAAAAAATTGCCATCGGTTTTATCATAGGGTGCAGTTTTGGGACTTTGAAAAAGTGCTGAGTCAGCACTTTTTAACACTGTAGGCAATGGGAAAAACATTAAAAAATCTTCTTCTCCAGATCCAGCAGGCAGAATCTTTTGATATTTGGTATGCAACATTGGAGGGTGGATCTGATTCAAGTTTGTTCAAATCGGCCCCCTGGGTTCATATTTGGGCTCAGTATAGGAGCCCGATTTCGAACTTAGTGCATTTCAGGCAAATTTCTTAAAAAATCTTCTTCTCCAGATCCAGCAGGCAGAATCTTTTGATATTTGGTATGCAACATTGTGGGGTGGATCTGATTCAAGTTTGTTCAAATTGGCCCCCTGGGTTTATATTTGGGCTCAGTATAGGATCCCAAATTTGAACTTACTGCATTTCAGGCAAATTTCTTTGAAAATCTTCTTCTCCAGATCCAGCAGGCAGAATCTTTTGATATTTGGTATGCAACATTGTGAGGTGGATCTGATTCAAGTTTGTTCAAATCGGCCCCTTGGGTATATATTTGGGCTCTGTATAGGAGCCCAAATTTGAACTTAGTGCATTTCAGGCAAATTTCTTTGAAAATCTTCTTCTCAAGATCCAGCAGGCAGAATCTTTTGATATTGGGTATGCAACATTGTGGGGTGGATCTGATTCAAGTTTGTTCAAATCGGCTCCCTGGGTTTATATTTGGGCTCAGTATAGGAGCCCAAATTTGAACTTAGTGCTTTTCAGGCAAATTTCTTAAAAAATCTTCTTCTCCAGATCCAGCAGGCAGAATCTTTTGATATTTGGTATGCAGCATTGTGGGGTGGATCTGATTCTATTTTGTTCAAATCGGCTCCCTAGATTCATATTTGGGCTCACTATAGAAGCTCGAATTTGAACTTAGTGCATTTCAGGCAAATTTCTTCAAAAATCTTCTTCTCCAGATCCTGCAGGCAGAATCTTTTGATATTTGGTATGCAACATTGTGGGGTGGATCTGATTCCAGTTTGTTCAAATCAGCCACCTGGATTCATATTTGGGCTCACGATAGAAGCCCAAATTCGAACTTAGTGCATTTCAGGCAAATTTCTTTGAAAATCTTCTTCTCAAGATCCAGCAGGCAGAATCTTGTGATATTTGGTATGCAGCATCCTTAGGGGGGTGAGATTCAAGTTTGTTCAAGCCATGTCCCTAGGTCCATATTTGGGCTCACTGTTGGAGCTTGAATTGTAACTTTGTTCGAAATGAGGAATTTTCTTAAAAAATCTTCTTCAGATCCAGCAGTCCGAATGGTTTGATATGTGGTGAGTAGCATCCTTAGGGGGGAGGGGGGGGGGGGGGGATTCAAGTGTGTTAAAGCCAAGTCCATGGGTCCATATGTGGACTCCCTGTGGGAGCCCAAATTATAACTTGGTCAATATGAGGAATTTTTCTTTAAAAATCTTCTTCTTCAGATTCAGCAGTTGGAATGTTTTGATATTTGGCATGGAGCAACCTTGGGGGCTGAGATTCAAGTTTGTTCAAGCCAAGTCCCTTGGTTCATATTTGGGCTCACTATGGGAGCCTGAATGACAACTTAGTTCAAAATGAGGAATTTTCTTTAAAAATCTTCAGATCCAGCAGATGAATGCTTTTGATATTTTTTATGCAGCATCCTTAGGGGGGTAAGATTCAAGTTTGTTCAAGCCATGTCCCTAGGTCCATATTTGGGCTGATTGTGGGAGCTCAAATTGTAACTTGGTTCAAAATGAGGAATTTTCTTTAAAACTCTTCTTCAGATCCAGCAGTCAGAATGTTTTGATATTTGGTGTGCAGAATCCTTAGGGGTGTGAGATTCAGGTTTGTTAAAGCCAAGTCCCTGGGTTCATATATGGGCTCCCTGTGGGAGCCCGAATTATGACTTAGTTCAGTATGAGGAATATTCTTTAAAAATCTTTTTTTTTTTAGATCCACTGGTCAGAATATTTGGATATTTGGTTTCAGCTTTTCTTAGGAGGAGCAGATGCAACTTGTGGAAATCAATTCTCTGGGTTGATATTTAGGCTACCATGTCAGGTGAGTGCCCTCAGGCCCCCTGGGGCCTCTTGTTTGAAAGTCCTGATAGTGGCTTCTAGCATTCAACCAGTTAAGAAGTGAACAGGCACATATTTACAAATTTTCAAGCTGCAACAATTTTAACTGAGTTATATTAAACCGAAGAGTTGATGGTTTGATCGTGACCAGTGGTAACTGGCGTGTCCTTTTGCAAGACATTTCATCCCAATTGCCCATGTGTGGGCATGGTGGCAGTGTGTGCTAAGGTGTATGGTATGTTAATAATGCACTTGCCTTCAACCACTGCTGACGCTGCTTGTGCAGAGTTAATAAGTTGGTGAGTTGGACGTTTTTTTATTTTACCACTGTTCGGTGGTTCTCTCTAGGTACTCTGGCTTCCTTCACCTGTAAAACAGTCTGTGACCTTCAATCTTGAAAATGTTGGTTAAACCCCAGTAAACAAACAAGTTATCGCCTCTTTTAAAACATAGATTTAAAAAAGATATTTATGTGAAATTATTTTGTGGACAACTCCTATTTTTAGGAACAAATTTTGATAACTTTTTATGTGTACCTATACTATGTATGGTTCACATATAATGCCGGCATCTGGGGTGGCCATCCGTCGTTTGTCCATCCTTTGTCTGTCTGTCCGTCTGTCCGTCTGGGGAGACATATGGGCTTTAGGTGGCTATTTGTTGGTAGAAATGGGGATTAGGTGACTACCGCAATTTATGTGACTAGTCACATAGTTAAATGTCATTACTCTAGGGTGGGGTTTAGAGTTGGGGTGGGGTGGGGTTAGGGTCAGTAAAGAGTAGGGTTAGGGTTTGCTACCACCCCAAAAAATTTTCACCCCAAAAGTTGCTTTAATACAATGGACATGCATTTTAGTTAAAATAGACTAGGAATATATTGAATTTTCATTAGTCTAGGGTGTGGTTTAGAATTGGGGTGGGGGGGGGGTTAGGGTCAGTAAAGGGTAGGGTCAGGGTTTGCTACCATCCCGAAACATTTTCAAAAAAAAAAAATTACTTGTTTTAATATAATGGACATGCATTTTATTGTAGTCCCATAAAAATAGCCGCATAACTACCAATTGTTAGAACATCCGTCCGTCTGACCGTCCATCTGTCCGTATCCATTTCTTTGGCATTCGATAACTTGAAAAATATTGCTTGGATTGTCAAGTTACTTTGTATTTTTGTTCAGGTTACTGATGTGCCGAGCTGTAAAGTTTTTGGTGTAAATCTGATAATTTGATCCTGAGATATTAACACTTTATCCTTCAAATTAAGAATTCTTCCAATCCCTTTGACATGAGATAACTAAAAAAATATCAATCCAATTGTCATGTTACTTTATATACATCTTCAGGTTTCTGATGTTCCGAGCTGTATAGTTTTTGGTGTAAATCTGTTATTTTGATCCTGAGATATTAACCCTTTATCCTTCAAATTGAAAATTCCTCCAATCCCTTTGGCATTCGATAACTTGAAAAATATTGCTTGGATTGTCAAGTTACTTTATATTTGTGTTCAGGTTACTGATGTGCCGAGCTGTATAGTTTTTGGTGTAAATCTGATAATTTGGTCCTGAGATATTAACCCTTTATCGTTCAGATTGAAAATTCCTCCAATCCCTTTGGCATTCGATAACTTGAAAAATATTGCTTGGATTGTCAAGGTACTTCATATATGTGTTCAGGTTACTGATGTGCCGAGCTGTATAGTTTTTGGTGTAAAACTGATAATTTGATCCTGTGATATTAACCCTTTATCCTTCAAATTGAGAACTCCTCCAATCCATTTCTTTGGCATGCGATAACTCAAAAAATATTAATCCGATTATCAGGTTACTTTATATATGTATTCAGGTTACTGATGTGCTGTGCTATATAGTTTTTTAGCTCAACTTGACAAAGTCAAGCTGAGCTATTGCCATCACTTCTTGTCCGTTGGCGTATGTACGTACGTACGTACATACGGTTGGTTGTACGTACGTACATACGTAACGTACGTATGTCCACAATTTCCTTTAGCACACCTCACAGGTCGCATTTATGATCAGATCGCTTTGAAACTTGGTATGCTTGTTTGGGGTGACCTCTTGATTGGAGCTATCGATTTTCTTCAATTTCCGTCAAAAAGTGTTGCCTTGGCCAATGTTCTTAAAACTTCGTTTAGCCAGACCTCAATATTTCCCTTTGGCACACCCTACAGGGCACATTTATAATTGGGTTGCTTTAAACCCTGGCAAACTTGTTTAGGGTGACCTCGAGATGGGAGCTATCGATTTTCTTCAATTTCCCTGAAAAAATGTTGCCGCGACCAACGTTCTTAGAACTTAGTTTAGTCAGACCACAATATTTCCCTTTGGCACACCCTACAGGGCACATTTATGATCGGATTGCTTTGAAACCTGGCATGCTTGTTTAGGATGACCTCTAGATGGGAGCTATCGATTTTCTTCAATTTCCGTCAAAAAATGTTGCTGCGGCCAACGTTCTTAGAACTTAGTTTAGTCAGACCACAATATTTCCCTTTGGCACACATTACAGGGCACATTTATGATCGGATTGCTTTGATACCTGGTATGCTTGTTTGGGATGACCTCTAGATGGGAGCTATCAATTTTTTTCCATTTCCGTCAAAAAATGTTGCTGCGGACAACGTTCTTAGAACTTAGTTTAGTCAGACCTCAATATTTCCATTTGGCACACCCTACAGGGCACATTTATAACTGGATTGCTTTGAAGCCTGGTATGCTTGTTTGCGGAGACCTCTAGATGGGAGCTATCGATTTTCTTCCCTTTCTGTCGAAAAATGTTGCCGCGGCCAACATTCTTAGAACTTAGTTTAGTCAGACCTCAATACTTTCCTTTGGCACACCCTAAAGGGCGCATTTATGTTCGGATTGCTTTGAAACCTGGCATGCTTGTTTGGGGTGACCTCTAGATTGGAGCTATCGATTTTCTTCCAATTCTGTCCATCAAAAAATGTTGCCACTGCCAACGATCTTTGAACGAAGTTTAGTCAGGCATCAATATATTCCTTTGGCATGCCCTACAGGGCACATTTATGATCAAATCGGTTTGAAACTTTGTATGCTTGTTTGGGGTTACCTCTAGATGGGAGCTATTGATTTTCTGTGATTTCTGTCAAAAAATGTTGCCACTGGCAATGACCTTCGATGAACTTAGTAAAAACTTAGTGCAGTTAAGCATCAATATTTCCATTTGCACACCCTGCAGGGCACATTTAAGATTGGATGGCTTGCAAACTTGGTGTGCTTGTGTAGGGTGACATCTATATGGGAGCTGTCGATTTTCTTCCATTTCTGTCAAAAAATGTTGCCGCTGACCTTTGAACTTAGTTTAGTCAGACCTTAATATTTCCCTTTAACACACCCTTCAGGGCACATTTATGATAGGATCACTTTGAAACTTGGTATATGTGTTTGGGGTGACCTCTAGATGTCAGCTATTATTTAATTTCCATAAAAAGTTATTGTCGTTATCACCAGCCTTTGAACTTACTGCATTTGTGCATCAACTTATCCCTTTTACACTCTATGAAGGGTATATTTATGAATTTCCATAAAAATCACCAAAAAACCATTGCCACAAAGCAATGATCTTCTACTTAGTGCATTTGTGCATTAACATCTTTCTTTGGCATGCCTCAGAGGGCACATTCATTATCAGGTTGTTTTGAAACTTTTTATCTTATGCAGGGTGACAAAGATAGGAGCTATTAATTTTCTTTTCATTTCCATCAAAAACTGTCGCTGTTAGCAACAATCTTTGAATCTATTGCATTTGTGTATCAACATTCTTTGACATGACCTACAAGCCACATTTATCATAGGATTGTTTTTGAACTTGGTGTGCTCATTAGTCAAGAATTCTAGATAAGAGCTGTTGATTAGCATTCATTTCTGCGAAAAAAGTTGCCATTTACAATAACCTCTGAACATACTGCATTTGTGTATCAACATTCTTCCTTTAGCCAGTCTTACAGTTTACATTTAAAAATGCATGGATCACTCTGACATTGGGCACACACAGTGCTGTTATGTTGAAATTTCATCAAATAACATTGGTACCAATGATCTTCAATTTTGCCATTTCATTTATAACTTACCAAGTTCAAGTTTGTCAAGTTGAGCTACAGTGTCATTGACACTTTCATTAGGTAAATCTAATAATTTGATCCAGAGATATTAACCCTTTATCCATCAAATTAGGCACTCCTCCAATCCATTTCTATATATACCCATGCCATGTATGGTGTACATAATGTCGGCATCTGGGGTGGCCCTCCGTCATACACCTTTCTACTAGTTGTGTGTATGGATACACATCAGACGATTTCATCAGCCTATTTTTGGATCTACCATTTGCCCCAAAAGGTAATTGCAAACAGCAGTATCAGTAGTGATAAAAATTTGGCGATAAAAAATCTTGTTTCATTATTACAATGACAATACATACAAGTCTTATGATGTCATGAAAACAAACTTACGCATGCCTGGAGGACCAATTCATCTGAGTCATTCCCGTCAATAGCCGACAATGCTGCAATGAATGATGCTACCTCAGTATGCCTTCCATGTTGCAGAGAATTAGACAATCCATTACACCCCTCATGGGAACACAGGGAAGTGAAGTTGTATTTGATTACTGTGGAAAACAAGCTCTGTTTTACTTGTAAAATAGGATCCAATCAACAATGCTTTGGGTGGAAGCCCTCTAAAATAGGCAATATGGGTATAAACGATTGACTAAACTTGACATTCTCTCCATGTTGAGGTCATGATTAACCATTATGTGACTTTAAACAACAATAAACAGATAAATACATTTCACAAATAATCCACAATGCGAAACACCAAAGGTATAAAAAATGAAGACAAATCGTAATGGCTGACAGTGTTTGAGGGAAAGTTTTGAAATGTAATGCCAATCTTGTTGCAGTTTGCACACGTCTAGAAAAGTATGAATAAAGTGACATCATGTATTTAAAGCAGTCCTGTCACACTACAGAAATAGAATTCCATAGTTGTTTTTGCAAACCATCCATCTATCCCTTGGGTGAACTTATGAACTGAATCGAATTTTGTTCAAAAGATTGCTCGACAGAAAAAAGATACTTGGCCTTAAATTGATTATCACCGTGTACAATTTCATTCATTTTGACAGAATTTCCTCGCATGCAATTGGGTTGAGAGAATTGAAAATGAAGTCTCAACTGTTTTGATCAATTGAGAGTGGCTTTATTGTGTCAATAACTATTTTCGGGAAGTTATGGTTATGGATATTATTGATTGAATGGTAGATGAAAGTGTTATATGCTCATTGTGCTTGTATACAATCTTTTTATCATAGCTTGTTGAGCAAGTGAGACTCACAGCTATACTTCCCCAAAAACAAGTCTCATCACAATGAAAGCTTTTGTACATGCACAGTGTGCACAGGACACATTTATCTTACAGCAAGAACATATTTCCGCCCAACACAAATAAAAACTTGTCCAGACAAAAGACAAATCTGTTTTGAGGGTAGCAACTGCATGAGTGATCATTCGATTCACAGAGAAAGTTCTTACCTGCACTCAATTCGTGTCAAGTTATTAGACTTGTCAGTATTTTTGATAGCAGTAATTAAATGAAGAATAAATCACCAGCTCAATGAAATAAATTAGACTTGATCATTTTTTGCCATGATGATATTTTTTTAAAGGTCTACCATGCGTTAAGCATGAAAATTAAAACAAGGAAACACACAGCTGAAACACAACTAAAAGTAATAGTACAAATAGAATACTGAATGGGGACTTTGTCATGCAAAGTGCATGAATGCAATACCATGATGTTATGATCTTCATTCATTAAAGATCAATTCATAGACGCTGATTGATTGTCAAAACAGATGCTGTTGAAAACTACACAATTCCTTCATTATGCGAACAAGGAGGAATATTGTATGATAAATTGATTATTACAACCATGTGGGTTTCCAAGATGGTGTATTGAAGTCTTGACCTTGACTCTGGATCCTATATTGACTCGTCTTTATAGACTTGTTGATATGTGCCCACAAGGTCTCTACTTCAATACACCATCTTGGAAACCCACATGGTTGTAATTACCAATTTATCTTACAATATTCCCCTATAGGCAAACATAAGCACCAGCAAACAGTGAATGTGAACACATTACAAAATTTTCAAGTTGTGCTTCATTAAGCATTTAAAGAGTTGTTTGCTCTGTTAACTTTTATTTTGTAAAAAAAATTAGTTTGATAGAATGTGATGTCCTTGCATTTGTATTGATAATATATTTCATTTTTAAACTACAAAGTTGAGATTTATTTATCTGGAATCCCCGTGGGAACCCCGGGAAGTAAGCAGCACTTGTTTACTGTGGTAAACCAGTTCCGCTTTACTAGTAAAATAGGACCCAGTCACCAATGCTTGGGGTGAAAGTCCTCTAAAATGGGCAACATGTAGATCAACGATTGACTAAATTTGACTTCATCTCCATGTTGTGTCACGATTAGCCATGGTGCATAAATATGTGACGTTAACCACTAACAAACAAACATTTATCTGGAAAACACATTCTATTGCTTTTTTATGTTATTCAGGAACAAGTGCAGAGGAAGGTATAGGAATAAGCCATGCCATTTGTGATTACTTGATCAGTTTAAAAGTATGTTAAACCTAAAAGCAATTATTATATTATGATCACATGTCATTAGAAAACTTATTCGTGAAATTCATATTATAATTGAAGTTTGATTCTTATCTATAGCTGCAAATCAGATATAACTTCATTGGTAAAGTGTGTGTCACAAACTTTATTTTGTTACTGAATATTGAGGCTGTCACCACCTGTCATGATAAATTTCTATTTCCAATCTTTTTGATATGCCCACATAAAAGGGATGTATTATGGTATGGCATTGTCCATCTGTCCATGTGACACTTGTCCCACTGTTCATTCACTTTTGGTTTCCAGATGATGACTTGTATTATAATTGTCACATCGAATCCATATCTAACATATGACCTTATCCACAGAAAATTCAAATCAGGTTCAAATTCGGGATCATCCAGCATTTTATTGGGGAGTTATTTCCCTTTATTATCTTGAATTTCCATCATTTATGGTTTCCAGATGTTAACTCTAGCTGGCTCAATATTGCCAATCCATTTTTAGCATGCAACCTAACTAAAGTAAAAGGCAGATCAAGTTTTGATTTTGATGTTTGTGAGACAATTTGTTGTGGAGTTTTTCCCTTAAGATTTTAGGTCATGATTTATGTGTTCCATATGGTAACTCCACCTATACTCGAAATAGCTAATCCATTTTTGGTATGCTACATAACTAAAGTAAAGGGCAGGTCATGTTCGATTTTGACGATTGTGTGACCTTCTGTTTTGGAGTTTAAAAGTATGTTAAAGCTAAAAGTAATTATTATGTTATGATCATATGTCATCAGAAAACTTTTTCGTGACATTCTTATGATTGAAATGTGATCATTATCTACAGCTGCAAATGAGTGAAATGTAACCTTATTGGTCAATTGTGTGTCAGAAACTTTTATGTTGCTACTGAATGCAGCAGCTGTCACAACCTATTAAGTTAAATTACCATTTTTCAATCATTTTCTATACAGTGGAACCCTGTTAATTGAATTGCCTTTTTGCCAATGAAAATTATTCAATTAGCAGGAGTATTCAATTAAAAGGGATTGTGTCACTTTCCTGTATTCTAGAGATAAACTTAGCATTTATTCTGTTATATCTTGTTTGACAGAGCTCCAATAGATTAAATGCTTGTATTGGATGTACTGAGGCCAAATAGGTCTATGAACAAAGTAAAACTGGGGAGAGTCTGGGTAATTTCTCGACAGGTTGCAAGATTTTTTAGTCAATTAACAGGAGTTTACTCTATAACCTATATTCAATTAACAGATTACATTGTACTGGAGGTATGGTAAATGGTTTTGGGTTGCAAAATTATATTCAATTAACAGGGTTATTCAGTTAAGAAATATCCAATTAAGTGGGCTCCACTGTATTCCCCTGTAAACAGGATTTATGATGCTTTTGCAGTGGTCGTCTGGCATCTTTCTGTCTGTCTCTCCCTCCATTCCTCTCTGGTTTCTGGATGACAACTTGTGTTACAATTGCCACATCTAATCCATATTTGTCATATGACCTTATCTGCAGAAAATGCAGATCAAGTTTGAATTTTGTGTCCATCTGATATTTCTGTAGGGATTTATTGCCCTCTATTGTTTTGAATTTCCATTATTTTTAATTTCCAGTGATAACTCTAGCTATTCTCAATATAGCCAATTCATTTTTGGAATGCAACCTAACTAAAGTAACTGTAAATGGGAGACCAAGTTTGGTTTTTACATATGTGAGATATGCTACCTAATTAAAGTAAAAGGTGGATCAAGTTTGATTTTGACCATTGTGCGACTTTCTGTTCTCAAGTTATTGTACTTCATTTTCTTAGAATATCTAGGATTTTAGGTCATGATTTATGGTTTCCGGATGATACAGTACGTTCAAGGTGGGTTGTAACAAAAACACCCGTCACTGTGGAGGTGACATAAAGTGTAGAGGATTAAAACCCACGGGGGATGCACTGGACTTAATTACCGATCACTGCGACTACAAGTGTTGGGGATTAACGAGAATTAATTAGCTGTGCAACCGATATGCAATCGCAAGTACTGTGCCGAGTGACTCCACCGCAATGACCAGTGATTGAGATTACAAAACACAGAAAATATTGATACATTAATCCCTCGAGGTCAGTACTTAACACAATTTCAGGGTGAAACGTAAAAGTAAAAACCATTCGTTTTTAGCTCACCAACTTTAGTTGTGTGAGCTTATGGCATGGCTCGATCGGTCGGCGTCAATGTCGGCATCAGCGTACGTGTCCAATAATGTTAAAGTTTCTGTTTAGGTCACTTATTCGCCCTATATCATGGCTTTTATAATGCTGCTCTATGATGATTATTATCATTTTACCATGATTTAACCCCTCATACGCTACATTTTAAGACATTTTTCTTGACATATTTAGTTGCGTTTAGTTTTCTGTTTAGCTCAGAATTTCATGTTTAACTAAGTGTTTAGGTAAGCTGCTGTGCTCCTGCTCTTCCAATGGCACTTATATTCATCATACATGTTCCTCAGTATCATTGTACCATGATTAACCCCTCATACCCTGCATTTTAAACATTTTTCTTGACATTTTTAGTTTCGTTCAGTTTTCTGTTTAGCTCAGAATTTCATGTTTAACTAAGTGTTTAGGTCAGCTGCTGTGCTCCTTCTCTTCCCATGGAACTTATATTCATCATATATTCTCCTCAGTATCATTGGTCCATGATTAACCCCTCATACCCTGCATTTTGAACATTTTTCTTGACATTTTTAGCTGCGTTTAGTTTTCTGTTTAGCTCAGAATTTCATGTTTAACTTAGTGTTTAGGTCAGCTGCTTTGCTCCTTCTCTTCCCATGGCACTTATATTCATCATACATGTTCCTCAGTATCACTCTGCCATGATTAACCCCTCATACCCTACATTTTAAACATTTTTCTTGACATTTTTAGTTGCGTTTAGTTTTCTGTTTAGCTCGGAATTTCATGTTTAACTTAGTGTTTAGGTCAGCTGCTGTGCTCCTTCTCTTCCCATGGCACTTACATTCATCATACATGTTCCTCAGTATCATTGTTCCATGATTAACCCCTCATACCCTGCATTTTAAACATTTTTCTTGACATTTTTAGCTGCGTTTAGTTTTCTGTTTAGCTCGGAATTTCATGTTTAACTTAGTGTTTAGGTCAGCTGCTGTGCTCCTTCTCTTCCCACGGCACTTATATTCATTATACATGTTCCTCAGTATCATTGTTCCATGATTAACTCCGCATACCCTGCATTTTAAACATTTTTCTTGACATTTTTAGTTGCGTTTAGTTTTCTGTTTAGCTCGGAATTTCATGTTTAACTTAGTGTTTAGGTCAGCTGCTGTGCTCCTTCTCTTCACATGGCACTTATATTCATCATACATGTTCCTCAGCATCATTGTTCCATGATTAACCCCTCATACCCTGCATTCTAAACATTTTTCTTGACATTTTTAGTTGCGTTTAGTTTTCTGTTTAGCTCGGAATTTCATGTTTAACTTAGTGTTTAGGTCAGCTGCTGTGTTCATTCTCTTCCCATGGCACTTATATTCATCATACATGTTCCTCAGTATCATTGTTCCATGATTAACCCCTTATATCCTGCATTTTAAACATTTTTCTTGACATTTTTATTTGCATTTAGTTTTCTGTTCAGCTCAGAATTTCATGTTTGACTTAGTGTTTATGTCAGTTTCTGTGTTTTACTTTTAAGAGGTTGTGTTTAGGTAAGCTTTGTCGCATGTTATGAGCCTGTTTGATACAGTTCTTGTGTTTGCCAAAGTTACTATCAAAGAGGAATGTTGGTGAGCTATAGGGTGTTGGTGTCCTTCTTGTTAGTGTTGATCTGACTGCAAAAACGTAATTCTATCGCGGAGAACGGAGATTTTTTGTCTTTTGTGGTGAATAGACTAATAATATTATCCGTTCAAACTTCGCAACTGGGTCAAATGAAACAAAAATTAAACTCACCCCATAAAAAAGATAAAATCCTGATATATTTCCTATTTTTTTAATGCAAGAGAAACATGTATTTTTAGCTCACCAACTTTAGTTGTGTGAGCTTATGGCATGGCTCGATCGGTCGGCGTCAGTGTCAGCGTCGGCGTCGGCGTCAGCGTACGTGTCCAATAATGTTAAAGCTTCTGTTTAGGTCACTTACTCACCCTATTTCCATATCATGGCCTTTATAATGCTGCTATATGATGATTATTATCATTATACCATGATTTAACCCCTCATACCCTGCATTTTAAACATTTTTCTTGACATTTTTAGCTGCGTTTAGTTTTCTGTTTAGCTCAGAATTTCATGTTTAACTAAATGTTTAGGTCAGCTGCTGTGCTCCTTCTCTTCCCATGGCACTTATATTCATCATACATGTTCCTCAGTATCATTGTTCCATGATTAACCCCTCATACCCTGCATTTTAAACATTTTTCTTGACATTTTTAGTTGCGTTTAGTTTTCTGTTTAGCTCGGAATTTCATGTTTAACTTAGTGTTTAGGTCAGCTGCTGTGCTCCTTCTCTTCCCATGGCACTTATATTCATCATACATGTTCCTCAGTATCATTGTTCCATGATTAACCCCCATACCCTGCATTTTAAACATTTTTCTTGACATTTTTAGTTGCGTTTAGTTTTCTGTTTAGCTCGGAATTTCATGTTTAACTTAGTGTTTAGGTCAGCTGCTGTGCTCCTTCTCTTCCCATGGCAATTATTTTCATCATACATGTTCCTCAGTATCATTGTTCCATGATTAACCCCTCATACATTGCATTTTAAATATTTTTCTTGAAATTTTTAGTTTCGTTTAGTTTTCTGTTTAGCTCAGAATTTCATGTTTAACTAAGTGTTTATGTCAGCTGCTGTGCTCCTTTTCTTCCCACGGCACTTATATTCATCATACATGTTCCTCAGTATCATTGTTCCATGATTAACCCCTCATACCCTGCATTTTAAACATTTTTCTTGACATTTTTAGTTGCGTTTAGTTTTCTGTTTAGCTCGGAATTTCATGTTTAACTTAGTGTTTAGGTCAGCTGCTGTGCTCCTTCTCTTCCCATGGCAATTATTTTCATCATACATGTTCCTCAGTATCATTGTTCCATGATTAACCCCTCATACATTGCATTTTAAACATTTTTCTTGAAATTTTTAGTTGCGTTTAGTTTTCTGTTTAGCTCGGAATTTCATGTTTAACTAAGTGTTTATGTCAGCTGCTGTGCTCCTGTTCTTCCCACGGCACTTATATTCATCATACATGTTCCTCAGTATCATTGTTCGATGATTAACCCCTCATACCCTGCATTTTAAACATTTTTCTTGACATTTTTAGTTGCGTTTAGTTTTCTGTTTAGCTCGGAATTTCATGTTTAACTTAGTGTTTAGGTCAGCTGCTGTGCTTCTTCTCTTCCCATGGCACTTATATTCATCATACATGTTCCTCAGTATCATTGTTCCATGATTAACCCCTCATACCCTGCATTTTAAACATTTTTTTTGACATTTTTAGTTGCGTTTAGTTTTCTGTTTAGCTCGGAATTTCATGTTTAACTTAAGTGTTTAGGTCAGCTGCTGTGCTCCTTCTCTTCCCATGACTCTTATATTCATCATACATGTTCCTCAGTATCATTGTTCCATGATTAACCCCTCATACCTTGCATTTTAAACATTTTTCTTGAAATTTTTAGTTGCGTTTAGTTTTCTGTTTAGCTCGGAATTTCATGTTTAACTTGATGTTTAGGTCAGCTGCTGTGCTCCTTCTCTTCCCATGTCACTTATATTCATCATACATGTTCCTCAGTATCATTGTTCCATGATTAACCCCTCATACCCTGCATTTTAAACATTTTTCTTGACATTTTTAGTTGCGTTTAGTTTTCTGTTTAGCTCAGAATTTCATGTTTAACTTAGTGTTTAGGTCAGCTGCTGTGCTCCTTCTCTTCCCATGACACTTATATTCATCATACATGTTCCTCAGTATCATTGTTCCATGATTAACCCCACATACCCTGCATTTTAAACATTTTTCTTGACATTTTTAGTTGCGTTTAGTTTTCTGTTTAGCTCAGAATTTCATGCTTAACTTAGTGTTTATGTCAGTTTCTGTGTTTTACTTTTAAGAGGTTGTGTTTAGGTAAGCTTTGTCACATGTTATGAGCCTGTTTGATACAGTTCTTGTGTTTGCCAAAGTTACTATCAAAGAGGAATGTTGGTGAGCTATAGGGCGTTGGCGTCCTTCTTGTTATACTGTACCAATGACCCAGACATAGCTGGTGCTAACTCTTAAAAATCTAGGGCCAAACACAAATTTTGCCCCCCAATCCCCAAAATTTGCATCTAAAACCAAAGAAATCATGTCCTGAATGGCCCTCCATACTTCGTCTCTACTGCGCATGCGCAGTGTCAAGGAGGCCCCGGAATTGGCGCCATTTATCATTCTTTGTTTGGCCCTTCATCAGTTCACATCTGACTGATCTTTGTGCTTGTAAATCTCAGTTTAAATGATGCCAGACACATAAATATTAGAGAAATGGTGAATCTAAGGAGGAAATAGAAGGAGGAGAGGAAAAATGAGTGACAGAAAATAATCAGGGCTGTAACTTAAAATTTTTTAATGAAATTATGTTAAGTTACCTATTTTCGAGGCATGGGCCTGTTGTGGTCATTCTTGCCATAAAGTTACACTGCTTGTTCAGTGTTTTCCTCTCTCCCTTTCCTTTAAGTCCCCCCTTGCTATTCTCCCATGCTTTTGGCATATTTTCTGTAATATTATTACTAAAATTTCTTGGGAGTTTTAGCTGGATAACAGAATGAATTCTGTTCTTTTCCCCATGTTTACGTCCTCATCCATGGGTGTTTAGGCGTAGTGTTCTGCATCTACCATCTGATGTTCTGCAGTTTCTTCCCTGGAAGTCTCTGTTTTGCATCAGATAGTGTATTATTGGTAACTGATTTCGGGCCAGGGTTATCAGTGCCTGGAGTCATGTTTCTGGTGTTTTTACACTTCTTGTTTACATTGACAACACAGCCTCTGTGGAGGGGGATTTCTTGTCTTTGTGTTAGTTTAATCATAACTGGATACATTATTATTATTCGTAAGTGTTGCATTAATTTTTTAAAATATTTTTAAAATTTTAGTCCACACTTAAGCTTGGGATCCATTGGGCTCAACGTTACTTTTCAGAAACTTGTGCTTTTCTGAAAAAATATTTTTTCAAAATTTTTTGATTTCAATTATTTTTTCTATGTTAATGGATCATGTTATTATGTATTTTTGTTTCAGGGGTTGGTGCGAGTACTAGGACTTTGTATTCTTTTCACAATGAAAGGATATTGTTCAATTGTAATAAGAGGAAATCTTCCTCTGACTTTCATAATCATTGTATAATGTATCTTTATTTCAGACGAACAAGAACAGGGTGATGTATCCATGATGTCTTCCAAAAGTGTGCCTCCGTCGTCACAATTAATGAAGAGCTAGTGGCAAAGTGCTCATGGAAATACGTCAATTGCCTAAGAGGTCCCTAGTAGGATCGACAGCCTTTGACGTCCGCTAGCTCGCCTGGTGTAGCATCCATTCATCGAATGGTTCGGCAGCCGGGTTCGTCCGTTGCGGTCCAGAAAGGAGTTTTGGGTGATGCGAGCACTATAAATCAACCAAGTGCACACCCAGTGACGGCGGATTAGAGGGGAGAACGGAGGAAGCCTATTAGTCCGGTTCCTAGCTCGTCCAGGTCCATCCGGGCTGCGAGCGAGAGAGGCCCCTCTCTCGTACAACAACATCTGGCCCCAGATGTTGTGGTACAAAATGTTTTGCATTCGGAGCATACGTCCGCTGCTCGGGACGCTCCGTTATATAGACAGTCCGGAGAGACTGTCAATAAGGCTTCCTCATCCTCATGGCAGCACACACGACCGCACCTTGGCTACGTGACCTCGGATATCCAGCCAACTTCGCCAATCAGAGAATCCATGGCGACCAGGTCACGCCATCCGGTAGCCAGGGACACGAGGCCTGTAGACTCCGGACGTTCGCATAAGAAAAGTATGCAGGAGTCAACGTTCACAGAGCTTCCAGCGGCAAGCATCGTAAGACCGCTACTCCACAGGCCTCAGTGACGGACGTGCTATCCCAAATAGCACAACTTATCGCAGCATCCCAGCAACGACAGAATCTCTGTCACATCATGTAATATCTGACGACGCTGGGTCGGTATGCTCCGCTGAAGCATCAGGTACGGAACTCCGAAAACTTCATAGGGTCCGACAGGATGGCGAAAGGGATTCGGAGAATTTCGAGCTTTCCCTTTCGGAACAACATAAGCTGCTGTACATGTCATCCGGCTTTATCTTCTAGAGGTTGTTTCGTCGGACCAGAATGCTGCGATGCCGGATAAGAGACTGATAGCGTTGGTGGACACAAGAATTTTTTGATCGGTTTAAGGACATCGTCTCTCAGTTTCCGGCACAGTCCAATAATGTCACACGAACTTTCGAATTATTGAACGACGCTATATATGTATATATATATATGCTTGCTATTAAACAAGCAAGTCTGGTTTCTTATTCGCAAATGTTACCGCGATGTCTTTCAAAAGTGTGCCTCTGTCGTCATAGTTAAATGAAGAGCTAGCGGCTATAAGTGCTCATGGAAATATGTCAATCGCCTAAGAGGTTCCTAGTAGGATCGACGGCGTTGACATTCGCTAGCTCGCCCGGTGTAGCGTCCATTCATCGAATGGTTCGGCAGCCGGGTTCGTCCGTTGCGGTCCAGGAAGGAGATTGGTGTGATGCGAGCACTATAATAGACAATAGTACACACCCAGTGACGACGGATCAGAGGAGAGATTGGAGGAAGCCTGTTAGTCCGGTTCCTAGCTCGTCCAGGTCCGTCCGGGCTGCGAGCGAGAGAGGTCCGTCTCTCGTACAACAACATCTGGGACCGGATGTTGTGGTACAAACGTTTCGCAATCGGAGCATATGTCCGCCGCTCGGGACGCTCCGTTATATAGACAGTCCCAGAGACTGTCGATAAGGCTTTCTCATCCTCACGGCTGCGCACACGACTGCACCTTGGCTACATGACCTCGAGTATCCTGCTAGCTTCGTCATTCAGGGATTCCACGGCGAACAGGTCACGCCATCCGGTAGCCAAGGGACACGAGGCCTGTACACTCCGGTCGCTCGCATATTAGATGTATGCACGGGGTAGCGTACACGGAGCTTCCAGCGGCAAAGCAACGTAAGACCGCTTCTCCACAGGCCTCAGTGACAGACGTGCTATCCAAAATAGCACAACTTATCGCAGCATCCCAGCAAACGACAGAATCTCTGTCGGATCAGGAATAATCCGACGACGCTGGGTCGGTTCGCTCCGCTGAAGCATCAGATACGGACGACCGAGCACTTCATAGGGTCCGACAGGATGGCGAAAGGGATTCGGACGATTTCGACCTTTCCCTTTCGGAACAACAGAAGCTGCCATACATTTCTTCCGGCTTTATCTTCCAGAGGTTGTTCCGTCGGACTAGAATGTTGCGATGCTGGATAAGAGACTAATAGCGTCATTGGACACAGAGTTTTTGATCTGTTCAGGGACATCGTCCCTGAGTTGCCGACACAGTCCAATAATATCACTGGAACATTCGAATTATTGAACGACGCTATATATAAGCTTGCTACCAAAACAGGCTAGACCAGTTTCTTGTCCGCAAATGCTCTAATCTGCCTTTCATCAATTCAAGGAATAAATTTGTGACGGCAGGACAGGGCATACCGAGAGTTCCTCTGCGTCTAGATGACGAGGCTGAAGACTTGTAATTGTCTATATCGCCGTCTATGTCAATTCCAACCACGACGTTGGAAACGACAATAATGTCTAACAGACTTAACTTAGACGCTTTATCATACGCAGACCACCTTACTAAGGCGTTATCGTTAGTCTTCAAGGGAAAGAATTCCAGGATATGATCCTCAATGAGATTTCTTTCAAGGGCAGTAGCTTTTCCACGTATAACTCCGCCCTTCAATGGCAATCTGGAGTTGGTTAGACGTCACGCAGCCCTAGCTACATCCACGCGCGTGGATAGTAAGGTGAAGAACTCTCTCTCTCAGAGTCGCTTCGGTCTCGGAGAAGCTTCTCTTCGACGGCAACCTTTCGGCAATATAGGAATTGCTCGATATAGATGTTCTCTTGTCAATCAAGTGTAACAAGAGATTCAGACTTGGGCAAACATTCAGTGGTTGACTCAGGGAGTTCCACTGCAGTTGCCGGATCCGAGTTTTACGATTATGACGGATGCCAGTCAAACAGGTTGGGGTACAACATTGATCCCAACGGTTTCGAAGTGCCAGGGTCTTTGGGTTCCGCAGTTTCTAGGCAAGCACATAAACATCCAATAAATGATGTCAGTTTGGCTTGCACTACGTCATTGGATGAACATTATTCAGAAAGCGCATGTCCAAATCCTGTCCGTCAATACGACAGTAGTTGCGTATATCCGGAACCAGGGAGGCACTCATTCCATTCCGTTATTCAATTTAACGGAAAGAATCCTTCTGTTTGTTCTAGAACACCAAGTTCTGCTTTTGGTCCATCATATTCCGGGTCGTCTGAATGTATTAGTAGACTCCCTTTCACGGAAGGGTCGCTTGTTGCCGTCAGAATAGACTCTCAGCAAACAGGTATTCAATCAGATTTGCTACCAATGGGAGCGGCCAATGATAGACTTATTTGTGACACAACTCAACAATCAATTGCAGACGTATGTGTCACCATGTCTGGATCCCCAAGCATATGCAGTAGAAGCTCTATCGATCTCGTGGGATGGAAGGATAGGATATGCGTATCCTCCAGCGCCGTTGATTCAGCAAATATTGCTCAAGATAAAACAATCTCAATACAATTCTGTTGGTAGCATCTCTGTCTCCACAGAGACGGTGGATAATCTACTCAGGTGTCTGCTGTGGGACTTATCGCGAAAACTTCCTCCACGAGAGAATCTTTCTTCGCTGGGGAAATCATGTCAACTTCATCACAACCCGCAAGGTCTCAACCTTCACGTATTCCATTGTGCGGTCCTTCTTGCACGGCAAACATTGTACAGGACGAGCAGTGGACGCGATTTCTAACTGTAGGAGGACCTCCTTTTCGCTATACTATGCGGCTAAAGTAGAAGGTCTTCCGTCGTTGGTGTAGGGATCATTATGTTGATATTTTTGATCCCTCCATACCAGACATTGCAAACTTTCTAGTATACTTGTTTGATGAGATCAACTGCAGCCTGTTACTATTAAAGGTTATAGGTCTATGTTATCTGATACCTATGCACACCATGATAGTTTACAATTGAATCTAATGTCTCTTTATCTAATTTAGTTAGAAACTCTTCGATAAATAGACCGAGAACCCTTAGATTAATTCCTAAATGAATTTAGCTTGGGTTCTTATTAAACTAAAAGATAACCATTTTAGCCTCTTGAGTCAGTAGATTTCAAATTCTGGTCTTATAAGACAGCATTTCTCTTAGCTTTCTCTTCTGCTTGAAGAGTCAGTGAGCTTCATGCACTATCGGTGGACGATTCTCACTATCGTAGTGACGGAAACACTATTACCTTTACTACTAATGTTGGATTTTTGGCTAAGAATCAGGCTCCTATTTATATCCGGAACCTATTGTTATTAAGGCCCTTCCGTCTTCAGACGGGCACAGGCCTTTACTCTGTCCGGTTAGAGCTTTTTGTATTTATAACAAGATCTCAGTTTATCAGAAAGGGGCGTTTACGCTTCTTTCTGTCTCTTATGCCTAATAGAAAGGACATTACGGTCCATTCTATGGCTAGATGGATTCAATTAACTATCCGTACTGCTTATGATAATCTATCTTCAACTTAGCAGTCTGTGCGTAAGATTTCGGCTCATTAAGTAACAGCTCTTTCTACATCTTAGGCTTATGCAAATAGTGTTGCTATTATAGATTTAATGAAGGCTGCATATTGGTCTCAGCCATCCACGAATTTTTATCTCAGAAATATTGAGTCCATTTCTGGAGACCTGCTTTGTTTAGGTCCATTATCTGCTGCTCAGAATGTCGTTCTCTAAACAGTTGCAACTATAGTTGTGCAGGCTTTCTGTTCAGGCAGTGACTCCGTCCTGCTGCCCTCTTTGCTCTGGGCTATTTGACCCAGGGCAAGGGGAAAAGAGGGGGGAGGGTGTTCCCTTGGGTCACATGTTTTATAGTGAAAACAAGGGGATACCTCCTTCGGAGTCAGTAATTCTGAGTTGTTACCGGGATGGTTTTAAAGTGAAAGTTAATGTTTAAAAAATTCATTCATGTCATATTTTTAAAGTATAGCATTTGTATATGTCACGTGTCAAACGGGAGTTAATATACAATCCTCGGACACTTTTATAAGAGTATAAAGAGTCTCAATTCTCGGGACTAACTGTATTTATTGGCTTACTTTAAAAATAATTAGTATAAGGATTATTCTGGATGTTAATAGAGAACATGAATGTTATGATGCTCAATTATGGAGGGTGTTGTGTCTTTCTAATTTATCATAAATAAGAAAGATACATGTAAAGCCTAATGCTCCTTTTCTCCTCGAGGGGATGACTCTATTTTATATAGTTGAGCTTATTGGATTTTCCTCTATGTCCTAGGCCCTCCAGCCTTTTTACTATTCAGCTATGTCTGGGTCATTGGTACAGTATAAAAATCTTAAAAAATTTATAGTAATTTATATATTTTTTATACTTACCAATGACCCAGACGGGGATGGCCCTCCCAGGAGTTGGGAACTCTACCTCCCCGCTGAGTACATAGCGCTGACCAGGCACTGGTTGTAAGAATGATAAATGGCGCCAATTCCGGGACCTCCTTGACACTGCGCATGCGCAGTAGAGACGAAGTATGGAGGGCCATTCAGGACATGATTTCTTTGGTTTTAGATGCAAATTTTGGGGATTGGGGGGCAAAATTTGTGTTTGGCCCTAGATTTTCAAGAGTTAGCACCAGCTATGTCTGGGTCATTGGTAAGTATAAAAAATATATAAATTACTATAAATTTTTTAAGTTTCCTTTCAAACAAATAAAGTTTGTTGATCGAATAATAGTTGGCACGTTGTGGCGAAGCAAAACTCCGACAACTCGACTACGGGTTCCCGCTCAAAGATGACCGTGTGCAACTGGCCTAGATGCACTGCTGAATTCTCCGTTTTACCACTGACAACTATTACTAAATATTATCCCATTGTGTGAATGCATATGGAACAAAACCAACAGCCACAACGCTGAAAATGTATATTGTTGTGGGGTTGTTTGGTGAGGAAGTACAATTTTCGAAAATTCCATATTTGTGTGTTCGAAGACGACGTGATTCGTTCCATGCAGATAAATTCAGGTGAAGTTCCTTTCATCAAAACTGCCCCCCCCCCCCACCCCTTTTTCCCCTCGATTGCTTTGTCCATCATTCTAGTGGTGTAACTGTATTAAATGAATGTCCACGCCCCATAATTGTCCACATCCTATGAATGAATGAATGAAACCAAACCAAACAATTCAGGACTCAGGTTTTTTCTATGTCGGCTTATGGGGTGAAGAATTCAATATTTCTGTTTTGCATCAGATAGTGTTTAAATTGGTAACTGATTTCGGGCCATGTTTACCAGTGCCTGGAGTCATGTTTCAGGTTTGTTTACACTTTTTGTTTATGTTGACAACGGTTACTTCTTATAGTGATTACTTGTCCTCTGCTTAGTTCAGTTCATAGCTAGATACATTAATATTGTCCGTAAGTGTTACATTAATTTTTTGAAATGATTTTAAAATTTTTGTCCACACTTAGGCTTTTTTGGGATCCATTTGGGCTCATTGTTCCCATTGGGAACCTGGGCTCTTCTGAAAATTTCTTCAAAAATTTTTTTTTTTTTAAATTATTTTCTTTTGAAATGTTATAATGGATTATAATATATTATGTATATTTGTTTCAAGGGTTAGTGCGAATAATATGACTATATTTTTTCATGTTGAAAAAATATTGTTCAAATTGTAATGCGAGGATATCTTCCTCTAATTTTCAGGTTCATTGTGTTTCTTATAGTCAATGTATTCACACTAATTCTTGCTCTGTGTGTGTTGATTGGTATGACAACGTGTTGGAGACGTGTGTCACGGTATTTTGTTAGCGGTGAGGGGTCCATTACAGTCCTCTCTCCGCAGGGTCACTCTATATTATCAGTTTCTTTTTCAGAATTCAGAGTGATGTTTCCGTGATGTCTTCAACAAGTGTGTCTCCGTCGTTGCAATATTAGGGCTAGCGGGAAGTGCTCAAGGTATTACGACAATTGCCGGGAGTTCACTAGTTCGATCGAAGGCATTGATCGCCCGCTAGTCTGCCCAGTGTCGCGACCATTCACCGAATGGCTCAGCACCTGGGTTCGTCCGTAGCAGTCCAGGGAAGCAGATTGGGTGATGCGAGCACTATAAAACATCGGATGTGCACACCCAACAGCGACGGATCCGAGGATAGTACGGAGGAAGCCTGTCAGTCCGGTAGCTAGCTTGTCCAGGTCCACCCGGACCGCGAGCGAGAGAGGCCCCTCTCTCTTGCATCAACATCTGTGCCGCGATGTTGTTATATGTTTGTTCACTTAGTCGGAGCTTACATCCACTCCTCCTGCTTGGGATGCTTCGTCGCATGACAGTCCGACGCAGCTGTTTTATTGCCTTCCACATCCTCGTCAACACACACAACCTTGGCTATGTGACCACAGATTTCCAGGGGACGTTCGCATATTATATAAATGCAGGATTGAATGTCCCTGGTGCTCCTGCTTCGCCGACCAAGGAATACATGTCGACCAGGTCACTCCATCTGCTAGCCAAGGATATGAGACGTTTCCTGTTGGGACGTTCGCATATTATATAAATGCAGGAATGAACGTCCCTGGAGCTTCCAGCGGATAATTTACGTAGGCCCGCGGCTCCACAGGTCTCATAGAGTAACATGAACAAGGTGTTGTTACCGTGATGTCTTTGTTAAGTGTGCTTCCGTCGTCACAGTCAAATGAAGAGTTATCGGCAAAGTGCTCATGTAGATGTGTCAATTGCCTGGAGTTCCCTAGTAGGATCGATGGCTTTGGCGTCCGCTAGCTCGCCCGGTGTCGCGACCATTCACCGAATGGCTCAGCACCCGGGTTCGGCCGTTGCGGTCCAGGAAGGAGATTTGGGTGATGCGAGCACTATAAAATACAATGTGCACACCCAGTGACGATGGATACGAGGATGGTACAGAGGAAGCATATTAGTCCGGTTCCTAGCTCGTCCAAGTCCATCCGGGCTGCGAGTGAGAGAGGTCCCTCTCTCGTACTACAACATCTGGGCCCAGATGTTGTGGTACAAAATGTTCCTCCGTCGGAGTATGCGTCCACCGCTCGGGACGCTCCGTTATATAGACAGTCCGGAGAGACTGCTCTTTCGGCTTCCTCATCCTCACGACACGTGACCGCACCTTGGCTACATGACCAGTCATATTCAACCAAAATCGCCGACCAGGGATTATACGGCGACCAGGCCACGCCATCCGGTAGCCAAGGATACGAAGCCTTCATACTCTGAATGTTCGCATATAAGAAATATGCAGGAGTCAACGTTCAAGGAGCTTCCAGCAGCTAAATCCTGTAAGACCGCAGCTCCACAGTACGTTCCGCTGCAGGTTTAGGCATAGATGACCAAGATTTACAAGTGGTCCGACAGGATGGCGAAAGGGATACGGAGGAGTTGTATTTTCCCTTTCGGAACAACATATTTGCCGTAGAGTGCATCCGGCATTATCTTCTGACGTTGTTCTTCCGGACCAATTGCTGCATTACCGGATAAGAGATAAGAGACTGATAGCACCACTGGACTCCGAATTCTTATTGGTTTAGGGACATCATCCCTCAGATTCCGACATAGTCCAGAAATGTCTCACGGACATTTGAACTGTTGAGTGACGCTATATATATATAACTTGCTACCTAATCGGGCAGGTCAGGTTTCTTATCGGCAAATGCTCTACATCTGCCTTTCATCAATTCAAGGAATAATTTGAATCGGCAGGACAGAGCATTCCGAGAGTTTCTCTGCGTCTAGACGACCAGGCCAAGACCTCGTATTGTCTATACTGTCGTCAATGTCAGTTACAACCACGTTGTTGGAAACGACAATATCGTCTAGCAGGGTTAGCTTAGACGCATCATCGTACGCAGATCACCTTACCAGAGCATTATCATTATGCCTCAAAGGAAAAGAATTCCAGGATGTACATCCTCCTTAAGAATTCTTTCAAGGGCTTCTCGTAGAACTCCGCCCTTTTAGTGGCGATATGGACTTGGTTAGACATGACGCTGCCCTGGTTACATCCACACATGTGGATAGTAAAGTGAAAAACTCTCTCAGAGTCGCTCCGGTCAACGGAGAGTTTCTCTTCGACGGCAAGCTTTCCGCAATCTATGATCAGATAACTAAGAAAGCTTCAGACTCTCTGCTATTCAAATCCGCTTTCATTTTGTCAGATTCAGCGGAGAAAAGTAGGACAGGCACTTCTTGGGCGAATACGTCCAAGGAAAGTTCCTATAGAGGTTCCTATGCATCCTCTAGGTCTTACTCTAGAGACCATCAGGGTAGCGACTGAGGTAGGGGCCGTAATACTGGCCGAGACATCCGGTCAGACGCCCCTAGGTCGATGGGGCGAGGTGCGGGCCGTGGAGGACATGGTTTCTCCTTCCGCAAGCCTCGCAGGACCAGGAGGTAATGGTATTAACCTCTATCGTGTACCAGTGAGCGGAAGACTGTCGAGTTTCTCAATCATTTGGGAGTAGATTACGGACGTCCCTTGGTTTCAAGGGGTGATTTCGGTAGGACTAAATTGTCCTTTAAACGAAAACCTCCGTTAACTCGAAGTCCAAGATGGACTCAGCTTCCGTCAAGTCAGCAGGAAAGAGGCCGGCTTCCATCAGAAGTCCAGTCTCTTCTGGAAGGATTGCGATAGAGATCATAGAAATCCAGGAATTTCCAGGTTTCTACAACCATCATAGGAGTCGTGTATCAGCTCCGAGCAATGTGCTTCGGTCTGAATCTAGTCCCCCTGGGCTTTCACTCGAATAACGAACTCACTAATGACTCATTTCCGAGCTCATTCGTCTGCGATAACGTCAGCCTACCTGGGCGACATTCTTCAGAGGTACGGCAATGAGTTAACGCTTCAGAACGATGTGCAGAATCTGCTTCTATTGCTCCGACGTCTCGGTTTCATAAGTAAACGAGGAGAAGTCGGATCTGGTATTGTCCAAGTCATTCACCCACTGGGGGATGAGCTTTGAGATGCACAGCATTCTCGTTCGTCTGCCGTTAACCAGAGCCAAATTAATCAGTTGTTATGCTCGCTATTGTCTTCGCTCAGAGAAGGTCTCAGCGAGAGATCTCATGAGACTGATACGTTTGTGCGGAGCTGCCGCGATTTTATTCTGATGGGGCGGTTACGCACTTGTCCTCTCCAAATTTCTTCTGATCCAGAATTGGAGGGTGAAGATTCTTTCACTCGATACGGACATCTTCTTGGACTTGGGCAGGTTTTCAGTGCTTAACTCAGGGAGTTCCACTGCAATTGCCGGATCTGAGTTTTACAGTTTTGACGGATGCCAGTCAAACAGGTTGGGTTGTATCATTGAGCCCAATGGATTTGAAGTGCCAGGGTCTTTGGGATCCGTAGTTCCTAATCAAGCACATAAACATCAAGAATGATGTCATTTTGGCTTGCGCTACGTTATTGGATGAACGTTATTCAGAGTGCTCACGTGCTAATTCTGTCCGACAATTCGACGGTATTAGCGTATTTTCAGAATTAGGAAGGCACTCATTCCATTCTGTTATTCATGTTAACGGAATGAATCTTTCTGTTTGTACTAGAACATCAAGTTCTCCTATTGGTCCGTCATATTCTGGGTCGTCTGAACATACTAGCGGACTCCCTTCACGGAGGGGCCGCTTGTTGCTGCCAGAATGGACTTTCAACAAAGGAGTATTCAATCAGATTTGCTACCAAGGAGAGCAGCCAATGATTGACTTATTTGCGACGCATCTCAACAATCAGTTGCAGACGTATGTGTCACAATGTTCGGATCTTCGAGCGTTTGCAGTAGACGCTCTGTTGATCTCATGAGACGGAATAGTAGGATATACATATCTTCCAGCGCTGTTGATTCAGCAGATGTTGCTCAAGTTAAATTATCTCAATGCAAAATTCTGTTGGTAGCATCTCTAGCTCCACAAAGACCGTGGATTAATTTACTCAGGCGTCTGTTGTGGGACATGCCGTGGAAGTTTCCTCCACATTTCGGTCCATTCTATGGTCAGATGGATTCAATTTACTATCAGTTCTGCTTATGATAATATCTTCAATTAACAGTCTGTGCTTTAGTTTTAAGCTCTTGAAGTAAGAGTTCTTTCTACATAATGGGCCTACGCTAATAATGTTGCTACGACAGAGCTAATGAGGGCTGCATATTGGTCTTAGCCCTCCATTTTCACAAATTTGTATCTGAGAAATATTGAGTCCATTTCTGCAGATCTGCATTGTTTTGGTCCGTTATTTTTCACTCCAAATGTCGTCTACTAAACAGTGGCAACTATATGTGTGTAGGCTTTTGGTTCCGGCAGTGACTCTGTCCTGCTGCCCTCTTTGCTCTGAAGTATTTGATCCAGGGCAAGGGGAAGGGGGTGGGGGGGATGTTCCCTTAGGTCACCTGCTTTATAGTGTAAAGCAAGGGAATATGGAGTCAGAATTCCGAGTCGGTACCGGGATGGTTTTAAAGTGTAAAACTAATGTTTACTCATCAATGTAATATTTTTTAAGTGTTGCTCAGTGTGAAGCATTTGTATATGTCACGTATTAATCGGGCGTTAATATACAATCCTCGGACACTTTTAAATGAGTATATAGAGTCTCATTTCTCAGGACTCCCTTATTTATTGGCTTTCCTTTAAAAAATATTAGTATAAAGGGTTATACTGGATGTTAATAGAGATCATTGATGTTATTGTGCTCAATTACAGAATGGTGTTGTGTCTTTCTTTTTTGATACAAATAAGAAAGATACATGTAAAGCCTATCTCTCCTTTTCCCCTTGAGGGGATAGTTATGTTATATGTAATTGAGTCTATTGGATTTTCCTTTATGTCCTAGGCCCTCCAACCTTTTTACTATTCAGCTAAGTCTGGGTCATTGGTACAGTATAAAAATGTTAAAAAATTTATAGTAATTTATATATTTTTTATACTTACCAATGACCCAGACGGGGATGGCCCTCCTATGAGTTGGGAACCTATATCTCCCCGCTGAGTACATAACGCTTACCAGGCACTGGTTGTAAGAATGACTTTTGGTGCCAATTTCGAGACCTCCTTGACACTGCGCATGCACAGTGGAGTAAAAGTATGGAGGACCATATAGGACATGTAATTTTTGGTTTTAGATGCAAATTTTGTGGATTGGGGGGTAAAATTTGTGTTTGGCCCTAAATATTTTAGAGTTAGCACCAGCTAAGTCTGGGTCATTGGTAAGTATAAAAAATATATAAATTACTATAAATTTTTTTAACTTTTTGGCCATCAGAATGTCATTTTTTAGCATTTTTAGCAGAATGTTTCAAATTTGCAAGTTCATCAATAAGTATCCATTGACCTACTGTTTTAGCTTTTGGCTGCAAAATTCTGGAAGTGATAACTTGATTACGTCAGATTGCTTTTAATAAAGTTGTCACTTCATGGACTCCAAAATTACAACCATTGGTCATTTGCGACCCCCTTCTAAAAATAGTTACAAAAGCTATTAAAGTTGGAAACGGGCTCATGAGTTGCAGCTAGTATTCAAATGCGACGGGGTGGGGGGGGTCCCAAGAATCCTGGGCTGTTGGGGCAAGCACGTGGCTCCCAAAGCTTCAAGTCCCTCTCCCCACCCCGCCCCGCCTCTGCTTCTGTTGTATTCAGAAAATACTTACATGTACTCACTTGACAGGAGAAAAGAATATAAAATATACAAAAGATGCAAAGGTGAATTTTTGATGTCATGCATAAAGTTTTCTTGTTAGTTTTTTTCCCTAATTTGAATCCAACCATAAATGTTTTAAGCAATGCACAGCCAAGTTGGTGAGGTTTTGCTTTCGTAGCCAAGTTGTTGAGGTTTTGCTTTCGTAGTATTCTAGGATTGGGAGGGGTATCAGGGGAAAACGTTGCCCAAAAGTCCTATTTTAAATTTTGGGGTTTCAAGACACATGTGGATGGACAAAACCAAAAAATTAAAATACGACATTTCGTAAGTGGTATGATGTGTGGTGGGGGTTCAGGACATTTTCCCCTAGGACATTTTCCCATAAAAAAACGTGTCACCTAGGGCATTTTCTCCTAATTTCAAATGAGAGGGTGGACAATCCCTTGCCCCATTCTTCCCAATCTCTCCGATTAGCATATTAACCCTCTCCTTTGAGTCGCCCCCTAACCACATGTCCTTCATTCTCCCATCCCACTTCCCCATTATACTCCCAGTGAATCTTGTTCTTTTAGACTGGTATTTTGGGCTTTCTAGAAGAAAGTGTTCCAGGGTCTCCACCACACCCAAATTGCTGTATAAACAGTAAGCTGGATGATATGTGCTTTGATATATTGTGAGATGAAGATTTTAATGGTACTATAAGCACTAAAAGGTGATAATTTAAAGCCATGGGCTACTTGGGTTTAGTGCTAATTGGTTGTACTTCCTTCATGCATGGAGGCAAAACAAATCCACAAAATTATATTATGTATATTATCTTTGTTTGATTTATCATAGTTTTATTTGTGCTACTTGCTACATGTATATTATTATTTTGTGCTAGCTATTTTAAAAAGAATAAACTATTACATGAACCCTTAATTACATTTTTATTTTTATTCTTCCAATTCTTTTTCTCTTTTATTCCATGAGAAATTAAAAAAAAAAATCTATGGGAACATGTCCTGGGTGAAAAATCTAGGAGTAATCAGTCTAGGGGAAAAAGTCTGAGGATGAATAATTAGGGGAAATGCCCTAGGGGATAATGTTCTAGGGGAAAATGTCCTAGGGGAAAATGTCCTGGACCTGTGTGGTGGTCTGGTTTGTCGATCGGCATGTCATTTATTGAAAAATAAAAAAAAATATTATTTTCTGTTGATTTTATTTACATATGGTTATAATTAGGATTGCTGAATTAATAAAAAGTAATTGAAAATGTTGATTTGTCTCTTATTTTTTTCTGAAGCTTATCATGTACAGAGGTGTTAAAACAGATGTTGGTTTGAAGAACATCTTCTCTGCTTTGTCGTGCCACCAAAAAAACACATTTATTTAATCTTATTTGTTTTACAAGGATTGGCCAACAACTTATGCAACGAACAAGTTATGCAACTTATATTAACGCCTCTCCTTGGCCCAATACATGCACTTGTGTATACTTGCCTGTACTAATTTTCTTTCACTTTTTCTTACTCCCCCCCCCCCCCCCCATGACGTATATCTGTCTCTCTCTATTTCTTTCCCACTGAAGTGTATTCTCTCTTAGAATGACCCACATATTTTTCCATAGCCCCCCCCCCCCCCCCCTCCCCCTTCCTGTGAAATAATCATTAGTTTCAGTCACGAGTGAGATACTTTTTTGTATCTATTCAAAAACACTATATTTTCTTTTTACTATATCCTTTTTATAAGAATCTTTAATTGCGTAGCCCGACAAGAGTAAGGCGAGAAAGGGGAGGATGGGCTGGTCGAGCTGACTCAATGTCGTAAACTTGTATCACTTCGAAAGGGGGCGCGGTGGCTCAGTTGGTAGAGGTGCAGGCTGCAAGCCGAGAGGTCCTCGGTTCGAATCCCACCTGCGGCAACCGCGTTGTGTCCTTGGGCAAGACACTTCACCCCGATTGCCTACATGGGGGCACGATGACGCTGTGTACTGAGGCGTACTGCACGTCGATGGTGCGCATGTCTTCAACCAATCTAACCCTGCCTGTGCTGCGGTGCAGAGTTCAGAGTTACGATGTTGGGGAGCTGACAGCTGCTCGTCGTTGCTCGGTGGTTCTCTCCGGGTACTCCGGCTTCCTCCACCCGTAAAACTGTCACGGTCATGATTAGCCATTGTGCATAAGTATGTGACCTTAAACACCAATAAATAAATAAATAAATAAATATCACTTCGAAAATAAGCCATGCGCTGTGGGTGCTTTCGTGACGCAGGAGGCTTTTTCGCCCCCACTTTCGACACAAGAAAAAATGGTTCGTTATGTGTTTGCCTACAGCTGTAAACAAAATGTGAAATTGGGAACTTCGCGAATATTAGTTGTTTTTCTCAAGTCTGGTTTATTTATTTCCTCGATCAAATCGATTGTGCAATCACAAGTCTATTTTCGAAAGTAACGAGGACTTTGTACATAACGTAATGGAATTGACTGTTCTATTCCCAATTTACAATTTCTAACAACAGCAATAGTCGCCGTCTGCCGCCTCTAAATTCCAATTAAAATTTAAAATAAATTATCTACTACCAGTAACAAACACAGTTGTCATGTCAGTTGGCGCCACAAGGCAGTATTTATTAATCAGTAGAGAGACTGACATGCAAAAGCAATTAAGCTAATCCTTAACACGCGTGACCACAGTGGGTTACAGTGTTTTGAAAACTGTCTTCCACCGATCAAACACTGTGGTCCACTGGAACTCCACGGTGGAGAACACACTGCGGCAGCATTTTTGTTACAATCCATGTTGAACGTACTGTACCTCAAACTATATACTCGATATAGACCATCCATTTTTGGCATACAACATTATTCAAGATATGGAAGATCAAGTTTGCTTTTGACATCAGTGTAACATTTTGTAGTGGAGTTATTGCCCTTTATTTTCTGATAATTTGACTTTATTTTAGGTCATGATTTGTGGATTTCAGGTAATAACTCCAGCTATACTCGAAATAGCTTTCCCATTTTTGGCATACAATCTTACTTTAGTGAAAGTGAGATCAATTCAATTTTGACATTTATGCAACATTTTCTAGTGGAGTTATTTCTCTTTATGTTCTTAGAATTTTCACGATTTTAGATTTCCTGATGATTACTTAAGCCAAACTTGATATAGCCCCTCCATATTCTGTAAATGGACATATCCAGAGAAAATGCAGATATTTGGCATTGCTAAGACATTTCATTGGGGAGTTATTGCCCTTCATTGACATGAATGTCCACAGGTTTCCAGTTGATAACTCTAGCTATGCATGATATAGTGGATCCATATTTGGCATACAGCCTTACTCACAGAGAAGATAAATCATGATACAGACCATAGGGACCGTTGGGCATTATTTTGTCTTTAATATGCATTTTAAAGGATTTTGTATTTGGCCTACAACCTTACTCAGGCCATGTGAAATAAAAGACAAATTACCCTGGGTGGGAAATGATGTGGGGTGATGGGAGTACATGGGGAAGATGATTTTAGCTTAACTTGACAAAGTCAAGATAAGCTATTGTCATCATGTATGCAGAAGTCTGTCAGTCTGTTAGTCTTCACATTTTCTTGAGCACAGCCTACACCCCGTAGTTCTTGTCTGATCATCAGGCATATGCAGGTTCAAGGTCATGTCTTCTGTCAGGATCAGCCATTGTGCAGAAATATGTGACCTTAAACACCAATAAATAAATAATTAAATAACAAGGTCATGTCTAGATGAGTACTTCCCCTTTTGCTCTTGATCGGTCAACCATGACACCTACATGGCTCCGAAACATGAAAACCATTAGCACAGTCTACAGGTTGTATTTATGAAGGGCTTTCATTGTAACTTGGTAGGATGACTCAGTATAATGTCGAGATGAGAATGTTCTAATTTGGTCGGGTTCATTCAACCGTGATGGCTGCAGGTGCACGTTCCCTAGATTCCCTTGCATTTATGAAGGGATTTCATTGTGAATTGGTAGGATGACTTGGTATAATGCCTAGATGAGAACGTCCTATTTTGGCTGTAATCGGTCAACCGTGATTGCCGCACTAAGTCAGCCATGATGGCTGCACAGGCACATGACCTAGATTTGTTTAACACAGTCAACAGTTCATATTTATGAAGTGATTCCATTGTAACTTGGAAAGATAACTTGGTATGTTGTCTAGATCAGACGGTCGTATTTTGGTCACAATTTGTTAGCCATTACCGCCGCCTCATCACATGAATTAGATTCCTTTAGCACTGTACACTACAGGTTGTTTTTATGAAGGGATTTCAGTGTAACTTGGTAGGATAACTCGTATGATATCCAGATGAGACTGTCCTATTTTGGTTATGATCGGTCAACCATGACCGCTGGTCTGGCATGTGACCTAGATTCCGTTACCAAAGTCTACAAGTCATATTTATGAAGGGATATATCATTGTAACTTTGTGACTTGTTAGGATGACTTGTTTTGGAATGATTTTACTGTTACTTGGTAACTTTGGTTAACATACATTAATTGTGAGGGCTAGATCAACCCAGACCTCATTTCTTTTGTACAGTCTACACCTCACATTATTCTTATTGAAAACATAGCATGTAGGGAACAGAAATTAACATATTCTCAATTATCACAATTTTGTTTATACTATAACCCAATGGCTCAGACTAGCTGGTGCAAACTCAAAGTTATCAAGGGCCAAACAGATTTTGAATCTCCCAATACCAAAAATTTGCTTGCAAAACCGAAGTCCTATCTGGTCCTCCATACTTTTACTCTCCGTGCATGCACAGCCTTCAGGAATTGGCGCCAACATCATTCTTTGTTTGGCTCTAAAGTCAGCAACAATGAACTGACATCTGTGCTTTAAAATCTCCTTTTTTGAGGATGCCAGACACAAATCAATGCAAGAATTGGTGGATCCAAGGCTGCTATTGGATGATGGAAGTGTTCAACGGTGGTTTTAGACGTTCAGGGCTGTAACATTATAAAAATTATAAAATTATTTCATGTTTCCCAATTTCGGGACATACGACTGAGGTCATCATTTTTGATAATGATCATTCCACTGTTTTTTAAGTATTTCTTCCCTATCCTTCCATGAACCCTTCCTGTTAAACCCTTAAGCTTTTTTGGCTATTTTTTATTGAAATTTTTTATTAAATTTCTTGGAGTTTAACATGTTTTACAGAATATTTATTCTGTTTTCCCCATGGTTACGCCCTCTCCCTAGGGGTGTTAGGTCATTTAGTCTTGCATCTTCTATACGATGTATCGTTTTTTCTTCATATGAAGATCTAGCTTTGCATCTGGTAGCATTTAAATTGGTTTCTGTCTTTGGGCCTTTTTGTGGCCTGATGTCTTGTTTCCGGTTTTTTCATTGACGTTGTTTACATTGCCAACGTCCTCATATATATGTAGTATTTTATATTCTATTACTGTAGAATTACTGTAGGATACATGGATCATTATTCTGGTAGTGTAGCTTAATAAATTTGGATTTTGTCCACACTTAGGCTCTATTGGGATGCCTCTGGGCTCTTATGTTTCCTTTGGGAACTTAGGCGTTTTTTCAAAAAAGAATTTCCAAAAATATTTTGAATTTAATTTTGATTGCTATTATTCATCTATCTTAATTATATATTTTGTTGTGGAGTTTGGAGGACTGATATCGACTTTAGTCAATCCACTTCTGCAGACTCTTGTCATTCTTGTGTTCACTGGGATGACTGATGTTTGAGACATGCGTCGCAGTACGTCGTTGTTGGCGGCGAGGTTCTGAAGACAGGCCTCTCACCGCGTTCTAATTCATTATTAGCTCAACTTTGGCGAAACCAAATTTTTACCTCAACTGTGGCAAAGTCAGATTTGAGGTATTGTCATGGCCCATCGTCCATCCGTCCGTCTGTCTGTCGTGCCGTCAACACGGCTCAGGCTAGAGGCCGTATTTATGAACCAATCTTTACGAAACTTCATGGGTACCTTTGTTATCACCATGGGACGATAACAAGTGTTTTGGGGTCCGGTCCGAAATTCAAAATGGCCACTGGCAGCCATTTTGTACAAAATTAGGTGCAATCAGATTTTTGCGCAGAACTTCCATATGAAAGCTCTGATTTGAATAATCTTTTGTATGAATGTTTAGTACCATGGGATACATCACATATAATACGGGTTTTTTTCTTGTGTGTAAATTATGCAAATTAGATTAACTTTTATTTATTTAGTGTTACTTTCAGCACTGTAACTTCAAATGCCAATACGGCTCGGGCTAGAGGCCGTATTTATGAACCGATCTTTACGAAACTTCATGGGTACCTTTGTTATCACCATGGGACAAGAACAAGTATTTTGGGGTCCGGTCTGAAATTCAAGATGGCCGCTGGCAGCCATTTTGTACAAAATTTTGTGCAATCAGTTTTTTGCTCAGAACTTCTATACGAAAGCTCTGATTTGAATAAATTTCTGTGTGAATGTTTACTAACATGGGATGCATCACATATAATACTTATGTCCTATTCTTTAGACCATTGCAGTCACCTTGTAATTGATTGATTTACTATGGTTGACGTTGTCACAACAAAACTCCTTTTTCTCTTATTCATTATTGTTGACTTGGTCACAACAAATACTGATTCCTGTCATATTCATTATTGTTGATCTGGTCACAGCAAATACTAATTTCTGTCATATTCAAAGTTGAGCTACAGTGTCATTGACACTTTCATTTCAGTTTCTATTTCAGAGGAACATGAACATGGTGATGATATTCTGACACCCATCCAAGCGTGCTACCATCGTCACGCTCCATTGAGCATGTAGAACTAGTTGCAGTGCTCATGATTGCAAGAGTTAGAGCTTTTTGTTAAGGGTTTTAATCACTTGCAAGCAGTAAGCTTGACTGGTGAAGTGGTTACTCCCCCCGTGGGAGCCGTGACACCGGGTAAGTCCGTTGTGGTCAAAGGAAGTGTAGATGTCGGTAGAGCGAGCACTTAAATATAAATAAGCTCACCCAGCGTCGATGGAAATAGGGAGGAAGTCAGCAAGTTTCTTGTTCTCGGCAAGGTCTAAAAGACCTCGAGCGGAAGAGGCCCCTCTCTAACCTAACAACATTTGGGGCCAAATGTTGTTATGAGAAACTTGCACAAGCCGGAGCATATGTCCGCCCACCGCTGGGGGACGCTCTGTCGAGTCTGCAACCAGGGTTGGCTTCAGTCACGGCTTTTTCCGCTACGTTTCAACAGCCGAAATGAAGTTTTCTGGTTGGAAACTTGCACGAGACGGAGCATACGTCCGCCCACCGATCAGGACGCTCCGTCTAGTCTGCAGCCGGGGTCGGCTTCAGTCACGGCTTCCTCCGCTACATTATTGAAGCACACACGACCGCATCATAGCTACTCAACTTCGGATATCCAGCCTGCTGCGCGAAGAAGGGACCACTCTTCGCCCGTGAAATCAAACCATCTGGTAGCTAGGGAGATGAGGCCTTGATCATCGGGGCGTTAGGAAAAGAGAGCCATCTCCGACACACCATGCCAGGAGCAGCAAACGGCTAAGAAACAGAAGACCGCTGCTCTTCAATGACGGACTTATTGTCGCAGATTGCGCAGCTGATCGCAGCATCCCAGCAAGTGCAGGTGCAGCCTCCCTCAGTCTCAGAACCTGAGTTGTCGGACGGTGCTGGGTCGGTCCAGTCGTCTGTTCACGCAGATGCAATGGACCGAGATTCGCAACTGATTCTCTTGGATGGTGAAAGGGATAAGGAAGAGGATTACACTTCCCTTTTGAAACAGCACATGGTTGCGATGGATTTCATCCATCAATACTACCCTGAATTTGTTCCGATGAATCAGAATGCTGCGACAACAAGAGAGAAACCACTGGTGTCGTTGGATGCAGACTTTATACGGACAAAGTAAGAAGTTCTTTCTTTTCCGGTTCAGTCTAGGCAGGTGTCTTGGGTGTGAGGAATAAAGGTGGTTTCTTAACTACATCTTCCATAAACATACCGTTTCTTGGACCACGTTCATTTAAAACGGTCGGAGAAGATGTTCAGAGAGCTCTGCGTTTCAATGAGCAGGCCGGGGATCTAGATGTATCCTTGCCTGCATCATTCACTATTCGCTCGGACACAATTGAAACGGCAATTTCATCAAGTAGAGCAAATTTGGACGCAATGTCTTACGCAGATCACCTTACCAGAACTATGGTGCAGCGTCTCAACGGGAAGAAATTTGAGGATATTCGTACCTCACTTAGAGTTCCTTCCAGGGCAATTATGTATACCACGTATAACTCTGCCCTATCAGTGGCTAATCTGGAGTTAATCAAATGTGATGCTGCCCTTACGTCATCATCACTTACAGATGACAAGGTGAAAAGCTCTCTCCAGGTCGCTCTGGTCTTCGGACATACTATTTTTGTCGACAAGCTTTCGTTAGTCTTTGAACAGGCTACTAGGAAAGTGTCAGGTGCTCTGCTATTGAAGTCGGCGTCTCAACAACCCGCTTCAGTAGACAAGAGTAAGGAGGGCGTTCCAGATCTAAATGTCAAAAGGGAACTCCTCATGAGGGTACAAGAAACCCTCTTACAATTACTCTGGACGTCGTCAATATAGTGACTCGGGAAAGGAGCATAGGTCTGATCGGGACCTATGGCCGACGGGATGAGGTTTTTCGTGGGGAGGACGTAGTTTCTCCTCCCGTAAGCCTCGCAGGTCATACAGGTGATGTTCAAGACCTCTATTGCTTGCCAGTTGGCAGAAGGTTATCAAACTTCGCGAGAAACTGGATAGCAGTCACGGAAGATCAGTGGGTGTGAAGTGTAGTCTCGGACGGCATATGGCTATCATTCCGAGCGAAACCCCCACTAACAAGATGTCTGCGTTGGACAATTCTTCCGTCGGATCCTTTCAAAAGAGAGTCTCTCCAAGCGGAGGTATAGGCTCTCTTATTAAAGGAAGCAATAGAGGTCGTCCAGAATCAAGATTCTCAAGGTTTTTACAGTCACCTGTTTCTCGTACCGAAGCCAGATGGATCGTTCCGCATGGTAATAGACTTGAGCTGGATAACAAGCTTATCGTGGCTCCAGATTTCTATATGGAGACCATTCGGTCAGTAAGAGCAAGCATTTGAGTTACCAACTATGCGGCAAACACAGATCTAAAGGATGTGTACTTTCATGTTCTGGTACATCCGGCATTCAGTAAGTACCCACGGTTCGCCATACAAGGGAAGGTTTATCAGTTCAGAGCAATGTGTTTTGGTCTGAACCTGGCTCCCTGGGCATTCACTCGAATAATGAACTCGGTAATGTCATACTTCCGAGCTCATTTGTCTGCGGTAACGTTGGCTTACTTGGACGACATTCTGCAGAGATACTGCAACATAATTTTTCTTCAGAACGATGTTCAGAGTCTGCTTCTTTTACTCTGACATCTCAGTTTCATCGAAAACGAGAAATAGTCGGATCTAGCTCCAAGTCATTCACTCACTTGGGGATGAGCTTCGAGACTTACAACAATCTGGTTTGTCTGCCATTACCCAGAGCGAAATTAGTCAGTTGTTATGCTCGCGTTTGTCTACACTCATATGCATTAACAGCGAGGGAATTCATGCGACTGATAGGGTTGTGCGGAACGGCTGTAGATCTTATTCCAATAGGCCGTCTACACACGCGTCCCCTCCAGATAGGCTTTACTCAGAACTGGAGTGTGAAGACATATTCGCTCGAAACCAGTATTGTTTTAATGGACCTAGTAAAACAAAGGCTTCAGATTTGGGCAGATCTTCAGTTGTTAACTCAGGGAGTTCCACTGCAACTGCTGATTCTGGCTTTCGCGATTATGACGGATGCGAATCAGACGGGTTGGGGCACGACCCTAGGTCCCGCAGACTTGAAGTGTCAGGGTCTTTGGGACCCTCGGTTCCTAGAGAAGCACATAAACATCAAAGAGATGATGTTAATATGGCTAGCTCTTCAACATTGGATTCACATTATAGCGAACGTCCATGTTCAGATTTTGTTGGGCAGTTCAATAGTAGTGGCTTACATCAGGAACCAAGGCGGCACTCATTCGTTTCCATTATCCGAATTAACGGAGAGGATTCTCCTATACTTCATGAATCATCATGTTCATCTTTCTGTCCGTCATATACCGGGTCATCTGAATGTACTAGCAGACTCGCTTTCTCGGAAAGGTCACCTGTTGTCATCGGAGTGGACTCTCAACAAGCGAATATTCAGGCAGATTTGCTACCAAAGGGATCGTCTCATGATAGATTTGTTTGCGACACACCTGTACAATCAGTTACTTCCGTTCGTGTCACCATGCCCAGGTCATTGAGCGTACGCAGTAGACGCTCTTTTGATCTCATGGGACAGAGTGATAGGATATGCGTATCCTCCAACTCGGTTGATTCAGCAGTTTCTGTTAAGATCAAACAGTCTCGTTGCAAAATCCTGCTAGTAGCATCAATCTTCTATATGGCATTATGGAGTCGGTCAGACATGAGGGAGCCTTGAAGCTCCTATACTATTTGATGACTAACACAAGAATGATTCAATATGTCATATGCGAGCATATGATTCATCATCAATAAATTGCTAGCCTTTGGGTACCTGGGAGGCTGTCTAGTCAATTAACTGGTATTCAGATGATTACATGCGGGATATCAATGCTCACGTGCATAATAAATGCATTATTAGGCAGACACATTATTGTATGTTATGGACCTTAGAAACAATGAATTATTTCGGGAGCGGTCCGTGACGAGTCTGTTTATCATAGCTCATTCCATTTGTAGAGCCACGTTTCTATTAAATTTCGGTACCCAATCGAATACAACTTGTCTTTACAATCTCGTATATTTGCAAGTTTCTAGGAACATAGATATCGGGTAGAACACGTCTGGGAGTGTTATTTACTGGAATTTATTGTACACCTGAATGGGGTCACCTGTGGGTTACCTCGGAAGTGTGTTTGCTCTCCAGAGATCGTCCATTGTGATTCTATTGGACATGTGTATGTTACATTATATCACCGGTTTTCGACCTATCTACAGATGCCAACTCCGGTATACGTTACAAGTGGGCGATATAAATTACCAGGATCGCCGCTATAGCCTTAGCTTCTGAAGTGGCATTAAGCACCAATTAATAATAATTAATACCTGAGTGCCTGTTCGTCAAATATTTATGTTATTTGGTACTGCTTTTACTGATTCCAGAGTGCTCCCCTCTTTCTTTTTGAAGAAGATTCCTTCAAAAGGGTGGGGGGGGGGGGTGATTTTTTACCTCTCCTCCGACTTGATAAGTGTGTAACTATGAGTGAAGCTGTTTTGTCTGTAGATTATATCCTGGATACGGCTTGTGTTTTATTGTTTATGGCATATGTTTGTGGGGGATATCCTCTCATTCTCATATACACCTTCCTAATTTTTGGGGCTTAGTCCGGACTACCCTTAAAAATTGGGAACTCGTTACATCCAATTAGCATGATCTTCATGCTAAGAATACAGAATTACTTGAATTTGGCTCGTTATTTATGATATGTCTTCTTTATTCCTGTATAGAGAGACATACATGTAATTCCTTTTAAATTTAATTTCCTTTCACCTTGGATTACAGGCTTGGAACTATGTTGGTCTACTAATTCTGAAGTCCTAGGCCCTCCACCTTTTTACGATGCAGCTAGTCTGGGCCATTGGGTTATAGTATTAAAATCTTAAATAAATTTAAAGTAATTTGTATATTTTTTATACTTACCAATGGGACAGACAGGGATGACCCTCCCATGAGTGGGCACTCATACCTCCCCGCATACTCCCCCCCCCCCAAAAAAAAAATATAAAATGGGGTGGGGGGGGGGGGGGAGCTGCTATTGTTTCATTTTTTAAAAATTCTTCAAAAATATTTAAGGCGTTGGTCAATTTGAACAGCCAATTGAAATCAGAGACTAGCCGAGTGAGCAACGAGGGTAAATATACAGAACCACACTTATGTTTGAATGGGTTAACGATTACTGGACAAGAGCAAGTGGCGCAGGGATACCACGAGAGCCGGTATCCAGCAGCCCTGAAAAAGAATTCACTGTAATTAATCGCTAATTGAATTAAATTCTCGAAAGCTCATGAAATGAGTATCCAAAAGTCTTAGAGGATGAAAGAGAAATGAGTGGGATGGGGGTGGCAGGGGCGTTCTCACCAGTAAGATCCAACTTATTTTGGTTGATAATTTTTTCAAAGATTGATTAATATTTACATTATTTTGTACTACTATACTTTACAAGTTTGTAATCTGAACGGTTCTATCAATATTTTTTTCTTGGTATGTGGTTCAAAATAAAATAATTTTTTATGTGTGCTCCTGTATCTTTTCAATCTTAAATTTGGAATTAGGTATTCTTAATTTGCATTTAGTAAGTAGTTTTTAAAGAGGACTGATAGAATGTGGCTAATGGTCAGCTTTTGGAGAACATTTTCTTGGTGATGGGGGCTGACCTATCAAACTACCCTGAACTGTTGTTTCAAAATCAAAATGTTGGCTCTTGCCTCGAATTTGCCCATGAAAATGTTCTGCCCACTGCCCTGATATTTGCCAAAATTATAAAAATACCCCATCACTCTGAACAACTTGTTTTGAAAATACCAATCCCTTGCAATGAAAACTGAAAAATTAGCTGGTTGTTGGTGGAGGTGGGATGAGAGTGCCGCAACCCCCATCTCATCTCTTAAACCCAAGTAGCTAATTCATACAGGTGACATTCGATTTAGGTTTTGTTGCTGAGAATTAAAGCAAAATAATATCCTTGTAAGTTGCATAAAACAGAAATACTAGCAAAAATCCTTAATTAATCATTTAAAAAATACACATCACTCTGTGTGTGGAAAATATTGTCATATTGTCTATGTTTTAAATATTCTAATAATTATTTTGGAATTTCATGGAAGTCATCTCATAAAATTGACAAGATATTGCATCAGACCACATGTATTTACCACCGTCCCCTTTTCGTGGTCTCATTCCCTCCCTACTGAAGACTTTTCAGAATTTCAGTAGTGGGTAGGTGGTAACATGTTTTAATTTCCCCAGTACAAACTCCAGAAAGTCATATTTTAGCAATACTACAGCCCCCCCCCCCCCCCTCTCTCCCCCCACACACACACAAAAAAAATCCGAATTTATTTTCCTTTATTTTCTTTATTCAGCTAGTGTGTGTGTAGGGGGTGGGGGGAGATTTAATAAAGTTGGAATTGGTGATAGTTAATCAGTAACTGCATGTACTACTGTACTAGCTGTCAAATATCTGCAGGCACTGTCGGCATGTCGCTGTCTGTTTTTCTGCTTCACAGTAACCAAATTTCCAGATTGATTTAGTCCTGCTTCCTGAGAACTACTTCAACTTAACATGCTCTTCAAAATATGTTTGCATTAGCAAACATTGTCCTTCATTGCCGAAGTGTGAATCGAATAAGATTACACAGTAGGCCTTGTATCGACCCGTCGGCAGCACGCATTGATAAGGGCAACATTGTTACAAAATTTTATAGTAACTGTACCAGTGGCAGGCTCCAATATCGAACCCAATTATTCTTTTTTGCCCTAAAATTAATTAAGTTTTCCTCAGTTTTCACTGTTCAATTTCTTGGCAGAGATCATGTGTCTTTCATGAATATCAATAGTTTTTAGCATAGTTGTGCATCAAAGATTTTGTAATGAGAATTGATAATTCCAACAGATAAATATAGCCGATGGTTCTCATTGGTTATGTTCCACTGAACGCTGCAAACTATAAGAACCAGTTATCATGCGTGCGAAGGGTACTTTTTGTCTGATCGCACTAGAGCTTTCTGGTTAAAATTACCACATGCCACTAAAATCCATGTGATCGTGACAAATACAGTTATGGATGTGTAATAAAGAAGTTGCCAAGGATAGTCAACATTTGCCCTGTCCTCAATAAAAAGCATCTCTGAAGTTGTCCTGTAAAAATTCCGACTACCTTGAAAGTGGGTGAATGTTTTATGCCTCAAAGAGGAAAATTAATCAGTTTTAATAGTCAGATTCTGTGAGAAGAGTTTTAGTTAATGAAACTTTAAAACACTGTTGACAGTTCATTGACTTACAACTTGTATAAAGATGCTGGAATTTATTAATTTGACAGCTGTTATTTGATCGACTTGGAAGAATTTTGCATTTCTGTAAAGGGGGTATCAAATCAACTCCTTCCACATGTTTCAGTTGAGAGCATTAAAGTATTATCCTCTAGTTTTAAATGTCTTATAATTTTTTTGCATGACCTGTGACCACGTGGCCATTTATTGTTTAATCTTGATTGCTAACCAGTGTTATAGCATACTATCAGGAAGGATTCTCTTGCTCTTAAAAGTGGTTCCTGTATCTGCCAAATCTGCTCAGTGCTAGATACAAGATTTGTCATTCAGACCTTTTTAGTTTCTTGTGCCTAAGACATAGCTTATGATCCCTCATTGGAATGATCTTGTCAATCTCATTTCACTGAGTAGTCAGAAGCTATCTTTTGGAAGCAACAATTCAAATATTTCATCATTTATAAAAAAAATTGGATCATTCATGTCCAGTCATGTTAAGTATGGAGGTAACTAAAAGTATGGGATATGATTTTTGTTTGAACATTGTGTGCATTTAGCAAGTTTATTCTAGAAAATCATTAGAGCAATATCCAATCATGTGGGCTACTGTGAGAGCAATGCTTGTTTGCCAGGCCTTCAGATTTAAAAGATGTTGGGGCACAGTCATCCACACACCCTGATTTAATTTGGCAAGGTGACTATTGTCTTGCCATATGTGCTAATTTTTAAATGTAGTTCAGCTTAGCAAAACTAAGAAGTTTAAACATGTGAAGAAGTAAAAATAACAATTGATAAAATATTACTATAATCGAATCAAAATTTTGTCTTTGTGATCCAATCTAAATTTACTTCATGTATTTGCTTTTGTGATAACATTACTGTAAATGTTATCACAATAGCAAGAGAGGTCCCTCTCTTACAACAACATCTGGGTTGTTGTACGTACTGTCCGTCAGTCGGAGCACATGTCCATTCCTCCTGCTCGGGACACTCCGTCGCATAGACAGCTGGACACAGCTAGTCTACTGGCTTCCTCATCCACACGTCAGCACACCAGGGATTCCACATCGACCAGGTCACTCCATCCGGTAGCCAAGGACATGAGGCCTTACCAGTCGGGACGTTCGCATAAAAGAATTATGCAAGAGTTACCGTCCCAGGAGCTTCCAGTGGCTAAACAACGTAAGACCACGGCTCCACAGGCCTCTGTGACGGACTTGCTATCGCAGATAGCACAACTCATCACAGCATCCCAGCAACCTTCAGAAACTCTTTCAGATCAGGAACTGTCTGAGGAAGCTGGATCAGTACGCTCCCCTGCAGTGTCAGAGAGGGACAACCGAGATTCACATTTGGTCCAGTCGGATGGTGAAAGGGAATCAGTGGAGCTGGAATTTTCCCTTTCAGAACAACATAAGGTGGCCATAGATTTCATCCGGCAACACCTTCCAGAAGTTGTTCCTCCGGACCAGAGAGCTGCGATACCAGATAAGAGACTGATAGCGTCACTGGACACAGACTTTTTTCGTCCGGGATAAGGACATTGTGCCTAAGTTTCCGGCCCAGTCCAGTAATATCTCACGGACATTTGAATTGCTGAACGATGCTATTTTCAGGCTAGCCTCTAAGACTGGCAGATCCAGTTTCTTATTGTCTCATGCTCTACATCTGCCTTTCATCAACAGTAGAAATAGATTTGAAACGGCAGGACAGGGCGTTCCGAGAGTTCCTCTGCATTTAGATGACCAGGCAGAAGACTTGGAGTTGTCATTGCCGGCGTCTATGTCGATTCTCTCCAGTACGTTGGAGACGACAATCTCGTCTAACAGAGCCAGTTTAGACGCCTTATCTTACGCAGATCACCTTACCAGAGCGTTATCACAACGTCTCGATGGAAAAGAATTCCAGGATGTTCAAACTTCCTTGAGAGTTCTTTCAAGGTCTGTAGCATATTCCACATTTAACTCCGCCCTTTCAGTGGCAAATTTGGAGTTAGTCAGACGGTTTCAGGAGAGCTTCCCTTTGATGGTAAGCTTTCGCTAATCTATGATCAGATTACTAAGAAAGCTTCGGACTCTCTGCTCTTTAAGTCCGTTTCGAAAAAAACGGACTCAGCAGAGAGGAGTAAGTCAGGGACTTCTGGGGCAAGTACATCCAAGGGAAGTTCCTGTAGAGGTTCTAAGAAAGCCTCTACCTCTTACTCTAGAGACCGTCAGAGTAGCGACTCAGATAGGGGGCGTAATGCTGGCCGAGACAACCGGTCAGATGCCCCTAGGTCGACTGGTCGAGGTGTGGGTCGGGGAGGACATAGTTTCTCCTCCCGCAAGCCTCGCAGGTCCAGGAGGTGATGGTCAGAACCTCTATTGTGCTCCAGTGGGCAGAAGGCTGTCAAGATTCTTAACCAATTGCGGACGACTGATGGGTTCAGGGGGTTATTTCGGAAGGTCTAAAACTGTCCTTCAGGGAAAAACCTCCGTTAACACGAAGTCCACGTTGGACTCAGCTTCCGTCAAACCTTCAGAAGAGAGATTCGCTTCTATCAGAGGTGCGATCTCTTCTGGAGAAGAACACAATAGAGGTCATAGAAAACCAGGAATCTCCCAGTTTTTACAGTCACCTGTTCCTGGTACCAAAACCAGATGGCTCGTTCCGTCCAGTTATAGATCTAAGCTTGATAAACAAGCTGATCGTGGCTCCAAAATTTTATATGGAGACTATTCGATCTTTGAGAGCGAGCATTCGAGTGAACGATTATGCTGCGAGCATAGATCTCAAGGATGCGTACTTTCACGTCATGGTACATCCGACGTTCAGAAAGTACCTTCGCTTCGCTGCCCTAGGAGTCGTTTATCAGTTCCAAGCAATGTGCTTCGGACTGAATCTAGCGCCCTGGGCTTTCACTCGAATAATGAACTCGGTAATGACTCATTTCCGAGTTCATTCGTCTCCGGTAACGTCGGCCTACTTGGACAACATTCTTCAGAGGTACGGCGACAGATTAACTTATCAGAACGATGTTCAGAGTCTGCTTCAATTGCTCCGACGTCTCGGTTTCATAGTAAACGAAAAGAAGTCAGATCTAGTTCCGTCCAAGTTGTTCATTCACTTGGGAATGAGCTTCGAGACGCACAACAATCTGGTTCATCTGCCGTTACCCAGAGCGAAATTAGTCAGTTGTTATGCTCGATTTTGTCTACACTCAGATGTAGTAACAGCGAGAGAATTTATGCGGCTGATAGGTTTGTGCGGAGCCGCCGTGGACCTTATTCCGATGGGGCGCCTACACACTCGTCCACTCCAGATGTTTTTCACTCAGAATTGGAGTGTGAAGATTCATTCTCTCGAAACGAACATCGTCTTGTCGAACCAAGTAAAACAAGAGATTCAGACTTGGGCAGATATTCAGTGGTTGACTCAGGGAGTTCCACTGCAACTGATATATCCATTTTTTACGATTATGACAGATGCGAGTCAAACAGGTTGGGGCGTGACATTGAGCCCAACAGATTCGAGGTGCCAGGGTCTTTGGGATCCGCAGTTTCTGAACAAGCACATAAACATCAAAGAGATGATGTCAATTTGGCTTGTGCAAAGTCATTGGATGAACATAATTCAAAATTCATATGTTCAAATACTGTCCGACAATTCGACAGTAGTAGCGTACATTCGGAACCAGGGAGGCACTCATTCCATTCCGTTATTCAACTTAACGGAAAGAATCCGTCTGTTTGTCCTAGAGCATCAGGTTCTTCTGTCAGTCCGTCATATTCCGGGTCTTCTGAACGTTCTAGCGGACTCCCTTTCTCAGAAAGGTTTATGTTGCCGTCAGAATGGACTCTCATCAAGCAAGTATTCAATCAGATCTGCTACTAATGGGATCATCCAATGATAGACTTGTTTGCGACGCATCTCAACAATCAGTTGCAGACGTATGTGTCGCCATGCCCAGATCCTTGAGCGTTTGCAGTAGACGCTCTCTCGGTCTCTTGGGACGGAATGATAGGATATGCGTATCCTCCAGCTCCGTTGATTCAACAGATATTGCTAAAATCAAGCGATCTCACTGCAAGATTCTGTTGGTAGCATCTCTGTCACCACAGAGACCATGGATAAATCTACTCAGGTGTCTGTTATGGGACATTCCTTTGAAGCTTCCTCCACAGGAGGACCTTCTTTCGCAGGGGAAATCGCGTACACTGCATCACAACCCGCAAGGTCTCAACCTTCAGGTATTTCCGTTGTGCGGTCCTTCTTGCACGGCAAGCAGTTAATAGGATGAGCAGTGGACACGATTTCTAACTGTAGGAGGACCTCCTCTTTGCTAAAGGTTTTCTCCCGTTGGTGTAGGGATCATTCAATTGATATTTATGATCCCTCCATTCCAGACATTGCTAATTTTTTGGTCTACTTGTTTGACGAGATCAAACTGCAGCCAATAACTAAAGGGTTATAGGTCTATGCTATCGGATACTTATGCTCATCATGATAGCTTACAAATTGGATCTAATGTCTCTTTATCAAAGTTAGTTAAAAACTTTTTGATAAATAGACCAAGAACCCTTAGGTTAATTCCTAAGTGGAATTTAGCTTGGGTTCTTCTGAAGCTGAAAGAAGTGCCATTTGAACCCCTTGACACGGTAGACTTCAAATACTTATCCTATAAGACAGCTTTTCTCTTAGCCTTGTCTTCTGCTAGAAGAGTTAATGAGCTTCATGCTCTGTCTATTGATGATTCTCATTATTGTAGTGTTGGTAATACTATAACTTTGACTACCAATGTGGGATTTTTGGCTAAGAATCAGGCTTCTAATAAGTACCCTGAGCCTATTGTTATTAAGGCTCTTCCATCCTCAGATGGCCGTAGGCCTTTGCTGTGTCCAGTTAGAGCTATGCGTATTTACAAACGTAGATCTAAGTTTATCAGAAAGGTACAAAAATGTTTCTTTCTGTCTCTGCTTCCAAATAGAAGGGAAATCATGGTCCATTCTATTTCTAGGTGGATTCAGTTGACTATTCGTACTGCTTATGAAAGATTATCTTCAACTTAGCAGTCTGTGCTTAAGATTTCAGTGCATGAAGTTAGAGCGCTGTCTACATCTTGGGTTTATGCTAATAGTATTGCTATTACGGGAATGATGAAGGCTGCACACTGGTCTCAGCCTTCTACATTCACAAATTTTTACCTTAGAAATATTGAGTCTATTTCAGGCGACCTTAGATGTTTGGGTCCGTTATCTGTTGCTCAGAATGTCGTCCACTAAACAGTTGCAACTATAATTATGCAGGCTTTCTGTTCCAGCAGTGACTCTGCCCTGCTGCCCTCTTCGTTCTGGGGTGATTGACCCAGAGCAAGGGGAAGGGGGGGGGGGGGGGGGGTGTTCCCTTATATCACCTGCTGTATAGTGAAAAGCAAGGGAATACCTCCTCTGGAGTCAGTAATTCCGAGTCGGTGCTGGGATGGTTTTAAAGTGTAAAGCTAATGTCTATCTCATTTATGTAATATTTTTAAAGTGTCGCTCGGTGTGAAGCATTTGCATATGTCAGGTTTTATACAAGCGTTAATATACAATCCCCGAACACTTTTAAATGAGTATAAAGAGTCTCATTCTCTAGACTATCTTTATTTATTGGCTTTCCTTTAAGAAATTAGTATAATGGGTTATACTAGATGTTAATAGAGATCATTGATATTATTGTGCTCAATTCCGAATTGGTAATATGTCTTTCTTATTTTATATAAACAAGAAAGATATATGTAAATCCTGTTTCTCCTTGAGGGGATAATTCTATATATGTAATTGAGCCTATTGGATTTTCCTTTATGTCCTAAGGCCCTCCAGCCTTTTTTCTATTCAGCTAAGTCTGGGTCATTGGTACAGTTTAAAAATATGAAAAAATTTATAGTAATTTATATATTTTTTATACTTACCAATGACCCAGACGGGGATGGCCCTCCCATGAGTTGGGAACTCATACCTCCCCGCTGATCATATAACATTTACCAGGCACTGGTTGTAAGAATGAGGATTTGCGCCAATTTTGGTACTTCCTTGACATTGCGCATGTGTAGTGGACAATAGTATGGAGGACCATATAGGACATTGGATTTTTTTATTTGGATGCAAATTTGGGGGATTGGGGTGGGGGCAAAATTTGTGTTTGGCCCTGAATAATTAAGAGTTAGCACCAGCTAAGTCTGGGTCATTAGTAAGTATAAAAAATATATAAATTACTATAAATGTTTTCATTTTTCAAAATATTTCAATGAAACCATATCATGTGAATCCCTCATTGGAACGAGCTCATTGAGCTCGTTCCATCGTTCCAATGAGGGGGTCCCATGATATGGTTTTGTTGAAATATTTAAAATAATAAATTTTGATACCTGAGTTGATTAAAGTGTTAATTCATCATTATACGAAAACTCAGCTTCAAAATCACTCCATTATGCCTGCCTGGTCACACCCATTTTCAATAATTACGTTTGGCAAAAATAGAGAAAGATTTCTTTCTAAACAAACTAGTTGTGCCAAGTAGTGTATCAAGGGGGACAACTCTAGTTTGGTTCATATCGGCAGACATCAGCATCATATCAGTCAAGTTTGAAGTCATATCTGCTGCTTTTGATAATGGGCAATTCTGGGAAAGAAAATCATATCTAATAAATATTATGTACAATATATCATTATTAACGAGGCCATGTAATGATGTTACTTTCCAGAATACAGACTTTTATACATGTGCATTGTATATTGTCTATTGCTTGAGAGAGCATATGTTACAGTGCTTCACAAAAATAGAATTTCCGCTCTGAGTTGTTAACATCGCATCTGACCAACCCTTTATCAGCAGGATAAAGCACAATCTCTTTTGCACACTTCTGATTTGAAGGGTTTAATTGTTTGCTTTGGTAAACAATTTCTGTTTTATTGGTAAAATAGGACTTGGCAACCAATGCCCAGTGTGCAAGTTTTCTGAGGCGGGAAGCATAGGTACATATGATTGGCTTAAATTGAATTTTATACTAGTGCTCAGTTATGATATAGCCAAAGATGCTGACATTGATCTTATTTCCAAATAAATGAATTGAGTAGGTTGTATTGTACTGTAATCCCAGCTTTCACTATACTATTGTATATTTTTAGGCTTACACATTTTTTGCCACCCATTTCATGGAACTATGTAACCTAGATAGTATCTACCCAAATGTGGAAAAGTGAGTATTATAATTATTTCAATCTACAGTGGAACCACATTCATTAAATGGGTAAACAAATATATGAAATTACCCCACATATTCATAAAGTACGACCACCATTGGACTTGTCACTTTCCACAGGTTGGGCAGTTTATCCACAGACACCATAATATTAGATTGCAAACACTAATTATAGGAGTAATCGTCAAAAATTTAATTAAAACCCGGTGCTTCATTAATTAAAATTTTGCTGATGATGGTTTTTATTACCATTTAAAGCCATGCGTAGACATCACTGCCCACACATTGATTACGACCAGTCCACGGTGACTGTACTGATTTTGCTTGAATCTTTTCTGCAGACTGATGATTAATTGATTTTTCAAGTGTTATAACTTGTTTGACAGCGCTTAAATAGCTCTGTGAAAAGAGATATAGTAGGTTAAGTGCTTGAATTAGAATTTCCAAGACTCAAATGGTCAAAGGAACTCAACATTGGCATTCTTTCGCCACCACAAATCATATGTACAGTAATTTTTTGACTTGTTCCAAATACCTTAACCTTTAAAGACTAAAGGCTTTTGCAGTCTTAAAGCATGTGCTCATAATTTGCCATCATTAGGAGGTCATGCAGAGAATAGACAAATCACCTGGCCAGCTATTTCTCCTCAAATCTCGGCTTGACTAGAAATCACTGCTAAGCAACTGGACAATGTACAGGTTGTGTAGTATTGTGGGAATTCAAGACAATTGCCCAAGCTTTTAATGGTTAACAAAACTAAAAAGAAAATCAGTCACATCTGTCATGAAAACGAACACTTCAGCTGCTATCAAGCTTCTGAACAAGGTCGCATAAATAGCAATGCAGGAAAATTTGAATATCTAGATGGTTTCGGTTATCAGTGCTTGGTTCAGTTCAGTTTTTCTGTATCCTCATGATAACAGTATTGGTTCCAGTTTTCAATATAGTGCCCATCTCTAGTTCCTGATTTAACAGGGTATATCTGAAAGCATCTAAATTAAAAATACATTCTATTTCTGTTTCCACCTTTTTATATTTTTATACTGTACCAATGACCCAGACTTAGCTGGTGCTAACTCCACAAAAACCAGGGCCAAACACAAATTTTGCCCCCCAATCCCCAAAATTTGCATCCAAAACAAAAAGAAATCATGTCCTAAAGGACCTCCATAGTACGACTCTACTGCGCATGCGCAGTGACGCAGTCGTCCCGAAATTGGCGCCAAATATCATTTCTCTGTTTGGCCCTTCATCAGTCAACATCTCACTGATCTTTGTGCTTGTAAATCTCAGTTTAAAGGATGCCAGACACGTAATTCTTGGAGAAAATGTGATTCTAAGGAGGATAGAAGGAGGAGAGGAAAAAAGAAGTGGCAAAAAATAATCAGGGCTGTACTTAAAATTTTTTGTTGAAATTATGTTAAGTTGCCTATTTTCGAGGCAAACGCCTCTTGTTGTCATTCTTGCTAATTGTTGCACTGCTTATTCAGTGTTTCCTCTCCCCTAACCTTCTAAAGTCCCCCCTTGCAATTCTCCCATGCTTTTGGCATATTTTTGAGAAGTTTCATTTCTAAAAATTCCCTGGGAGAGTTGCTTGGTTACAGAATGTTTTCTGTTATTTTCCCCATAGTTACGTTTTCACCCATGGGTGTATAACGTTTGTGTTCTGCATCTTCCATCTGATGTTCTGCAGATTCTCCCCTGGGAGTCTCTGTTTTGCATCAGATAGAGTGTAATTGATGACTGATTCCGGGCCAGTTTTTTCAGTGCCTGGAGTCATGTTTTCTTCTGTGTTTACACTGTTTGTTTTCATTGGCAACAGCCTTTTTTGAGGGGGGCTGTTTGCCTTTGAGGTAGTTTATCTCATTATAAGATACATTTATATTATCCGAAAGTGTCTCATTAATTATTTTATATAATTTTAAAATTTTTGACCACACTTTGCCATCGGATCCATCGGGGCTCAACGTTACTTTTCAGCAACTTGGGCTTCTCTGAAAAAATATTTTTTCAAAATTATTTTGTTTTGCAATTGTTTTTTCATTTATTAATGGATCATGTTATTATGTATCTTTGTGTCAGGGGTTTTTGCGAGTAACTAGGACTTATTGTTGTTCTTTCACAATGAAGGGAACTTGTTCAAATTGTAATAGGAAGAAATCTTCCTCTGACTTTCATGATTATTGCATTAATTGTAGTCAGTGTTCTCGCATTAATCCCTGTCCTGTATGTGAACATTGGGATGAGAAACATTGGAAACGTGTGTCACGATATGTTGTTTCTGGAGAAAGAGCGATGCCGGCTCTTTCTCCACAAGGTCACTCTACTCTCTCAGTTTCTATTTCAGAGGAACCAGAACAGGGTGATGTTTCCATGTTATCTTCTTCAAGTGTGCGTCCGTCGTCACAATTAAATACAGAGCTAGCGGCAAAAGTGCTCATGGAGATTAGACAAATGTCGTCCGCTAGCTCGCCCGGTGTAGCGTCCATTCACCGAATGGTTCGGCAGCCGGGTTTGTCCGATGCGGTCCAAGAGGAAATTTTGGGTGATGCGAGCACTATAAAAATAATAGATGCACACCCAGTGACGGCGGATAGTGAACGAGAACGGAGGAAGCCTTTTAGTCCGGTTCCTAGCTCGTCCAGGTCCAGCCGGGCCGCGAGCGAGAGAGGCCCCTCTCTCGTACAACAACATCTGGGACCAGATGTTGTGGTACAAAATGTGTCTTTAGCGGAGCATACGTCCGTCGCTCGGGACGCTCCGTTGTATAAGCAGTCCGCAGAGACTGTTAAGGCTTCCTCTTCTCACCGGCGCACACGACCGCACCTTGGCTGCGTGACCTCCGATATTTTGCCAGCTTTGCCGATGAAGGATTATTCGGCGACCAGGTCACACCATCCGGCAGCCAGGGATTCGAGACCGATGGACTCCGGACGTTCGCATAGGAAAAGTATGCGGGAGCCATCTGATGCGGAGCTGCCCTCGGCAAAGCAGCGAAAGACCGCTCCTCCGCAGGTCTCGACGTCGGACATTCTAGTGCAGATAGCACAGCTTATCGCAGCATCCCAGCAGCCGACAGAGACGGTGTCGGATCGAGAATTATCCGACGGCGCTGGGTCGGTACGCTCCGCCGAAGCATCGGGGGCGGACGACCGGGAACATCGGGAGGTCCGACCGGATGGTGAAAGGGATACGGATGAATTGGAGCTATCCCTTTCGGAACAACACAAAGCTGCCGTAGACTTCATCCGGCACTTTCTTCCTCAAGTTGTTCCGTCGGGCCAGACTGCTGCGCTTCCGGACAGGAGAATTATAGCGTCATTGGACTCTGATTTTTTCGAGCGGTTCAGGGACATCGCTCCCGAGTTTCCGTCGCAGTCCAATAATGTTGCAAGAACATTTGAATTATTGAACGACGCTATTTTTAAACTTGCTTCCAGGACAGGGAAAGCAGGCTTCTTGTCCGCAAATACTCTCAACCTGCCTTTCATTAATGCAAGGAATAAATTCGACACGGCAGGTCAGGGTATACCGAGAGTTCCTCTGCGTATGGACGACGAGGCGGAAGACTTAGAGCTATCATTACCGTCGTCAGCTTCTATTCCAACCGCAGTGTTGGAAACAGCTATTGCGTCTAACAGAGCCAATTTAGATGCCTTATCTTACGCAGATCACCTTACGAAGGCGTTATCACTGCGTCTTCAAGGGGAAGAGTTTCAGGATATACAATCCTCCTTAAGACTTCTTTCAAGGGCAGTAGCTTATTCCACGTGTAACTCCGCCCTTTCAGTGGCAAATTTGGAGTTGGTTAGACGTGACGCAGCCCTGTCTACATCCACACTAGTGGATTCTAAGGTGAAGAACTCTCTTAGAGTCGCTTCGGTCTCAGGAGATCTTCTCTTTGACGGCAAGCTTTCCGCTATTTATGATAATATTAAAAAGAAAGCTAGTGATTCTCTGTTGTTTAGATCCGCTCCTAAAAGATCGGATACAGCAGACACGAATAAGGCGGGCACTTCTGGGTCTTATCCGCCCAAGAGAGGTTCCTATAGAGGTTCCGGTGCGTCCTCTAGCTCTTATTCGAGAGACCGTCAGGATAGCGACTCTCGTTCGGGACGTCCTTCAGGCCGGGACAATCGGTCGGACGCCCCGAGGTCGACGAGGCGAGGTGCGGGTCGTGGAAGACGTGGTTTCTCCTACCGCAGGCCTCGCAGATCCAGGAGGTGATGGCTCAAACCTCTATCGCGTTCCGGTTGGCGGAAGGTTGTCGAGTTTTTCTCAAGAGTGGGCGTCGATTACGGACGACCCGTGGGTGAGAGGAGTGACTTCGGAAGGTCTAAAGATATCCTTCAAACGAAAGCCTCCATTAACTCGAAGTCCAAAGTGGACTCATCTTCCGTCAAACCCTCAGAAAAGAGACGCTCTGCTATCAGAGGTGCAGTCTCTTTTAATGAAGAACGCGGTAGAGGTCGTAGAAAACCAGGAATCGCTGGGATTCTACAGCCATCTGTTTCTGGTTCCGAAACCAGACGGCTCGTTCCGTCCAGTCATAGATTTGAGCTGGATAAACAAGCTGATCGTCGCTCCGAAGTTTTATATGGAGACGATTCGATCGGTCAGAGCGAGTATTCGGGTGAACGATTATGCAACGAGCATAGATCTCAAAGATGCGTACTTTCACGTCATGGTACATCCGACATTCCGAAAGTATCTACGCTTCGCAGTCCTAGGAGTGGTGTATCAGTTCCGGGCCATGTGCTTCGGATTGAATCTAGCACCCTGGGCTTTCACTCGGGTAATGAACTCGGTAATGATCTACTTCCGAGCTCATTCGTCTGCGGTAACGTCGGCCTACCTGGACGACATTCTTCAGAGGTACGGCAACGAGTTAACGCTTCAGAACGATGTTCAGAATCTTCTTCTATTGCTCCGACGTCTCGGTTTCATAGTAAACGAGGAGAAGTCGGATCTGGTGCCGTCCAAGTCATTCACTCATCTGGGAATGAGCTTCGAGACGCACAACAATCTCGTTCGTCTGCCGTTAACCAGAGCGAAATTAGTCAGTTGTAACGCTCGCTATTGTCTAAATACAGACAAAGTCACAGCGAGAGAATTTATGAGACTGATAGGTCTGTGCGGAGCCGCCGCGGATCTCATTCCGATGGGACGGCTACGCACACGGCCTCTTCAAATTTTCCTGACTCAGAATTGGAGTGTGAAAATTCATTCGCTCGATGTAGACGTTCTCTTGTCAGATCAAGTGAAACAAGAGATTCAGACTTGGGCAAACATTCAGTGGTTAACTCAAGGAGTTCCGCTGCAGTTGCCGGATCCGAGTTTTACCATTATGACGGATGCCAGTCAAACAGGTTGGGGTGCATCATTAATCCCAACGGATTCGAGATGCCAGGGTCTTTGGGATCCGCAATTCCTGTGCAAGCACATAAACATCAAGGAAATGATGTCAATTTGGCTTGCGTTACGTCACTGGATGGACATTATTCACGATGCTCATGTCCAAATCCTATCCGACAATACGACAGTAGTGGCGTATATACGGAATCAGGGAGGCACTCATTCAGTTCCGTTGTTCAATCTAACGGAAAGAATCCTTCTGTTTGCGTTGGAACATCACGTTCTTCTTTCGGTCCGTCACATACCGGGTCGTCTGAATGTGCTAGCAGACTCCCTTTCACGAAAGGGTCGCTTGTTGCCGTCGGAGTGGACTCTCAACAAACAAGTATTCAATCAGATTTGCTACCAATGGGAACGGCCAATGATAGACTTATTTGCGACACATCTCAACAATCAGTTGCAGACGTATGTGTCCCCGTGTCCAGATCCAAGAGCATTTGCAGTAGACGCTCTATCGATCCCTTGGGACGGAATGATAGGATATGCGTATCCTCCAGCACCGTTAATTCAACAAGTATTGCTAAAGATAAAACAATCTCAATGCAAGATTCTGTTGGTAGCATCTCTGTCGCCACAGAGACCGTGGATAAATCTACTCAGGTGTCTGTTGTGGGACCTACCGCGGAAGCTCCCTCCACGAGAGGATCTTCTTTGGCAGGGGAAATCGCGCCAACTGCATCACAACCCGCAAGGTCTCAACCTTCACGTTTTTCCGTTGTGCGGTCCTTCTTGCATGGCAAGCACTTTACAGGACGAGCAGTGGACGCGATTTCTAACTGTAGGAGGACCTCCTCTTCGCTAAACTATGCGGCTAAGTGGAAGGTTTTCCGTCGTTGGTGTAGGGATCATTCTGTTGATATATTTGATCCCTCTATACCAGACATTGCTAACTTTCTAGTATACTTGTTTGACGAAATCAAACTGCAACCTGTTACTATAAAGGGTTATAGATCTATGTTATCTGATACCTATGCACATCATGATAGTTTACAAATTGGATCTAATGTCTCTTTATCGAAATTGGTTAGAAACTTTTCGATAAATAGACCCAGAACTCTTAGATTAATTCCTAAGTGGAATTTAGCTTGGGTTCTCCTTAAATTGAAGGAAAAGCCATTTGAACCTCTTGGGACAGTAGATTTCAAATTCTTATCTTATAAGACAGCTTTTCTCTTAGCTTTCTCTTCTGCCAGAAGAGTCAGTGAGCTTCATGCACTATCGGTGGATGATTCTCATTATCGTAGTGTTGGGAACACTATCACCTTCACTACTAATGTCGGTTTTTTAGCTAAGAATCAGGCTCCTAATAAATATCCGGAACCTATTGTTATTAAGGCTCTTCCGTCTTCAGACGGGCGTAGGCCTTTATTCTGTCCTGTTAGAGCACTACGTATCTATAAACAGAGATCTCAGTTCATCAGAAAGGGACGGAAACGTTTCTTTCTGTCTTTGATGCCTAATAGAAAGGACATTTCAGTCCATTCTATTGCTAGATGGATTCAGTTAACTATCCGTACTGCGTATGAAGATTTATCTTCTTCTCAGCAGTCTGTGCTTAAGATTTCTGCTCATGAAGTAAGAGCTCTTTCTACTTCCTGGGCTTATGCTAATAGTGTTGCTATTACAGATTTAATGAAGGCTGCTTATTGGTCTCAGCCATCCACATTTACTAATTTTTATCTCAGAAATATTGAGTCCATTTCTGGAGACCTGCATTGTTTAGGTCCGTTATCTGTTGCTCAGAATGTCGTCCACTAAACAGTTGCAACTATAGTTATGCAGGCTTTCTGTTCCGGCAGTGACTCCGTCCGGCTGCCCTCTTCGCTCTGGGCTATTTGACCCAGGGCAAGGGGAAGGGGGGGGGGCGGGTGTTCCCTTAGGTCACCTGCTTTATAGTGAAAAGCAAGGGAATGCCTCCTCCAAGACAGTATTTCTGAGTCGCTTCCGGGATGGTTTTAAAGTGTAATATTAATGTTTAATTTCATTCATGTCTTATTTTTAAAGTGTAGCTCGGTGTGAAGCATTTGTATATGTCAAGTGTCAAACGGGCTTTAATATACAATACTCGGACACTTTTAAATGATTATAAAGAGTCTCAATTCTCTGGACTACTTTATTTATTGGCTTGCTTTAAAGATAATTAGTATAAAGGTTATACTGGATGTTAATAGAGAACATGAATGTTATTGTGCTCAATTATTAAGGGTAGTGTATCTTTCTAATTTAAATATTAAATAAGAAAGATACATGTAAAGCCTAATACTCCTTTTCTCCTTAAGGGGTTACCTCTTTATTTTATAATTGAGCTTATTGGATTTTCCTCTATGTCCTAGGCCCTCCAGCCTGTTTACTATTCAGCTAAGTCTGGGTCATTGGTACAGTATAAAAATGTTAAAAAATTTATAGTAATTTATATATTTTTTATACTTACCAATGACCCAGACGGGGATGGCCCTCCCTGAGTTGGGAACTCTTGCCTCCCCGCTGAGTACATAGCGCTGACCAGGCACTGCCAGTAAGAATGATATTTGGCGCCAATTTCGGGACGACTGCGTCACTGCGCATGCGCAGTAGAGTCGTACTATGGAGGTCCTTTAGGACATGATTTCTTTTTGTTTTGGATGCAAATTTTGAGGATTGGGGGGCAAAATTTGTGTTTGGCCCTGGTTTTTGTGGAGTTAGCACCAGCTAAGTCTGGGTCATTGGTAAGTATAAAAAATATATAAATTACTATAAATTTTTTAACTTTTTGGGCATTTATAAGTACTACCATCCAGGACAACTATCAAACTAGACAAACCAACAAATCTTTCTGTCCACAAACAGGTGTAAACAATATTGCTTCCAGCTGTAATTCACTTGTGATTACAGCAAACAAAATATTATTTTTTCTTGCCTTTGCTTCACCAAATCTGTAAAAAGTTGATCCTTTATTATTTGAAAATTCTTGGCATTTGCATTGGAGAGTATGAAAGTCCTTGTGAAGTTACACCTCAGAAAAGTGGAATAACTCAAAGTTTGATGGTGCACTTGCCTTCCATCACTGCTATCTGTACTTGTGCCTGTTTTATAAAGTGTAGGGTCTGGCAGTTGTCTCTGGGTTCTCTGGCTTTGTCCACCTGTAAAATGACCCATTACTATATAATCCTGACTGTTGAAAGTGGCAGCAAACCCCAGTAAACAAACAGACCAACAGCATACTCTACACTCTGTTACATTTATAATTACCGAGTAACTGCTTCTTTTCAGCTATTACTTTGAAGTGCAAAGATTATATTCTGAAGAAGGTAACACTGAAAAAGTATTATACACACATTTCTTGTCAAAAGGTAGAACAGAAGAGAAGCATTATGGTACATACTTTTTGAACCTCTCAGTTAACTGGTAGAGTGGTAAATTATTTTTGGTCACATGGCTTCACCTTGTTACAATTTATGGGAGAGAGCCTTCAGGGACTCTCCCATAAATTGTAACAAACCTAATCAGTACAGACTAAATAATTTTACATTCAAGATAATATCAAATTTATCCACTGAGTATGGTGCCTTTATGTTGTGAGACATGCACTTTAGAGTAAAGCCCAAGTATGGGCTGCAAGCACTCTACCAGTTAATTTTTTGTTGCAAGTATATTGTGTGTTGACATGTTCTTGATTTCTGTGACAAAATGCCTAATTGCACTGTGGAATGTGCCATCGAATATCTTCAGTTGAAAGAGAATAAAAATTCCACACAGATCTTGGTTATTTGCCTGTTGGGTACTAAAAATCATTGATAGAATGACAAACTTCACTGAAGATGTTTTTTCTACTAAGCAATTGAAGGCTTCTACAATGGGCAACATGGGTATAAACAATTGGCTGAACTTGACTTATATCAATGTTGCGGTCATGATTTGCCATTGTGCAGAAATATGTGACCTTAGTTCCACATTTTCCAATGGATGTTTGAAGGTGATAAAAGAATGGAGTATATTCACATATATCCATATTATTGGGCACTTCTAGTCTAGCATTTCTCCACTCAGACCTATGACCCTTTATTATAGTCCTAAATTCTGATTAGAATGTCTCAGGAGATATAATTGAGTGCTCCGTCCACCTGTATGTAGGTGTTTTAACTCCAACACTTTATCCAATTTGAATGTCCATTGGTATGCTGAGAGATCAGCCTTGGGGAATGGCTACTGACACAAGGTGGGTTTTGTGCTCTCATTCTTTCTAGAGTTACAGCCCCTTTTGGACATGGAAATAAAGTGAGGTTTTTTTTGCTTGTGTAAACCATAAATTCTAATTTTTCTTGGTGCAATGAAAGACCATCTTCAGGACGAACTTGACACATAAGATGGGGCATGTTCACTCACACTTACTGGAGTAAAAGTCCCTGTTGGACTTCAAAACATAGTGATATTTTTATACTATATCCAATGGCCCAGACTTAGCTGGTGCTAACTCAAAATTATCTAGGGCCAAACACAAATTTTACCCCCCTATCCCCCAAATTTGCATGCAAAACCGAAAATTAGAAGTCCTATCTGGCCCTCCATACATTTATTCTCCGCACATGCGCAGACGCCAGGAAGTCACCGAAACTGGTGCAAACATCATTCTTTGTTTGGCCCTTCAGTCAGATAACATCAAACTGACTTCTGTGCTTTTAAATCTCAGTTTTAATGATGCCAGACACAAATCAATGGTTAATTTGGTGGATCCAAGACACAAACTGGCTGAAAGAAGGAAGAAACGGTGGTTTGAAACATTCAGGGCTGTAAGTTTATAATATTTATAAAAATTAGTTCATGTTCCCCAATTTCGGGACATGGGCCTGACGTCATCATTGTTGATAATGATTTTTCCACTGTTTGTTAAGTATTCCTTCCTTACCCTCCCTTGATCCCTCCAGTTAAACTCCCAAGCTTTTTGGCTTGTTTGATTGAAATTTTTTTTATAAAATTTCTTGGGAGTTTAACATTTTATACAACAGATTTATCTGTACATCCCCGTGGTTACGTCCTCACCCTTGGTGTGTTTAGGCATTTTGGTCATGCATCATACATTCGATGTATCGTTTTTTGTTCTGTTGAAGATCTTGCTTTAGTAAATGTAAATTACATCGGATAGTTTTATTTCTGTTACTGACTTCGGGCCGTGTTGCTTGGTGTCTTGTTTCAGTTTTTATTTTGAAGTTGTTTACATTTATTCATTCATTTATTGATGTTTAAGGTCACATATTTATGCACAACGGCTAATCATGACCATGACAGTTTTACAGGTGGAGGAAGCCGGAGTACCCGGAGAGAACCACCAAGCAACGACGAGCAGCTGCCAGCTCCCCAACATCGTAACTCCGCACTGCAGCACAGGCAGGGTTAGATTGGTAAAGACATGCGTACCATTGACGTGCAGTACGCCTTAGTACATGGCGTCATCGTGTCCCCACGTGGTCAATGGAGATGAAGTGTCTTGCTCAAGGACACAACGTGCTCTTTTGGGCCACAGGTGGGATTCGAACCGAGGACCTCTCGACTTGCAGCCTGCACCTCTACCTACTGAGCCACCGTGCTCCCATTCACATTGACAATGCTTTATTTATATAGGTGGTTTCCTATTATTTTTAGGAAAATGACGGTTGTAAGTAACATAAAATATTCCGGTAGTGTGGCAATTATTTTTGGGGATATTTTTTCTAATTTTGTCCACACTTAGGCTCTTTTGGGCTTATCGTTCCCTTTGGGAACTTGGGCTCTTATATAAGAAAAGTTTTTCCAAGAAATGTTTTTTTTTAAATATTTTTTCTTCTGGGTGTAATTATTTCATCGATTATATATTTTTATGTTATTTTATATTTATATAGATTTGGTGGTAGTACAATCGACCTATTTTAGCCTTTATGTAATAATATTTCTCAAATAAGCACGTCGTCCTGCGTGAAGGTGGTGTTTGAGCCTCTTTCTCCTAAACCACTGGCCACATTTTAATTAAATTTCATGTAAGTAGTGGTTATATAGGGGCATTTTGATTTTTATCCAAATTGGGTTTCGGCTCATATTGAGCAGAGGTGTGGGGAAAAAATGGCCAAATTTTTTGAAAATCTTCTTCTAATGAACCACCAGTAGCAGAGACTTGATATGTGGTATACAGAGTCCTTTTGAGGTTTAGAATCAAGTTTGTTCAAGAGAAGTTTGTCGGGCATTATTTGCCTTCGTTATGGGAGATTTTGGCCACGCCTAAAATTTATATTTTCTGAACCGTGAGGTCGATTTGAACCAAATTTGATATGAGATGATAATTGGTCATAAGTAGTTGATTGATGCAAAAAAATTTTTTCTAATTGCCCCGTGGAACCTCGGGAGCTAAAAATAGGAAAAACCTTAAAACTGCCATATCTCCAAAACTACATGGCACAGAGAATTCTTATTTTGTATAAAGCTTACTTTTATCCAGTAGAATAGAATGGTTAAAAAAAATCCCTATCGGTTTGATCACAAGGTACTTTTTTCAGGACTTTGAAAAAGTGCTGAGTCAGCACTTTTTAACACTGTAGGCAATGGGAAAAACATTAAAAAATCTTCTTCTCCAGATCCAGCAGGCAGAATCTTTTGATATTTGGTATGCAACATTGTAGGGGGGATCTGATTCAAGTTTGTTCAAATCGGCCCCCTGGGTTCATATTTGGGCTCAGTATAGGAGCCCGATTTTGAACTTAGTGCATTTCAGGCAAATTTCTTAAAAAATCTTCTTCTCCAGATCCAGCAGGCAGAATCTTTTGATATTTGGTATGCAACATTGTGGGGTGGATCTGATTCAAGTTTGTTCAAATTGGCCCCCTGGATTCATATTTGGGCTCACTATAGAAGCCCGAATTCGAACTTAGTGCATTTCAGGCAAATTTCTTTGAAAATCTTCTTCTCCAGATCCATCAGGCAGAATCTTTTCATATTTGTTATGTAACATTGTGGGTTGGATCTGATTCAAGTTTGTTCAAATCGGCTCCCTAGATTCATATTTGGGCTCAGTATAGAAGCTCGAATTCGAGCTTAGTGCATTTCAGGCAAATTTCTTCAAAAATCTTCTTCTCCAGATCCAGCAGGCAGAATCTTTTCATATTTGGTATGCAACATTGTGGGGTGAATCTGATTCAAGTTTGTTCAAATCGGTCCCCTGGATTCATATTTGGGCTCACTATAGAAGCCCGAATTCGAACTCAGTGCATTTCAGGCAAATTTCATAAAAAATCTTCTTCTCCAGATCCAGCAGGCAGAATCTTTTGATATTTGGTATGCAACATTGTGGGGTGGATCTGATTCAAGTTTGTTAAAATCGCCCCCCCCCCCCCTGGGTTTATATTTGGGCTCAGTATAGGAGCCCAAATTTGAACTTCGTGCATTTCAGGCAAATTTCTTAACAAATCCTCTTCTCCAGATCCAGCAGGCAGAATCTTTTCATATTTGGCATGCAACATTGTGGGGTGGATCTGATTCAAATTTGTTCAAATCGGCTCCCTAGATTCATATTTGGGTTCACTATAGAAGCTCGAATGCGAACTTAGTGCATATTTTTATACTGTACCAATGACCCAGACATAGCTGGTGCTAACTCTTAAAATATAGGGCCAAACACAAATTTTGCCCCCCAATCCCCAAAATTTGCATCTAAAACTAAAGAAAACATGTCCTGAAAGGCCCTCCACACCTCGCCCCCACTGCGCATGCGCAGTGTCAAGGACGTTCCGAAATTGGCGCCATTTATCATTCTAAGTTTGGCCCTTCATCAGTTAACATCTGACTGATCTTTGTGCTTTTAAATCTCAGTTTAAATGATGCCAGACACATAAATATTAGTGAAATGGTGATTCTAAGGAGGATAGAAAAGGAGGAGAGGAAAAGATTGTGTGACAGAATATTATCAGGGCTGTAACTTAAAATTTTTTAATGAAATTATGTTAAGTTACCTATTTTCAAGGCAGCAGCCATTTTGTTGTCATTCTGATTATTTAGTTACACTGTTTTTTCAAGTGTTTTTCCTCTCTCCCTGTCCTTTAAGTTCCCCCTTGCTATTCTCCCATGCTTTTGGCATAGTTTCTGTAATTATTATTACTAAAATTTCTTGGGAGTTTTAGCTTAATAACAGAATGAATTCTGTTCTTTCCCCATGTTTACGTCTTCACCTACGGGTGGTTAGGCGTTGTGTTCTGCATCTACCATCTGATGTTCTGCAGTTTCTTCCCTGGAAGTCTCTGTTTTGCATCAGATGGTGTATTTTTGGTAACTGATTTCGGGCCTGGGTGCCTGGAGTCTATTTTAGTGTTTTTACACTCATTGTTTACATTTACAACAGCCCTCTGTGTGAGGGGGGGATTTCTAAATAATAATATCTTTATGTTATTTTAATCATAACTAGATACATTATTATTGTTCGTAAGTGTTGAATAAATTGTTTAAAATATTTTTAAAATTTTTGTCCACACTTAGGCTTGGGATCCATTGGGGCTCAACGTTACTTTTCAGAAACTTGGGCTGTTCTGAAAAAATATTTTTTCAAAATATTTTGATTTCAATTATTTTTTCTTTATTAATGGATCATATTATTATTATGTATTTTGATTGCCAGGGGTTAGTGCGAGTACCAGGACTTGTTTTCTTTTCACATTGAAAGGATATTGATCAATTGTTTTAGGAGGAAGTCTTCCTCTGACCTTATTATCATTCTATATGTGGTCAGTGTACTCGCATTAACTCCTGTTCTGTATCGTATGATTTCGATGACAATATGGGAAGCGTATGTCACGGTATGTTGTTGGGGATTTGGACACTCCGGTCCTTTCCCCGCAGGGTCACTCTACTTTATCAATTTCTATTTCAGACGATCAAGATTAGGGTGATGTATCTGTGATGTCTTCCAACAGTGTGCCTCCGTCGTCACAATTAATGAAGGGCTAGCGGAAAAGTGCTCATGTAATACGCCAATTGCCTAAGAGGACCCTAGTAGGTTCGACGGCCTTTGACGTCCGCTAGCTCGCCCGGTGTAGCGTCCATTCACCGAATGGTTCGGCAGCCGGGTTCGTCCGTTGCGGTCTAGAAGGAATTTTGGGGTGATGCGAGCACTATAAAATTAACTTAATGCACACCCAGTGACGGCGGATCGGAGGGAGAACGGAGGAAGCCTTTTAGTCCGGTTCATAGCTCGTTCCGGTCCATCCGGACGGCAAGCGAGAGAGGCCCCTCTCTCGTTCAACAACATCTGGCCCCAGATGTTGTGGTACAAATGTGTTGTTAGCGGAGCATACGTCCGTCGCTCGGGACGCTCCGTTGTATAGGCAGTCTGCTGAGACTGCTAAGGCTTCCTCTTCTCGTCAGCGCACACGACCGCACCTTGGCTGCGTGACCGCCGATATATTACCAGCTTCGCCGATCAAGGATTCTTCGGCGACCAGGTCACACCATCCGGCAGCCAGGGATTCGAGACCGATGGACTCCGGACGTTCGCATAGGAAGTATGCGGGAGCCATCTGATGCGGAGCTGCCCTCGGCGAAGCACCGATAGACTGCGCCTCCGCAGGTCTCGACGCCGGACATTCTTGTGCACATAGCACAGCTTATCGCAGCATCCCAGCAGCCGACAGAAACGGTGTCGGATCGAGAATTATCCGACAGCGCTGGGTCGGTAGCCGGGGACTCGAGGCCTGCAGACTCCGGACGTTCGCATAGGAAGTGTGCGGGAGTCAACGTACACGGAGCTTCCAGCGGCAATGCATCGTAAGTCCGCTACTGCACAGGCCTCGGGAACGGACGTGCTTTCCTTAATAGCACAGTTTATCGCAGCATCCCAGCATCAACTGAATCTGTCGCATATATTTTATCCGACGATGCTGGGTCGGGACGCTCCGCGGAAGCGGGTACGGACGTCCGAAAGTTTCATCCGGTCCGACGGGATACCGAAAGGGATTCGGTGGATTTCAAGCTTTCCCTTTCGGAACAACATATGCTGCGATGCCGGATAAGAAACTGATAGCGTCGGTGGACTTAGAAATTTTTGGTTCGGTTCAGGGACATCGTCCCTCAGTTCCGACATAGTCCAATAATGTCACACAACTTTCGAATTATTGAACGACGCTATATATATTATTATTTTATGCTTGCTATCCAAGCATTTCTGGTTTCTTGTTCGAAGAGTTATGGAGATGTCTTTCAAAAGTGTGCCTCTGTCGTCATAGTTAATGAAGAGTTAGCGGCAATAAGTGCTCATGGAATATGTCTATCGCTTACGGAATGACATTCGCTAGCTCACCCGGTGTAGCGTACATTCATCGAATGGTTCGGCTGCCGGGTTCGTCCGTTGCGGTCTAGGAAGGAGATTTGGGTGATGCGAGCACTTTAATTACTTTAGTACTCACCCAGTGACGGCAGATTGAGGACAGATCGGAGGAAGCAAACAACATAGGGGACCGCATGTTGTGGTTCAGATATTTTACATTCGCAGCATATGTCCGTTGCTCGGGACGCTCCGTTATATTGACAGTCCGAGAGACTGTCTTAATGCTTCCTCATCCTCACAGCAGGGCACACGACCGCACATTGGCTACGTGACCTCGTGTATCCGATCAGTTTCGGCATTCAGTGATTCCACAGCGAATAGGTCGCGCCATCCGGTAGCCAAGGGACACGAGGCCTATACACTCCGTTCGCTCGCATATTGGAAGTATGCACGGGGTAACGATCTCGGAGCTTCCTGCGGCAATGCATCGTAAGACCGCTGCTCCTCAGGCCTCAGTGACGGACGTGCTATCCGAGTTAGCACAGTTGTTTCGCAGCATCCCAGCAATTGACGGTTTCTCGGTCGAATCAGGAATTATCCGACGGCGCTGGGTCGGTGCGGTCCGCGGTTGCATCAAGCTACGGACGACCGAACGCTTTATAGGGTCCGACAGGATGGCGAAAGGGATTCGAAAGATTTCGAGTTTTCCCTTTAGTAGTATCGGAAGATGCCTTTCATATCTTCTGGCATTTCTTCCAGTGATTATTTTTCGGACTTCATTGCTGCGATCTTGGATAAGAGACTTATAGCGTCATTGGACTCGGATTTTTCGATCGGTACAGGGACTTTGTCCCTGACTTACCGACGCAGTCCAGTATTGTCATTACAACATGTGTTTTATTTTTCGACGCTATATATTATATATATATACAAGCCTGCTACTAAGCATGATAGTTTAGTTTCTTGTCCGCGTGGCTCTTTTCTGCCATTTTATCTTTTTTACATATAGTTTATTTTTGCAGAGCAGGGCATACCGAGAGTTCATATGCGTCTAGACGGTGTGATTAAAGACTGCATATATTCTTTTTCGCCGTTTATGTCTTTTCCAATTTCAATGTTGGGAACGACATTATGTATAGTAGACTTAACTTAGACGCTTTATTATACGTAATCCGCCTTACTGAGGCGTTATCATTACGTCTTCAAGAAAAGATTTACGGGATATTATTCTCAATGTAATTTCTTTTGAGGGCAGTAGTTTGTTCACGTATAACTCCGCCCTTCAGTGGCTGATTGGAGTTGGTTAGACGTGATGCAGCCCTAGCTACATCCACGCGTGGATAGTAGGCTAAGAACTCTCTCAGAGTCGCTTCGTTCTCGGAGGAGCTTCTCTTCGACGGCAACTTTCCGGCAATCCATGAATTGCTTGATTTATACATTCTCTTGTCTATCTAGTGTTACAAGAGATTCAGACTGGGGCAAACATTCGGTCGTTGACTCAGAGAGTGCCGCCGCAGTTGCCGGACCCTAGTGTGGCTGTTATGACGGTTGCCAGTCAAACAGATTGGGATATATACTGATCCCTACGGATTCGAAGTGCCAGGGTCTTTGGGTTCCGCTGTCTTTTAGCTATTAGTTTAACTTCCGCGGAATAATGTTTTTTAGGCTTGCTTTATGTCATTGCATGAACATTATTCAGAAACGCATGCCCAAATTCCTGTCCTTTAATTCGACAGTAGTGGCGTATCTCCGGAACCAGGGAGGCACTCTTTCGTTTCCGTTATTCAATTTAATGGAAAGAATCCGTCTGTTGGTTATAGTACACCAAGTTCAGTTTTGGTCCGTCATTTTCTGGGTCGTCTGATTGTTTTATCGCACTCCCGTTCTCTTACGGGTCGCTTGTTGCTGTCAGAATGGACTCTCAACAAACAAGTATTTAATCAGATTTGCTATCTATGGGAGCGCCCAATGATGTTTTATTATGACACAGCTTGCTAATCAATTGCAGAAGTATGTGTTGGCTTGTCCAGATCTCTGAGCTAATACTGTTAACGCTCTATTGATCTATAGGACGCAATGATAGGATACGCGTATCCTCTGGCGCTGTTGTTTTAGCAGGTATTGCTAAGATAAACAACTACAATACATTTCTGTTGATAGCATCTCTATCTTCACAGAGATCATGAGTAATTTACTCTCTTGTCTACTGTGGATCTTAACGTGAAATCTTCCTCTATGTGAGGATCTTTTTTCACTGGGTAAATCGTGTCATCTTTATCACAACCAGCAAGGTCGCAACCTTCATGTATTCCGTTGTGTGGTCCGTATTGCAATGTAAGCACTGTACTGGACGAGCTTTGGACGCGATTTCTTACTATAGGAGATCCTCTTCTTCGCTATTCTATGCGACTAAAGTGGAGGCTCTTCCGTCGTGGTGTAGGGATCATTATGTTCATATGGTTGATCCCTCCATACTACGCATTGCTAGTTTTTAGTATACTTGTTTCACAAGATCTACTGCAGCCTGTTGTTATTTAGGTTATAGGTTTATGTTACCTCATACCTATGCACTCTACGATAGTTTACAATTGAGTCTTTTGTCTCTTTATCTAAGTCATTTAGTAACTTTTTGATAAATAGACTTAGAATCTTTAGATTAAATTCCTATACGGATTTTAACTTCGGTTCTTATTTAGCCAAGTAATCATTTGAGCCTCTGGAAACAGTAGTTTTCAAATTCTGACCTTTCAGACAGTAATTTTGTTGGTTTCTCTTTTACTGTAGAGTCAGTGAGTTTCATGCACTATCGATGGATTTTCACTTTCATAGTTTCGGAATCAATACTTCCGTTACTATTTAGGTTGGATTGTTGCATAAGAGTTAGGCTCCTATTATCCGGAACCTATTATTTTAAGGTCCTTCCGTCTTCGTATGGGCATAGGCCTTTACTCTTTCCGGGTACAGTTTATGTATTTATAAACAGATATCTGTTTATTACAAGGGCGTAAGCTTCTTCTGTCTTTGATGTCTAGTAGAAGGACGTTACGCTCCATTTTATTGTTAATCGATTCTATTAACTAGCGTACTGCTTATGGTATATCATTGGCTTAGCAGTTGTTCTTAAGATTTCGGCTCATGAAGTAAGAGTTCTTCTACTTCTTGGGCTTACATTAATAGTGTTGCTATTATAGATTTTTGAAGGCTGCTCATTGCGCTCAGCCATCCATTCATGAATTTATCTCAGAAATATCGAGTCCATTTCTGGAGGCCTCTATTGTTAGGTCTATTATCTACTGCTCAGAATGTCATTCACTTAACAGTTGCTACTATAGCTAGGTAGGCTGTCTGTTTCGGCAGTGTCTCCGTTCGGCTGCCCTCTTCGCTCTGGGCTATTTGACCCAGGGCAAGAAAAAGGGGGGGGGGGGGGAGGGTGTTCCCTTGGGTCACCTGTTTTTACTATGAAAACAAGGGGATACCTCCTCCGGAGTTAGTAATTCTGAGCTGTTATTGGGATGGTTGTTTAGTGAGAAGTTTAAGTTTATAAAATTCATTCAAGTCTTAGTTTTTAAAGTATAGCTTTTGAATATTGCATATGTCAACGGACATGATTATGCAATTCTCACACACTTTTAGGAGTATAAGAGTCTCTATTCTCTAGACTTACTTTATTATTGGCTTACTTTAAAAATTATTAGTATAAGGATTATTGGATATTAATAGAGTACATGGATGTATGAAGCTCAATTTTTGGAAGGTGTTGTATCTTTCTAATTTATCATAAATAAGAAAGATACATGTAAGGCCTATTACTTCTTTTCCCTACAGGGGATGACTCTATTTTATTTTATTGAGCGTATTCCATTTTGCTCTATGTCCTTGGCCCTCCAGCCTTTTTACTATTCAGCTATGTCTGGGTCATTGGTACAGTATAAAAATGTTAAAAAATTTATAGTAATTTATATATTTTTTATACTTACCAATGACCCAGACGGGGATGGCCCTCCCAGGAGTTGGGAACTCTTGCCTCCCCGCTGAGTACATAGCGCTTACCAGGCACTGGTTATTAGAATGATAAATGGCGCCAATTTCGGAACGTCCTTGACACTGCGCATGCGCAGTGGGGGCGAGGTGTGGAGGGCCTTTCAGGACATGTTTTCTTTAGTTTTAGATGCAAATTTTGGGGATTGGGGGGCAAAATTTGTGTTTGGCCCTATATTTTAAGAGTTAGCACCAGCTATGTCTGGGTCATTGGTAAGTATAAAAAATATATAAATTACTATAAATTTTTTAACTTCAGGCAAATTTCTTCAAAAATCCTCTTCTCCAGATCCAGCACTCAGAATCTTTTGATATTGTGTATGCACCGTGCTTAGGGGGGGGGGGGGGGGGGGGGGGGGGGGGGGGGGGAGATTCAAGTTTGTTCAAGCCAAGTCCCTGGGTTCATATTTGGGCTCACTGTGGTAGCCTGAATTATAACTTAGTTCAAAATGAGGAATTTTCTTTAAAAATCTTCTTCAGATCCAGCAGTCGGAATGTTTTGATATTTGGTATGCAGCATGCTTAGGGGGTGAGATTCAAGTTTGTTCAAGCCATGTCCCTAGGTCCATATTTGGACTCACTGTGGGAGCTCGAATTGTAACTTAGTTCAAAATGAGGAATTTTCTTTAAATATCTTCTTCTTCAGATCCAGCAGTCGGAATGTTTTGATTTGATATTTGGTGTGCAGCATCCTTAGTGGGGTAAGATTCAAGTTTGTTAAAGCCAAGTCCCTGAGTTCATATATGGGCTCCCTGTGGGAGCCTGAATTATAACTTAGTTCAATATGAGGAATATTCTTTAAAAATCTTCTTTTTTTTTTAGATCCACTTGTCAGAATCTTTGGATATTTGGTATAAGCTTTTCTTAGGAGGAGCAGATGCAACTTGTTGAAATCAATTCTCTGGGTTGATAGTTAGGCTACCATGTCAGGTGAGCGCCCTCAGGCCCCTTGGGGCCTCTTGTTTAGTTTCTATTTACAGAGGAACAAGAACATGGTGAGGTTATGTGACACCGTCAGAGAGTGTGCTTCTGCCATTGCAATATACAATTAGAGCTAGCGCCAAAAGTGTTCAGTGAAATAAGACAAGGGCCTAGATCTCAGATCATGAGATAGATGTCCTTGTCGCCAGCTAGCTCAACACTCAGAATATGGGTGTTATGATGCTGGGTAAGTCCGTAGCGGTCGAGGAAAGAAAAAAGGGTGTAGCGAGCACTATAAAATCCGAACATGCTCACCCTGCGATGATGGAAAGGAGGAAGCAGACAAGTTCTGAGGTATGCTTGTCCAGGTCTGCCACGACCGCGAGCAAGAGAGAGGCCCCTCTCTCTTACAACAACATCTGTGGTCAGAGGTTGTTGGTAGGAACTTGCGTCAGTTGGAGCTTACGTCCATGCCTTCCTATCCGGGATGCTCCTTCTAATAGGCCCCTGGAGTCGGCTAGTCTTATGGCTTCCTCTACGTCCGAAAAGCACACACGACCACACAAAAAGTCCGTTGTCGCATTATAGACAGGGCTAAAAACCATGGCGTATGGTTTTAGTTCCCTGTCGCCAGCTAGCTCGACTGGTGAGGCAGTTACTCAGGCCTCAGAGAACTGTGATGACGCTGGCCTAGGAATATGCAATGCGCAATATACAATTAGAGCTAGCGGCAAAAGTGCTCAATGATATAAGACAAGGGCCTAGATCTCAGCTCATGGGATTTACAACCTTGTCGCCAGTTAGCTCAACCGGCAGATCGTTACTCAGAATATGGGTAGTGTGATGCCGGGTATGTCCGTAGCGGTCAAGGAGAGAACAAGGGTGCAGTGAGCACTATAATATACAATCATGCTCACCCAGCGACGATGGAAGGAGGAAGCCGGCAAGTTCTGAGGTACGCTCATCCAGGTCTGCCAGGACCATGAGCAAGAGAGAGGTCTCTCTCTCTTACAGTATCATCTCGGGCCAGATGTTGTTGGTAGAAACTTGCGTCAGTCGGAGTTTATGTCCATGCCTCTTGTCTGGGACGTCCTGTCTAATAGGCATCTGGGGTCGGCTAGTCTTACAGCTTCCTCTATATAACGGCTAAAGTGCTCTTAATATTGCACAGGGCTATTAACCGCGGTTAGTGGTTTCAGTTCCCTGTCGCCGGTGAAGCGGTTACTCTTGAATATGAGGAACGTGACACTGGGTGTGTCGCATTTACATAGTAAATCAGAGCTAGCGGCAAAAGTGCTCAATGATATAAGGCAAGGGCCTAGGCCTTAGATTATAGGGTTTACAACCTTGTCTCCAGCTAGCTCAACCGGCGGATCGTTACTCAGAATATGGGTGGTGTGACGCCGGGTATGTCCGTAGCGGTCGAGGAGTGAAACAAGGGTGTAGCGAGCACTATAAAATCCAATCATGTTCAACTTGCGAGGATGGAAAGGAGGAAGCCGGCAAGTTCTGAGGTATGCTCTGCTAGGTCTCCCAGGACCGCAAGCAAGAGGGAGACCCCTCTCTCTTTTAACGACATCTGGGACCAGATGCTGTTGGTAGGAACTTGCGTCATTTGGAGCTTACGTACATGCCTATTGTCTGGGACGCTCTGTTTAATTCTCAGCTGGGGTCAGCTACAGTTCGGCTTCTTCAGCATCTACTAAGCACTCACGACCACACCTTGGCTACGTGACTTCGGATATCTAGTCTGCATCGTCAATAGGTCCACTCTTTGTCAAGGATGTCACACAATCTAGTAGCCAAAGAGACGAGGCCTCAGTTAAGAGCCATCTCAGACACACTGCCCCAGGAGCAGCCGGCAGAAAGCAATACATGACCGCTGCTCCTCAGGCCTCTGTAACGGACTTGCTGTCGCAGATTGTGCAGCTCATCTCAGTATTCCTGCAAATGCAGAAGCACTCAACGTCAGGCTCAAAGCTTGAGCTCTCGGATGGTGCTTGGTCGGTCCCGTCATCTGCATGTTCAGATGCTGTTGACCGTGATTCTAAAACTGATTTAGACGGATGATGAAAGGGATACAGTTTCTTATCATCATCTTCTGTATTTTAACCGTTTTTTGAACACATTCATTTAAAAAACGACCGGGGAAGATGTGTTGAGAGTTTCTCTGTGTTTGAATGAGCAGGCTAAGGTCTTAGTTGTGACCTTACCATCATCATTTCGCTGTTCGCTCTGACACAGTTCAGATAATTTCTTATTCAGAGCGAATTTAGACTCACAGTCTTGTGTACTTCACTTTTAAGTACTGTTACGTAACTTCTATATGGAAAGGAATTTTGTAGATGTTTGTAACTTTTCAAAAATTCTTTCCGGACCTATTTATCACATATATCTCTGTCTTAACAGTTGTTAAGTGGGAGTTATTCTGATGTGACAAAGCCTTGCATCGTCATCTTTAATATATGACAAGGTGGAAAACTCTTTACAGGTCACTCTAGTTTTCCAGACACTAAGTCTTTGACGGTAAGCTTTCATTAATGTAGGATTAAGCTACAAGAAAGCATCAATACTTGGCTCTTTAGGTTGGTGTCTAATCGACCAACAACAACAGAAAAGAGTAGGAGAGGATGCCCTTGACTCGGATCGTCCTTAAGGACTCATAGCAAAGGTATAGGTATCCCTCCTATAATTACTTTAGGGATCCACTATACAGCCACATGGATAGGGAGTTTAGGTCTGTTCAAGTTTACTGATCAGACACCCCTGAGCCGGTGGTCCAACCGATAATTAGCTGGAACTGGATAACGTGTTTATCATGGCTCTAAAAGTTATTTAGGATAATTGTTCAGTCAAAAAAGCAAACGTTCGAATGATCGACTGTGCGGAAATTATAGTTCTTAAGATCACTTGAAGAATGAACTAGATAATGTCTCATGGGATGAATGATAGGATACACATATCCTACAATTCATTTTCAACAAGCTGGTTTGTTTGTTGTTTCACAGAGCGAATTAGCCAGTTGTTAGGCTCGCTTTTGTCTTCTATCAGACACATTAACAGCGAAGATTTTATGCGTCGGATGGGATTGTGCGGAGTGGCTACGAATGTTATTTCGATGGATCGCTTATGAACACATCCCCTCCAGTTATTCTTAACTGGAGTGTGAAGACGTTTTTTGCTCTAGACCTGTTTTATTTTAGCGGATCTAGTTAACATAAGGTCAAGTTTGGGCAGATATTCAATGGTTTCACAGCTGCCAGATTCAGTTTTCTTAATTATGACGGAAGTGAGTTCATAATTGGGTTACAACCCTGAGTCCGACAGACTCGATATGCAGCGTTCTTGGGACCCTCAGTTCTTGGAGATCACATATTCATCAGAAATGACGTCTTACTGTTTACGCTACATCATTGAATTTATATTATTAGAGAACATGCATGTTGATTCACGCCAGGATAGTTAAGTTTGCGATGCACAGGAACAATAGTTTCCATCATTTGTGTCGCCAGTGTTAGACATTTGAGCGGATACAGTTGACACTCAGCCGTATTCATGGGAATGAATGGTAGGATACCTGTATCTTTCATCTTTAAATTCATTTGATTCAGTAGATTATGTTAAGATTTAACAATCTCAGTGTGATTCCTACTAATATCATATCTGTCGTCACAATATCCTTCTATCAGTTTTCTCAAGTGTCTGTTATTGAACATTCGCCAGAAGCTTCCTCCACAAGAGGGCCTTTTTCTTCAGGGGAAGTTTTGTTCTTCACGTCATTCTCCGCCCATAGTGGCATAACGGTGTCTGTGAGACATGAGGGAGCCTTTGGGGTTCCTATATTTTTGACCCTTCCCCCCCCCCCACACTCACACTCTGTCTTGTATATATATCTTAATACATACATACTATGCATTTGGGTTGTGTTGGATGGCACCCTCATAGGCATATACGCAGTTTTGTTGCATTAGTTTCCGGTGATTACTTTTTGATTTTTGATATACAAGCGCTTATTAAAATCATCATAATTGCTGCTATTTGAGTTCATCAGTGGCTGCATAACCAGTTATTGGTTTTCGATGATTAAATGCTTTATTTTAATGCACTCGCGCAATATTTTATTAGGCTATCGCTTTGGTGGACCTTGAAATTATTTTATATTTCCGGGGCGGGCCTGTTTTGGAGCCTGTTAATCATACCTACCTCCATTTCTAGATCCTGGTCTCTATTTTGTCAGTTCTCAAATCGCATATTCTCACATGTTTATGGTTGTTGATATCAGATAGTACACGTTGGAGAGTGTTCTTACTGGATTGTATTGTACAGAGGCCGGCCTGTGGACGATCTTGGAAGTGTGTTTTCTCTGCAGAGATTGTTCAATGTATCTCGATTTAATATGTGTATGTTATATTTTATATCCCCGATTTCGTCGTACCTGTGTACGCCGTCTGTGGTGCATATTTTGTAGCGGACAATATTATTTACCAAAATCGTTGCTTTTGCCTTGACTTGTGAAGTGAATTAATTCCTGAGTGTCTAATCGATATTTATTTATATTGATTTTTGGTACCGCTTTTATTGATTCCAGAGCTCTCTCTCTTTCTTTTGAAGATATGTCAAAAAAAAAGGGTGGGCAGTCATTTTCACCCCTTCTCTGGCTTAATGGGTATGTAACTATGAAGGAAGCTGTTTTATCTGTAACTATATTCTGCATACAGCTGTAGTGTTATTATATGGCGTGAGTTTATGGGCAATTTTCATTCGTTCTCAAATATGTCATCCTAATATTTTTATACTGTACCAATGACCCAGACTTAGCTGGTGCTAACTCTTATATTCTAGGGCCAAACACAAATTTTGCCCCCCCCCCCCCCCCCAATCCCCCAAATTTGCATCAAAATCCAAAAATTAGATGTCCTATGTGGTCCTCCATACTTTTATCCACTGCGCATGCACAGTGTCAAGGAAGTCCGAAATTGGAGCCAAATCCTCATTCTTTGTTTGGCCCTTCAATCAGTAACATCACACTGATATCTGTGCTTAAAATCTCAGTTTAAATGATGCCAGACACAAAATCATGAGAGAAATGGTGGATCTTAGGATGAAATAAAAGGATGAGAGGAAGGAACGGTGGAAGGATGTGTTCAGGACTGTAACTTATAATTTTTATGCAAAATTATTTCATGTTCCCTAACTTTTTATACTGTACCAATGACCCAGACTTAGCTGGTGCTAACTCCTTAAATTATAGGGCCAAACACAAATTTTGCCCCCCAATCCCCCAAATTTGCATCAAAAACCAAAATTCAATGTCCTATATGGTCCTCCATACTTTCTATCCACTGCGCATGCGCAGTGTCAAGGAGCTCTCGAAATTGGCGCAAATGTCATTCTTTGTTTGGCCCTAAAATCAGTAACATGTCACTGATATTTGTGCTTGTAAATCTCAGTTTAAATGATGCCTGACACATAATTATGAAAGAAATGGTGGATCTAAGGATGAAATAAAGGATGAGAGGAAGAAACAGTGGCAGAATGTGTTCAGGGCTGTAACTTATAATTTTTTTACGAAATTATTTCATGTTCCCTAATTTGGGGGCATGGGACTTATGTTGTCATTCTGGCTATGAACTTACCATTGTTTGTTCAGTGTTTCCTCTCTCCCTTTCCTTAATACCCCCCTTGCTATTCTCCCATGCTTTTGGCATAATTTTGGAATTTTTTTTTTTTTACTAAAATTTATTCGGAGTTTTGGCTTGGTAACAGAATGATTATTCTGTTTTTTCCCCATGTTTATGTCCTCACCCTTGGGTGATTAGGTGTTGTTATCTGCATCTACTATCTGATGTACTGCAGTTTCTTCTGTGGAAGCCTCTGTTTTTCATCGGATAGTGTTTAAATTGGTGACTGATTTTGGGCCATGGTTACAATGCCTGGAGTCATGTTTCCGGTTTTTGTACACTTTTGTTTATGTTGACAATGGTTACTTCTGATAGTGATTACCTGTCTTCTATTAGTTCTGCTCATAGCCAGATACATTAATATTGTCCGGAAGTGTTGCATTAATTTTTAAAAATGTTTTAAAATATTTTGTCCACACTTAGGCTTTTTTGGGATCCATTTGGGCTCATTGTTCCTATTGGGAACTTGGGCTCTTCTGAAAATTTTTCAAAATTTTTTTTGGGAAATTATTTTTCGAAATGTTATAATGGATTGAATTATATTATGTATCTTTGTTTCAAGGGTTAGTACGAGTACTATGACTGTTTATATTTTTTCATTATGAAAGAATCTTCCTCTCATTCTCATGTTCATTGTGTTTCTTGTAGTCAATGTACTCACACTAATTCTTGCTCTGTGTGTGCTTATTGGAATGACAACGTTGGAGACGTGTGTCACGGTATATTGTTAGCGGTGAGGGGTCCATGCCGGTTCTCTCTCCGCAATGTCACTCTAGTTTATCAGCCTCTTTTTCAGAACAAGAACAAAGTGATGTTTCTGTGATGTCTTCAACAAGTGTGTCTCCGTTGTTGCAGTATATAAGGGCTAGCGGCTAAGTGCTCATGGAAATACAACAATTGCCTAAGAGGTCCCTAGTAGGATCGACGGCATTGATCGTCCGCTAGTCCGCCCGGTGTAGCGACCATTCATCAAATGGCTCGGCAGCCGGGTTCATTCGTTGTGGTTCAGGGAAGCAGTTTGGGCGATGCGAGCACTATCAACATTGAACGTGCACACCCAGCGACGACAGATCCGAGGATAGTACGGAAGAAGCCTGTCAGTCCGGTAGCTAGCTCGTCCAGGTCTATCTGGACCGCGAATGAGATAGGCCCCCTCTCTCTTACAGCAACATCTGCGCCGCGATGTTGTTGTATGTTCGTTCGTTAGTCGGAGCATACGTCCACTCCTCCTGCTTGGGATGCTCCGCCGCATAGACAGTCTGACACGGCTGGTCTATTGGCTTCCTCATCTTCACGTCAGCACACACGACTGCACCTTGGCTATGTGAACACAGATATTCAGGGGACGTTCGCATATTATATAAATGCAGGAATGAACATCCCTGGAGCTTCCAGCGGCTAATTACGCAAGACCGCGGCTCCACAGGCCTCCGTGACGGACTAGCTATCACAGATAGCTCAATTCATCGCAGCATCCCAGCAGCTATCAGAAACTTTTTCAATACAGAAATATCTGAGCAAGCTGGGTCGGTTCACTCCCTGGTAAAAGGGAATCAGCACGGCTGAAATTTTCCCTTTCTGAACAACTTAAGGTGGCCGTAGATTTCATCCGGCATCACCTTTTAGAAGTTGTTTCTGTGGACAATAATGCTGCATTACCTCATAAGAAACTGAAAGCGTTTTCTTTTCGCCTGTGCGCTATACAGCTGCCTTTCATCAATGCTACACATAATTTGAAATGGCGGGACAATGCGTGCCGAGAGTTCCTCTGCATTTGGACGACTAGGCTGAAGACCTGGAACGGTCTTTGCCGGTATACTGGAGAACACAATTTAGATGCATTTTCTCACGCAGATCACCTTACCAGAGCGTTATCACTACGTCTCGAAGCGAAAGAATTCCAGGATCAATCTTCCTTAAGAGTTGTTTCGAGGGCTATAGCATATTCTACATATAACTTCGCCCTTCTGTGGTAATATGGAGTTAGTCAGACGTGATGCTGCCCTGGCTGCATCCACAAGAGTGGATAGTAAGGTGATAAAACTCTCTTCCTGTCGCTCCGGTCTCAGGAGAGCTTCTCTTCATCGTTAAAATTCTTCAATCTATTAGATTACTAAGAAAGCTCCGGATTCTCTGCATTATTCCGCTTTGAAAAGGTCTGACTCAGCAGGGAGGAGTAAGGCAGGTTCTTCAGGGGCGAATACGTCCAAAGGAAGTTCCTATAGAGGATCAAAGCCTCTGTCTTACTCCGGAGACCGTCAGAGTAACGACTCACATAGGGGTCGTAATGCTGGCCTGAGATATCGGGTCAGATGCCCCTAGGTCGACTGGGCGAAGTGCAATGGTTCCACATCGACCAGGTCATGCCATCTGCTAACCAAGGATACGAGGCCTTTCCAGTTGGGACGTTCGCATATTATATAAATGCAGGAATTAACGTCCCTGGAGCTTCTAGTGGCTAATTACATAAGACCGCGGCTCCACAGGCCTCCATGATGGACTTGCTATCACAGATAGTTCAATTCATCGCAGATATCAGGAACTTTTTCAGTAAAGAACTATCTGAGTAGCTGGGTCGGCTCATTCCCCTGCAGAGTCAGTAAGGGATGATCAAAATTATTATGTGGTCCAGGCGGATGGCAAAAGGGAATCAGCACAGCTGAAATTTTCCCTTTCCGAACAACTTAAGGTGGCCGTAGATTTCATCCGGCATCACCTTTTAGAAGTTGTTTCTCTGGACTATAATGCTGCATTACCTCATAAGAAACTGAAAGCGCCACTGGACACAGATTTTTTTCGGCCGGATTAGGGACATCGTCCCTGAGTTTCCGACCCAGTCCAGAAATGTCATTGACATTTGAACTTTTGAATGATGCTATATTCAAGCTAGCCTCAAAGACTGGCAAATTAGGTTTCTTATCACCTAGCGCTATTCAGCGGCCTTTCATCAATGCAAGACATAATTTTGAAACAGCAGGACTAGGCGTGCCGAGAGTTCCCCTGTGTTTGGACGACTAGGCTGAAGACTTGGAATTGTCATTGCCGGCGTCCATGTCTATTACTCCAGCATACTGGAGACGACAATATTGTCTAATAGAATTTAGACGCATTGTCTCACGCAGATCACCTTATCAAGAAGAACTTGGACGGCATTCTACAGGGTTACGTCAGCAAGTTAATGCTTCAGAACGATGTTCAGAGTCTGCTTCAATTTCCTCCAACGTCTCGGTTTCTTAGTAAACAAAAAGAAGTCGGATCTAGTGCCGTCCTATTCATTCACCCACGGGGAATGAGCTTAGAGACACACAACATTCTCATTCGTCTGCCGTTAACCAGAGCGATATTAGTCAGTTGTTACGCTTGCTTTTGCCTTCACTCAGATGTAGTAAAAGCGAGAGAATTCATGAGACTGACAGGTTTGTGCGGACCCGCTGCGAATATTATTCTGATGGAGCGGATACGCACTCGTCCACTCCACAGATATTTTATCTCAGAATTGGAGTGTGAAGACTCATTCGCTCGAATCGAACATCGTCTTGTCGAATCAAGTTAACAAGAGATTCAGACTTGGTTAGATTTTCAGTGGTTAACTCAAGGAGTATCACTGCAACTGCCAGATCCGAGTTTAACGATAATGACGGATGCGAGTCAAACAGGTTGGGACACTACTCTGAGCCCAACAGATTCAGAGTGCCAGGGTCTTTAGGATCCGCAGTTCCTAACAAGTACATAAACATCAAAAATGATGTCAATATGGCTTGCGCTATGTCAATGAATGTACATTCTTCAGAATTCGCATGTTCAAATTCTGTCCGACTATTCGACAGTAGTAGCGTATATTCGGAACCAGGGAGGCACTCATTCCATTCTGTTATTCAATTTAATGGAAAGGATCCTTCTGTTTGTCCTAGAGCATTAAGTTCTTCTATCGGTCCATCATATTCCCGGTCGTCTGAATGTTCTAGCGAACTCCCTTTCTCGGATAGGTCGTATGTTGTCGTCAGAATGGACTCTCAACAATGAGTTTTCAATCAGATTTGCTACTAATGGAATCGTCCAATGGTAGACTTATTTGCGACGCATCTCAACTATCAGTTGCAGACATATGTGTCGCTGTGTCCAGATTTCGAGCGTTTGCAGTAGATGATCTCTTGATCTTTTGGGACGGAATGATAGGATACGCATATCCTTCAGCGCCATTGATTCAGCAGATATTGCTCAGGATAAAGCAATCTCACTGCAAATTATGTTGGTAGCATCTCTGTCACCCCAGAGACCATGGATAAATCTTTTCAGGTGTCTGCTGCGGGACATGCTGCGGAAGCTTCCTCCATGAGAGGATCTTCTTTCGCAGGGGAAATCGCGCACACTGCATCACAACCCGCAAGGTCTCAACCTTCACGTATTTTCGTTGTGCGGTCATTCTTGCACGGCAAGCAATTTACAGGACGAGCAGTGGACACAATTTCTAACTGTAGGAGGACCGCCTCTTCGCTAAATTATGCTGCTAAGTGGAAGGTTTTCTCACGGTGAGGTAGGGATCATTCTGTTGATACCTATGCACATCATGATAGTTTACAGATTGGATCTAATGTCTCTTTATCTAAGTTACGGAAAACTTTTTGATAAATAGACTTAGAACCCTTAGATTAATTCCTAAGTGGAATTTAGCTTGGGTTCTTCTTAAGCTTAAAGAAGCACCATTTGAGCCTCTTGATACAATGGACTTCAAATTCTTATGTTATAAGACAGCTTTCTCTTAGCCTTCTCTTCGGCTAGAAGAGTTAGTGAGCTTCAGGCACTATCTGTTGATGATTCTCACTTTCGTAGTGTAGGTAATACTATTACCTTGACTACTAAGGTTGGATTTTTGACTAGAATCAGGCTCCTATATGTATCTGGAACCTATTATTATTAAGGCTCTTTCGTCTTCAGACCATCATAGGCCTTTGCTCTGACCAGTTAGAGCCATGCGTATTTACAAATGTAGATCTGAGTTTATCAGAAAGGGACGTAAGCGTTTCTTTCTGTCTCTGCTGCCTAATAGAAAGGACATTACAGGCCATTCTATTGCAAGGTGGATTCAATTAACTATCCGTACTGCTTATGAAAAATTATCTTCAACTCAGCAGTCTGTGCTTAACATTTTGGCGCATGAAGTAAGAGCGCTGTCTACATCTTGGGCTTATGCTAATGCATATTGGTCTCAGCCTTCCACATTCACAAATTTTTATCTTAGAAATATTGAGTCCATTTTTGGCGACCTGCATTGTTTAGGTCCGTTATCTGTTGCTCACAATGTCGTCCACTAAACAGTTGCAACTATAGTTATGCAGGCTTTCTGTTCCGGTAGTGACTCTGTCCTGCTGCCCTCTTCGTTCTGGGGTATTTGACCCAGAGCAAGGGGAAGGTGGGGGGGGGGGGGGGGATTGGTGTTCCCTTATATCACCTGCTTTATAGTGAAAAGCAAGGGAATACCACCTCTGGAGTCAGTAATTCCGAGTCGGTGCTGGGATGGTTTTAAAGTGTAAAGCTAATGTCTATCTCATTTATGTAATATTTTTAAAGTGTCGCTCGGTGTGAAGCATTTGCATATGTCAGGTTTTATACAAGCGTTAATATACAATCCTCGAACACTTTTAAATGAGTATAAAGAGTCTCATTCTCTAGACTATCTTTATTTATTTATTAGCTTTATACCAGCTAAGTCTGGGTCATTGGTAAGTATAAAAAATATATAAATTACTATAAATTTAGTCCAGACTAGCCTTAAAAATTGTGAACTCGTTACATCCTAATTAGCATGGTTTCATGCTCAAATTTAGGATTTACATTATTGGGATCCATTATTGGGATCCATATTAGGATATGTCTCCTCTATTATGGTATAGAGAGACGTACATGCAAATTCTAATTATTCTAAATTCCTTCATCATGGATTGAAGGATTTGATCTATGTTGATCAACTATTTCAGAAGTTCTAGGCCCTCCACCTTTTTACGATTCAGCTAAGACTGGGCCATTGGTTATGGTATAAAAATATGAAAAAATTTTAAAGTAATTTATATATTTTTTATACTTACCAATGGCCCAGACGGGAATGGCCCTCCCATGAGTGGGCAGTACTGGGCACTCATACCTCCCCGCTGAATTATTATATTCTAATCTTTTTTACAAAAAATGATGTTGTGCCAGTTTTGGTGACTTCCTGGCATCTGCGCATGCACAGAGAGTAAATGTATGGAGGGCCAGATAGGACTTCTAATTTTCGGTTTTGCATGCAAATTTTGGGGATTGGGGGGCAAAATTTGTGTTTCGCCCTACATAATTTTGAGTTAGCACCGGCTAAGTCTGGGCCATTGGTAAGTATAATAAATATATATAAATTTTTTCATATTTCTGTCCATTAAAACATTTTGTACCATAACTCAAAACATGTATGGTCATATTTTAATGTGTTTTGATAATGTAAGACCAGCATGGGAGAAAGGTAATAAACATAGGGTGAATCTTGTGTAGTTATTTCTTTACCCAAGTTAAAACCTTTACCCAATGCACAAAATATAAAAATTTCTTTATTTTTTTCTTAATTTTAAAAAAAAAATTCAGTAAAACCTTATCATGAGATCCCTTGATGGAATGAGCTCAACGAGCTCAATATAATGAGGGATCAGATGATATGGTTTTGTTGATACTTTTTGAAAAAAGACTTTTCAGCTCACCTTGACGAAGTCCAGCAGAGCTTATCTAATCGCTCTCCATCAGTCATCTGCCCATCAACAGCACGTTTTGGTCTTCTCCTCCAAAACCACTAGGCCAGTTCAAGTGAAAGTTTGTTTGAGTGATGGTCCCGAAGGGGCATTGCATTTTCGTTCAACTCAGCATGCCCAGCCACATAGGGAGGGCATGGGGGAAAATGCTCCATAATATTTTTAAAATCTTCTTCTCAAGAACCAGTGGGTTCAGCGACTTGGTATATGATATGGAGCTTCCTTTTGAGTTGTAGAATCAAGTTCATTCAAATGAAGTTCATGAAGCAATATTTGCCTTTGTAATGCGATATGGGATTCAAATAGGGTCCCTGGGTTAATATTTGGACTCCCTATGGTAGCCCAAATTTTCTCTTAGTGCACTATGAGGACATTTCTTTAAAAATCTTCTCCTTCAGATCCACCTGTCAGAATGCTTTCATATTTGATATACAATATCTCTAGTAGGGTGAGATTCAAGTTTGTTCGAATTGAGTACCTTGGTTGATATTTGGGCTTTCTGCGGGAGCCAGAATTGACCATGTAGCTGAAGAATTAGAAATATTTTATTAAGTACCCTCTAGAGGGGTGTAACTAAGATTAATCCACATAGGTTGTCATAAAGGGGCTCCATAGGGAGCTGAACTTCTTACATTATGATCAACTGAAGAAAAGACATGGTGCTTGGACTATTTTAGTCACTCCTAAGGGACTCAAGGAGTGACAATATATCCTATGGAGATTGATAGCTTAATGAGATTCATTCTTGGACTCTGTTTATATCGGGTTCTGTTCAAGGTGAGTGCTTTGGGCCCCATGGGGCCTCTTGATTTTCATTAGTTCAGGTTGTAAATTATTCGGGCAGATATGGTCAGTTCATTGGGTAAAGGGTTAAAGGTCTTGTTGAACATAGAAATACAGTGAGATTTCTTGTTTAAACCAACACTTTGTATTCTAACTCACTAAACAATAACCCAGTTTGAATGTTCATTGGTGTGATGGTATACCAGCATGGGGGAAGGCTATCAACTTTGGGTGGGTCTCGTTTAGTTATTTCTATCAGGGTTATATTTTTTGTTGGACTTGAACATTTAATGGGATTTTTTGTCCATACAAACATCTTGTAGTGCAACTCAAACATGAATAGTCAAGTTTGAATATGATTAGGTATGGAGATAGACAAGCATAAGGGAAAAGATTCTTCATATGGTGGACTGCAGCCCCTTATGAGAGTTACAGCCCTTTTCAGACTAGTAAAAGTTTGGATTTTATTGTCATATGTGGATGCTTTGCATTGAGCTTGTTGATTTATTGCCATAACAGTTTGTCTACTCTACTCCTGCATTTCGTAACTATTTTTGTGGGATCGAGCCTATTGATAGGTGATGACGTGAAATGGACATCTGCATCTCTCTTGGATTTTATTTTTATTAATACACATGTCTGCAGATAAAAATGTCTTATTTATTCAAACAATTCTGCTAGAAGAAAGAATTAGAAATGATATTCCCAATATACAATATTTAAATTAAACTCTGCATACAGATGTCTGAAAAGCAAAATTTTTAATCGTTAAATTTTTCCCATAATGTAACTAGGAATAATTAACTCCTTGCCTGCTGCTGGTGGATATTCCTGCCAGACACAAAATCCCTTGCCACTAAAATAAATAAAATTTGTTCACATTTAACCAAATTTCTTCCCTATAAATTGAATGAACTTTTCGACCAATGATTTCTTTAGATAAATTTAGATGAATTTTTCATCAAATCTAGTCATGCCTGCTGTGAAGCAGCTATGACTACATTTGATTTAAAATATTTTTTAAAATACTCAGCAGGTTAAGAGTTACACCAGTTCAGTTTCAATGAGCTCTGCCAACAAAATTAACTCCTAGCGCTCTGGTAGTGCAACAGAATTTTCTCAAATCACTCTGTTTTTATCTTGTTTGACTATGAATTTAACCAATTATATCTTGTTTGACAGAGCTCACTGAGCTCTGTCAAACAAGGTATATTTGGTTAAGTATCAGACACATTATGGGAAATATTTGCTGCTGAAAGCGGTGTCATTTTGGCATCAGAGTATAGACGGTTAAATTAGCTTAAACCTTTATCCAATGCACACAAAACCAAAATTTATATATTTTACATATTGTTTACATATTATTTTTTCAATGTTCTATAAAATATTTCAGCAAACCATATCACGCGACCCCCTTATTCAAATAAGCTTGACCAGCTGGTTCAAATGATGTGGTTACATGATATGCTTTGGTTGAAATTTTTTGAAAAATTTGTTTTTTCTAACTGCTCAGTTTGCACTTGGGGGTACATTCAATTTTAGATAAAGGGCCAATTCCTTGTTGCATTATAGGAAAAGATGCTGACTGAAATTTTGCTATTTTGACATCAGTGTGCAGAGAGTTAACTCTTTTCATTTTGCTGGTAGATATTCCTGCTCAGAACATGAAATCTGTTGACATTGAAATATAAGTATAATTTGTGCACACTTAACAAAATTTTCCCCTGAAAATTGAATTGACTTTGTGACCAATTATTTCTGGAGTTAAATTCACAACAGCCATGACTAGATTGGATGAAAAATATTTTGAAAATGCTCAGTGGGTTAACCCTTAAGGCCTAATTCTAACTTTAATCACATTTGTCTACAACAAAACAGATGCCCCAACATGCAGTTTTTGGATAAGCTTGCAAGTTACATTCAAAGTGTCATGGCAGTTGTTTCCAGCAAACTTAGGCTACCTACATAGGCTGCCAAGCCTTGCCAAGAAACAACTGCAAAGTCTTGGGATTTGGCTGGTCGTAGTGAAGTAAAAATGTGTAAAAGATCTCCAGTCCCTCAAGGGTTAAGAGTTAATAATCCACTAGGAAACAGTGTTTGTGTAATATACATTATGTGTTACCAACACATAATCATCCTGGTGTGTCTGGGGATATGTTTTCATATATGTGCAGAAAGAACTTTTTATTCAGAACAACTAAAGGATGACATCAGCAAAAAAAGAAAATTCTTCACTACCTAAACATTTTCATTTTTTGTCTTCAAAACATAACTTTTAACCCTTCAATGGCACAATCTCAATGAGCTTGTTCCCATGAGGTGTATTAAGCTATATTTTGGGGGGAAAAAATTGAAAAGAAAAACAAAATTTAAATGTTAATGTAAGTGAATAACAAATGGCTGGATATGGCTATTGCATTAGGTAAAGGGTTAAGGCAAATGATAACAAGTGGAGCAATAAATGATGGGTTTATCTTTTAGTGAACATTCCCTTTAACCCTTGAGGACCTCTTTCTGATGTTGATAAATTTTTACTGCCTTATACAGGTGTAGCAGTCTTTGGCTAAAATGGCAGTTGTTTTTTGACAATTCTTGGCTGCCTATATAGACAGCCAAGACTTGCCTAGATAACTGCAAATTCACAGATCATATACTGTCGTATTGTAGTTAAAATGTATAAAAAATCTTCAGCCAATTTAGAGGTAAAGTCAGAACAGTGACATCCCACAAACCTTACTGCAGTATTGTGTTGAAAGCCCAACCATGTGTCATTGTATAACATTTTTCATTCCTTTCTTAGTTGTAAGGACTTTAAAAGTACCTATGAATAAAGTAAAGTGATTACAAAAGTAGACAGAGAACGACTGGATTGCGATTCAGTTCTCTTTCTGCAATTCACCTCATAACACTAGAATTTCACATGTAATAGATATGCAAGAAAACTGGATCTAAGATACTATATTTTTATACTAGAACCAATGGCCCAGACTCAGCTGGTGCAAGCTCACTAATATCAAGGGCCAAACACAAATTTTGAACCCCCCAATCCCCAAAATTTGCATACAGAACCAAAATTTGAAAGTCCTATCTGGTCCTCCATACTTTTAGTACTGTGCATGCACAGTAACCAGGAAGAGATCGGAATTGGTGCCAAACATCATTCTTTTTTTCTATGAAGATCTAGCTTTGCATCAGGTGGCTGTTGATCGGTTATATAAAATTATTCATGTTTCCTATTCTCGGGATATGCTTCTGAATATTGTCATTTTTACTATGACTCCACTGTTGTTTTGTTAGTGTTATTTCCCTTTCCTCTCCTGAATCCTCCTGTTACACTCCCAAGCTCTTTCCTATATTTTATTGAGAATTTTCTATTAAAATTCTTGGGAGTTTAACTTGTTTTACGGAATGGGTATTCTGTTTATCCCCTGTGTTTACGTCCTGTTGGTTTACTGTTCAGGACGTTTTGCATTCTTGCATCTTCTACCAAATGCATTGTTTTTTCTTCCTATGAAGATCTAGCTTTGCATCAGGTGGTTGTTGACCGGTTACTGACTATGGGCCTCTGTTGTGCCTGTTTGTTTGGTTCGTTTCCAGTTTTTCCTCTTGACGTCTGTTCAACTACGTTTTGGATACATATTAATTCAGTGTTTAGTTTAAAACGGTTATTGTTTTTGCTATTAGGATACATATTATATCTTACTCCGGTAGTTTAGCTTCAATTATGTAGTGCTTGTCCACACTTAGGCTCTATCGGGATGCCCTTGGGCTCATGAGGTTCCCTTGGGGTACTTAGGCATCATTCAAAATTAAAAAAAAAATTTCATTTAATTTGTTTCGAAAATTTTTGTGATTGTCTTTGTTATGTATCCTTGCTATGTTTTTTATGTGTACTCATACTATGTATGGTACACACAATGCCGGCATCCGGGGTGGCCATCTGTCGTTCGTCCATCCTTTGTCTGTCCATCCTTTGTCTGTCCATCCGTCCATCCATCTGTCCATCCGGCATCCATATCCATTTCTTTGGAATTCGATAACTTGAAAAATATTGCTTAGATTGTCAAGTTACTTTATATTTGTGTTCAGGTTACTGATGTGCTGAGCTGTATAGTTTTTGGTGTAAATCTGATAATTTGATCCTGAGATATTAACTCTTCATCCTTCAAATTGAGAATTCTTCCAATCCCTTTGGCATGAGATAACTCAAAAAATATCAATCCAATTGTCATGTTACTTTATATATATCTTCAGGTTACTAATGTTCCGAGCTGTACAGTTTTTGGTGTAAATCTGTTATTTTGATCCTGAGATATTAACCCTTTATCCTTCAAATTGAAAATTCCTCCAATCCCTTTGGCATTCAATAACTTGAAAAATATTGCTTGGATTGTCAAGTTACTTTATATTTGTGTTCAGGTTACTGATGTGCCGAGCTGTATAGTTTTTGGTGTACATCTGATAATTTGATCCTAACATATTAACCCTTTACCCTTCAAATTAAAAATTCCTCCAATCCCTTTGGCATTCGATAACTTGAAAAATATTGCTTGGATTGTCAAGTTACTTTATATTTGTTTTCAGGTTACTGATGTGCCGAGCTGTATAGTTTTGGGTGTGAATCTGATAATTTGATCCTGAGATATTAACCCTTTATCCTTCAAATTGAAAATTCCTTCAATCCCTTTGGCATTCGATAACTTGAAAAATATTTCTTGGATTGTCAAGTTACTTTATATTTGTGTTCAATTTACTGATGTGCCGAGCTGTATAGTTTTTGGTGTAAATCTGATAATTTGATCCTGAAATATTAACCCTTTATCCTTCAAATTGAAAATTCCTCCAATCCCTTTGGCATTTGATAACTTGAAAAATATTGCTTCGATTGTCAAGTTAATTTATATTTGTGTTCAGGTTACTGATGTGCCGAGCTGTATAGTTTTTGGTGTAAATCTGTTATTTTGATCCAGAGATATTAACTCTTTGTCCGTCATATTGAAAATTCCTCCAATCCCTTTGGCATTCGATAACTTGAAAAATATTTCTTGGATTGTCAAGTTACTTTATATTTGTGTTCAGGTTACTGATGTGCCAAGCTGTATAGTTTTTGGTGTAAATCTGATAATTTGATCCTAAGATATTAACCCTTTATCCTTCAAATTGAAAATTCCTCCAATCCCTTTGGCATGAGATAACTCAAAAAATATCAGGTCGATTGTCATGTTACTTCATATATGTGTTCAGGTTACTGATGTGCCGAACTGTATGGTTTTTGGTGTAAATCTGATAATTTGATCCTGTGATATTAACCCTTTATCCTCAAATTGAGAACTCCTCCAATCCATTTCTTCAGCATGCGATAACTCAAAAAATATTAATCTTATTATCAGGTTACTTTATATATATATTCAGGTTACTGATGTGCTGTGCTGTATAGTTTTTTTTATGTAAATCTGATAATTTGATCCGGAAATATTAACCCTTTATCCAACAAAATAGGAACTCTTCCAATCCATTTCTATATGTACCCATACCATATATGGTGTACATAATGTTGGCATCCGGGGTGGCCCTCCGTCATACAGCTTTCTACAAGTTGCACGTATGGGTACACATCTGATGATTTCATCGGCCTTTTTTTCTGTATTATTATTTGGGAGTGTAACAGACTTATGATTTTGGCTTCATGATTATTGTATCTATTATAAATAATTTGGAACTTAGTGTATGTCCAGGAAGTCTGTCATGGATTTACATGCTTGTTGTCTGCCTGTAGTCACTGCATTCCCTCAATACTTGTACTATTGGGATGCAAACGTGTGGTGGGCGGTGAAGGTCAGATGTTAGAACTTTCGCCGCAGGCTAATACTAGTCTTTCAGTCTTTTTCAGAGGAACAAGAACATGGTGATGGTACTTTGACACCTGTCCATTACGTGCTGACATCGTCGCACTCTGATGAGCCCGCTCTGATGAGAAAACAGAGCTAGCTGCCAAGGTGCTCAAGATTATTAGCAGGGGATTGAGGTCTCTAGTTAGTTCTCTTAATCCTCTGCATGCAGCTAGCTCGGCCGGTGAAGCAGTCATCCCTGCCAGACGCCGGGTAGGTCCATTGCAGTCAAGTAGTATAATGTGGGTAGAGCGAGCAGCTCATAATATAAAGCTCACCCAGCGATGATGGCAAAAGGAGAAGAAGCCTGAAAGTTTCTCTTCGGGATGCTCAGTGAGATCTGGGGTCAGATCGCAAGTTGGAGAACCCTCTCCGTCCTGTCAGCAGTCAGGGTTGACTGTTTCCATCGTGAGAAACTTCATTGAGTCGGAGCACCTGTCCTCACTTGCGGTTCAGGACGCTCCTTCAACACTTCAGCCAGGGTCGGCTGCTGTTACGGCTTGCTCTTCTTCTGTGGAAAAGCATGCTAAGGGGTAGAAGCCTGGAAGTTTCTCATCGGAACGCCCAGTGAGATCTGGAGTCAGATCATGAGTTGGAGAACCCTCCCCTTTCTGTCAGCAGTCGGGGTCAACTGTTTCCGCTTTGAGAAATTTTAGTGAGTCCGGGACACTCTTTCCACACTGCAGCCGGGCCAGTTGAAGCTATGGCTTCTTCCTCTGCTTCATTGGCAAAGCACGTTAGACTGCAGACTAGCTGTCCAACTTCGGATGTTCAAGCTGCTCCACAGAGGCATTCCCAGTCTTCACCACCAAAGTCGGATTAACCTGCAGCTAGTGGTTCAAGGCATATACATATGCATAGATAGATCTGGGGTCAGAGCTCTGTCCCGTGAGCAGCATATGGTGAAGAAGCAGATAACTGCTACTCTGCAAGCCTCGTTCATGGACCTGCTATAGCAGATTGCCAGCTTATTGCAGCATCCCAGTAGTAGCAGGTGCAGATGTCAACCATCTCCGGTAGTTAGCCATCGGACAGTGCTGGGTCGGTCCAGTCATCTGTTCATTCGGATGGTATTGACCATGATTATCAGATGGAACACTCAGATGGTGAGAGGGCTATATAGGATGATTCTCCATCCCTCACGGAACAGCGTGTGAAGACTATGAATTTTATTCATCAGTTTTTTCTGGATCTTGTTCCATCTGAACAAAGTCTGCATTTTCTAGGCGAAAAGTTAAAAAATTTATAGTAATTTATATATTTTTTATACTTACCAATGACCCAGACATAGCTGGTGCTAACTCTTAAAATATAGGGCCAAACACAAATTTTGCCCCCCAATCCCCAAAATTTGCATCTAAAACTAAAGAAAAACATGTCCTGAGAGGCCCTCCACACTTCGCCCCTACTGCGCATGCGCAGTGTCAAGGACGTTCCGAAATTGGCGCCATTAATCATTCTAATAACCAGTGCCTGGTAAGCGCTATGTACTCAGCGGGGAGGCAAGAGTTCCCAACTCCTGGGAGGGCCATCCCCGTCTGGGTCATTGGTAAGTATAAAAAATATATAAATTACTATAAATTTTTTAACATTTTTATACTGTACCAATGACCCAGACATAGCTGAATAGTAAAAAGGCTGGAGGGCCAAGGACATAGAGCAAAATGGAATACGCTCAATAAAATAAAATAGAGTCATCCCCTGTAGGGAAAAGAAGTAATAGGCCTTACATGTATCTTTCTTATTTATGATAAATTAGAAAGATACAACACCTTCCAAAAATTGAGCTTCATACATCCATGTACTCTATTAATATCCAATAATCCTTATACTAATAATTTTTAAAGTAAGCCAATAATAAAGTAAGTCTAGAGAATAGAGACTCTTATACTCCTAAAAGTGTGTGAGAATTGCATAATCATGTCCGTTGACATATGCAATATTCAAAGGCTATACTTTAAAAACTAAGACTTGAATGAATTTTATAAACTTAAACTTCTCACTAAACAACCATCCCAATAACAGCTCAGAATTACTAACTCCGGAGGAGGTATCCCCTTGTTTTCATAGTAAAAACAGGTGACCCAAGGGAACACCCTCCCCCCCCCTTTTTCTTGCCCTGGGTCAAATAGCCCAGAGCGAAGAGGGCAGCCGAACGGAGACACTGCCGAAACAGACAGCCTACCTAGCTATAGTAGCAACTGTTAAGTGAATGACATTCTGAGCAGTAGATAATAGACCTAACAATAGAGGCCTCCAGAAATGGACTCGATATTTCTGAGATAAAATTCATGAATGGATGGCTGAGCGCAATGAGCAGCCTTCAAAAATCTATAATAGCAACACTATTAAAGTAAGCCCAAGAAGTAGAAGAACTCTTACTTCATGAGCCGAAATCTTAAGCACAACTGCTAAGCCAATGATATACCATAAGCAGTACGCTAGTTAATAGAATCCATTAACAATAAAATGGAGCGTAACGTCCTTCTACTAGACATCAAAGACAGAAGAAGCTTACGCCCTTGTAATAAACAGATATCTGTTTATAAATACATAAACTGTACCCGGAAAGAGTAAAGGCCTATGCCCATACGAAGACGGAAGGACCTTAAAATAATAGGTTCCGGATAAGAGGAGCCTAACTCTTATGCAACAATCCAACCTAAATAGTAACGGAAGTATTGATTCCGAAACTATGAAAGTGAAAATCATCCATCGATAGTGCATGAAACTCACTGACTCTACAGTAAAAGAGAAACCAACAGAATTACTGTCTAAAAGGTCAGAATTTGAAAACTACTGTTTCCAGAGGCTCAAATGATTACTTAGCTAAATAAGAACCTGAAGTTAAAATCCATATAGGAATTTAATCTAAAGATTCTAAGTCTATTTATCAAAAAGTTACTAATTGACTTAGATAAAGAGACAAAAGACTCAATTGTAAACTATCGTAGAGTGCATAGGTATGAGGTAACATAAACCTATAACCTAAATAACAACAGGCTGCAGTAGATCTTGTGAAACAAGTATACTAAAAAATAGCAATGAGTAGTATGGAGGGATCAACCATATGAACATAATGATCCCTACACCACGACGGAAGAGCCTCCACTCTAGTCGCATAGAATAGCGAAGAAGAGGATCTCCTATAGTAAGAAATCGCGTCCAAAGCTCGTCCAGTACAGTGCTTACAATGCAATACGGACCACACAACGGAATACATGAAGGTTGCGACCTTGCTGGTTGTGATAAAGATGACACGATTTACCCAGTGAAAAAAGATCCTCACATAGAGGAAGATTTCACGTTAAGATCCACAGTAGACAAGAGAGTAAATTACTCATGATCTCTGTGAAGATAGAGATGCTATCAACAGAAATGTATTGTGGTTGTTTATCTTAGCAATACCTGCTAAAAACAACAGCGCCGGAGGATACGCGTATCCTATCATTCCGTCCTATAGATCAATAGAGCGTTAACAGTATTAGCTCAGAGATCTGGACAAGCCAACACATACGTCTGCAATTGATTAGCCAGCTGTGTCATAAATAAAACATCATTGGGCGCTCCCAAAGATAGCAAATCTGATTGAATACTTGTTTGTTGAGAGTCCATTCTGACAGCAACAAGCGACCCGTAAGAGAACGGGAGTCCGATAAAACAATCAGACGACCCGGAATATGACGGACCAAAACTGAACTTGGTGTACTATAACCAACAGACGGATTCTTTCCATTAAATTGAATAACGGAAACGAAAGAGTGCCTCCCTGGTTCCGGAGATACGCCACTACTGTCGAATTAAAGGACAGGAATTTGGGCATGCGTTTCTGAATAATGTTCATGCAATGACATAAAGCAAGCCTAAAAAACATTATTCCGCGGAAGTCAACTGATAGCTAAAAGACTGCGGAACCCAAAGACCCCGGCACTTCGAATCCGTAGGGATCAGAATATATCCCAATCTGTTTGACTGGCAACCATCATAACAGCCACACTCGGGTCCGGCAACTGCGGCGGCACTCTCTGAGTCAACCACCGAATGTTTGCCCCAGTCTGAATCTCTTGTAACACTAGATAGACAAGAGAATGTATAAATCAAGCAATTCATGGATTGCCGGAAGTTGCCGTCGAAGAGAAGCTCCTCCGAGAACGAAGCGACTCTGAGAGAGTTCTTAACCTACTATCCACGCGTGGATGTAGCTAGGGCTGCCTCACGTCTAACCAACTCCAATCAGCCACTGAAGGGCGGAGTTATACGTGAACAAACTACTGCCCTCAAAAGAAATTACATTGAGAATAATATCCCGTAAATCTTTTCTTGAAGACGTAATGATAACGCCTCAGTAAGGCGGATTACGTATAATAAAGCGTCTAAGTTAAGTCTACTATACATAATGTCGTTCCCAACATTGAAATTGGAAAAGACATAAACGGTGAAAAAGAATATATGCAGTCTTTAATCACACCGTCTAGACGCATATGAACTCTCGGTATGCCCTGCTCTGCCAAAATAAACTATATGTAAAAAAGATAAAATGGCAGAAATGAGCCACGCGGACAAGAAACTAAAGTATCATGCTTAGTAGCAGGCTTGTATATATATATAAATATATAGCGTCGAAAAATAAAACACATGTTGTAATTACAATATTGGACTGCGTCGGTAAGTCAGGGACAAAGTCCCTGTACCGATCGAAAAATCCGAGTCCAATGACGCTATAAGTCTCTTATCCAAGATCGCAGCAATGAAGTCCGAAAAATAATCACTGGAAGAAATGCCAGAAGATATGAAAGGCATCTTCCGATACTACTAAAGGGAAAACTCGAAATCTTTCGAATCCCTTTCGGCATCCTGTCGGACCCTATAAAGCGTTCGGTCGTCCGTAGCTTGATGCAACCGCGGACCGCACCGACCCAGCGCCGTCGGATAATTCCTGATTCGACCGAGAAACCGTCAATTGCTGGGATGCTGCGAAACAACTGTGCTAACTCGGATAGCACGTCCGTCACTGAGGCCTGAGGAGCAGCGGTCTTACGATGCATAGCCGCAGGAAGCTCCGAGATCATTACCGCGTGCATACTTCCAATATGCGAGCGAACGGAGTGTATAGGCCTCGTGTCCCTTGGCTACCGGATGGCGCGACCTATTCGCTGTGGAATCACTGAATGCCGAAACTGATCGGATACTCGAGGTCACGTAGCCAATGTGCGGTCGTGTGCCCTGCTGTGAGGATGAGGAAGCATTAAAGACAGTCTCTCGGACTGTCAATATAACGGAGCGTCCCGAGCAACGGACATATGCTCCGAATGTAAAATATCTGAACCACAACATGCGGTCCCCTATGTTGTTGGCTTCCTCCGATCTGTCCTCAATCTGCCGTCACTGGGTGAGTACTAAAGTAAATAAAGTGCTCGCATCACCCAAATCTCCTTCCTAGACCGCAACGGACGAACCCGGCAGCCGAACCATTCGATGAATGTACGCTACACCGGGTGAGCTAGCGAATGTCACTCCGAAAGCGATAGACATATTCCATGAGCACTTATTGCCGCTAACTCTTCATTAACTATGACGACAGAGGCACACTTTTGAAAGACATCTCCATAATTCTTCGAACAAGAAACTAGAAATGCTTGGATAGCAAGCATAAAATAATAATATATATAGCGTCGTTCAATAATTCGAAAGTTGTGTGACATTATTGGACTATGTCGGAACTGAGGGACGATGTCCCTGAACCGAACCAAAAATATCTAAGTCCACCGACGCTATCAGTTTCTTATCCGGCATCGCAGCATATGTTGTTCCGAAAGGGAAAGCTTGAAATCCACCGAATCCCTTTCGGTATCCCGTCGGACTGGATGAAACTTTCGGACGTCCGTACCCGCTTCCGCGGAGCGTCCCGACCCAGCATCGTCGGATAAAATATATGCGACAGATTCAGTTGATGCTGGGATGCTGCGATAAACTGTGCTATTAAGGAAAGCACGTCCGTTCCCGAGGCCTGTGCAGTAGCGGACTTACGATGCATTGCCGCTGGAAGCTCCGTGTACGTTGACTCCCGCATACTTCCTATGCGAACGTCCGGAGTCTGCAGGCCTCGGGTCCCCGGCTACCGACCCAGCGCTGTCGGATAATTCTCGATCCGACACCGTTTCTGTCGGCTGCTGGGATGCTGCGATAAGCTGTGCTATGTGCACAAGAATGTCCGGCGTCGAGACCTGCGGAGGCGCAGTCTATTGCTGCTTCGCCGAGGGCAGCTCCGCATCAGATGGCTCCCGCATACTTTTCCTATGCGAACGTCCGGAGTCCATCGGTCTCGAATCCCTGGCTGCCGGATGGTGTGACCTGGTCGCCGAAGAATCCTTGATCGGCGAAGCTGGTAATATATCGGCGGTCACGCAGCCAAGGTGCGGTCGTGTGCGCTGACGAGAAGAGGAAGCCTTAGCAGTCTCAGCGGACTGCCTATACAACGGAGCGTCCCGAGCGACGGACGTATGCTCCGCTAACGACACATTTGTACCACAACATCTGGGGCCAGATGTTGTTGAACGAGAGAGGGGCCTCTCTCGCTTGCCGTCCGGATGGACCGGAACGAGCTATGAACCGGACTAAAAGGCTTCCTCCGTTCTCCCTCCGATCCGCCGTCACTGGGTGTGCATTAAGTTAATTTTATAGTGCTCGCATCACCCCAAAATTCCTTCTAGACCGCAACGGACGAACCCGGCTGCCGAACCATTCGGTGAATGGACGCTACACCGGGCGAGCTAGCGGACGTCAAAGGCCGTCGAACCTACTAGGGTCCTCTTAGGCAATTGGCGTATTTACATGAGCACTTTTCCGCTAGCCCTTCATTAATTGTGACGACGGAGGCACACTGTTGGAAGACATCACAGATACATCACCCTAATCTTGATCGTCTGAAATAGAAATTGATAAAGTAGAGTGACCCTGCGGGGAAAGGACCGGAGTGTCCAAATCCCCAACAACATACCGTGACATACGCTTCCCATATTGTCATCGAAATCATACGATACAGAACCGGAGTTAATGCGAGTACACTGACCACATATAGAATGATAATAAGGTCAGAGGAAGACTTCCTCTTAAAACAATTGATCAATATCCTTTCAATGTGAAAAGAAAACAAGTCCTGGTACTCGCACTAATCCCTGGCAATCAAAATACATAATAATAATATGATCCATTAATATAGAAAAAATAATTGAAATCAAAATATTTTGAAAAAATATTTTTTCAGAACAGCCCAAGTTTCTGAAAAGTAACGTTGAGCCCCAATGGATCCCAAGCCTAAGTGTGGACAAAAATTTTAAAAATATTTTAAACAATTTATTCAACACTTACGAACAATAATAATGTATCTAGTTATGATTGAAATAACATAAAGATATTATTATTTAGAAATCCCCCCCTCACACAGAGGGCTGTTGTAAATGTAAACAATGAGTGTAAAAACACTAAAATAAGACTCCAGGCACCCAGGCCCGAAATCAGTTACCAAAAATACACCATCTGATGCAAAACAGAGACTTCCAGGGAAGAAACTGCAGAACATCAGATGGTAGATGCAGAACACAACGCCTAACCACCCGTAGGTGAAGACGTAAACATGGGGAAAGAACAGAATTCATTCTGTTATTCAGCTAAACTCCCAAGAAAATTTTAGTAATAATAATTACAGAAATTATGCCAAAAGCATGAGAGAATAGCAAGGGGGACTTAAAGGACAGGGAGAGAGGAAAAACACTTGAAAAAACAGTGTAACTAAATAATCAGAATGACAACAAAATGGCTGCTGCCTTGAAAATAGGTAACTTAACATAATTTCATTAAAAAATTTTAAGTTACAGCCCTGATAATATTCTGTCACACATTCTTTTCCTCTCCTCCTTTTCTATCCTCCTTAGAATCACCATTTCACTAATATTTATGTGTCTGGCATCATTTAAACTGAGATTTAAAAGCACAAAGATCAGTCAGATGTTAACTGATGAAGGGCCAAACTTAGAATGATTAATGGCGCCAATTTCGGAACGTCCTTGACACTGCGCATGCGCAGTAGGGGCGAAGTGTGGAGGGCCTCTCAGGACATGTTTTTCTTTAGTTTTAGATGCAAATTTTGGGGATTGGGGGGCAAAATTTGTGTTTGGCCCTATATTTTAAGAGTTAGCACCAGCTATGTCTGGGTCATTGGTACAGTATAAAAATATAGCTTTTGTCCCTCGATAAGGGCACCGTGCGAAGGAAAGACGAGGTTCTTTCCTTCCTGGCTCATTCTGCTCAGGTGTCGAAGACCTTCCGTCTGCTTAACGAAGATCGCTAGCTCGTAGCTGGGCTGAGACAACTGTCGTGTTTGGAATAGGGCTGTTATAAGGAAAAAGTATGTTTTTTCCTTCTTGGTGTTGTATTCCTAGGCGTCAGAGGCATTTAGTTCTATTGTTGAGGCCATAGTGGTCTTATGTCAGTTTAAAGCGGTCTTTTCTTATACATTAGTGGCTAACGTCGTAAGTCTCTGTTTAGTGAGCTTTCCAAGGCAGAAGGTAACACACAGATATCTGTCTTCACGGATATGAAGACTTTTATGCTGTGTTAGCTATGCTGAGACCACTATCTTTTTGGAATAAGGTTCTTTCCTTTTCGGTGTTGTATTCTTAGGCGTCACAGGCATTTTGTCCTATTGTTGTCGCCTTAGTAGTCTTATGTGAATTAAGAGCGGTCTGTTTCTATAACATTAGCGGCTAATGTCATAGTAGCCTTGTGTAAATTTAGAATGGTCTTTTCTTATACATTGGCGGCTAATGTCGTAAGTCTCTGTTTAGTGAGCTTTCCAGGGCCGCTGGTAACACATAGATATCTGTCTTTATGGAGATGAAGACTTCTAAGCTATGTTAGGTGAGCTGAAACTGCTGTCTTTTTGGAATTAGGGTCGTTAGGAAAGATTATGTTCTTTCCTTCTCGGTGTTGTATTCTTAGGTGTCTGAGGCTTTAGTCCTTTTGTTGATGCCATATTAGTATTAAGAGCGGCCTTTTTTCCTTAACCTGAGCAACTAACGCTGTAGGTCTCCATTTAGTGAGCTTTCAAAGGTCGCAAGTTACACCAAGATATCTGTATTCACAGAGATGAAGATTTCTAAGCTACGTTAGCTAAGCTGAGACTGCTGTCTTTTTGGAAATAGGACCACCAGAAGGAAAGAGTATGTTTTTTCCTTCTCGGTGTTGTATTCTTAGGTATCACAGACATTAGTCTTATTTTTCACACCATAGTAGCCTAACTAGAATTATGAGCGGTGTTTTTTCTCTATAACTGGTGGCTAGCGTTGTAAGTCTCCATTTAGTGAGCTTCCGTGGCCACAGTTTACAGCCATATAATTGTCTTCACAGATAGGAAGACCTTTAGCTGAGTCCGCTAGACTGAGACCACTGTCCTCTTGGACAAGGTATTGTTATGAGGAAAGAGGTTGTTCTCACCTTAATGGTGTTTTTTGTGTTAGTTGTCTGAGGCATTTAGCCCTATTGATGACGCCATATTAGCCTAGTGAGATATTATGAGCGTTCTTTCTGGTGCCTGTCGTTAGTTCCTCTTTTCAGGAATATGTTTCTTGCAATAATCAGAATGAGGCACAAGGAGTTCATCTAGGTTTTTATGATTGGGTGCCGGAACTTAGTTTTTCATCGCCCGCTTCACTTTATGTCCAATCTATCATCATGGATTGTGACTCCACTCAGAGGATTATGGATATTATGTCTATATGGTGTATTCTTTGGGGCACTGGCATACAGTCTTGGTTTCAAGGAATATGATGAACCTATATTGTTGGGTGTATTCCTTGCAATAGTGCCCTGTTCATCATGTTCCTCTCTGTCCTTTAGTGGCAATATGGAGTTGGCCAGACGTGATGGAGCCTTACGGTTTTATACTATTCTAGATGACTAGGACTAGAGCTTTACAAGTCACGCCAGGTCAAAAAACTGGTCATGCTTGGTTTTTGAGCAGTTATTTTGTTATGATAAGCTTCTATTCGCTGTTATTACTCTTTTATTGAGAATAGCTTCGGGATTGTAGTGTGAGGTTTCCTTTTTCCTATAGTTGAAAAAAGGAATATTTTTATACTATAAACCAATGGCCCAGACTAGCTGGTGAAAACTAACTGTTATTAAGGGCCAATCACAAATTTTGAACCCCCCCAATCCCCAAAATTTGCTTGCAAAACCGAAAATTAAAGTCCTATCTGGTCCTCCATACTTTTACCCTCCATGCATGCACAGCCATCAGGAAGTGACCGAAACTGGCGCCAACATCATTCTTTGTTTGGCCCTTCAGTCAATAACAACGTTTTGACATCTGTGCTTTGAAAATCTACTTTTTGAGGATGCCAGACACAAATCAATGCAAGAATTGGTGGATCCAAGGCTGTTATTGGATGATGGAAGTGAACAACAGTGGTTTCCTACGTTCAGGGCTGTAACTTTATAATAATTATAAAATTATTTCATATTTCCCAATTTCGGGACATTAGCCTGACGTCATCATTTTTACAAATGAATTATCCACTGTTTGTTTAGTATTCTTCTCTATCCTTCCATGAACCCTTCCTGTTAAACTCCTAAGCTTTTTGGCTAATGTTTATTGAAATTTTGTATTAAATTTCTTGGGAGTTTAACGTGGATTACAGAATATTTATTCTGTTTATCCCCATGGCTCTGTCTTCACCTTAGGGGTGTTAGGTCGTTTTGTCTTGCATCTTCTATCCAATGTATCGTTTTTTCTTCATCTGAAGATCTAGCTTTGCATCTGGTAGCATCAAATTGGTTATTGACTTTGGGCCTTGTTGTGTGCCTGATGTCTTGTTTCCTGTTTTTCTTTTGACGTTGTTTACATTGACAGCGTCCTCAATATGTGTAGTATTTCATATTATATAGCTATATAATTCTTGTAAGATTCAATTATTATTATTCCGGTAGTGTAGCTAAAAAAAATTGGATTTTGTCCACACTTAGGCACTATTGGGATGCCCTTGGGTTTGTAGGTTCCCTTTGGGAACTTAGGCTTTTCTTCAAAATTTTTTCAAAATATATTTTTTGGGGGAAATTTAATTTTGATTTCTATTATTCATGTATCTATATATATATATATATATATATATGAGTTGTAGTAGTGCTATCGTCTTTAGTCGATGCACTTCTGCAGATTTTTGTCCAACTTGTGTACAGTGGGACTACAATGTTGGAGACTGGTGTCACAGTAAGTTGTTGGCGGTGAGGTTCCTATGTGGGGGTTTCTTCCACGATATAATATTTTTCAGTTTCTTTTTTCAGACGAACATGAACATGGTGATGATACTGTGACATCCATCCAAGTGTGTTACCGTCATCATGCTTAGTTGAGCTAAAGAGGAAATAGAGCTAGCTGCAGGGTGCTCATATATAAGCAATGGATCCTTGCAAGCAGCCAGCTCGACCGGTGAAGCGGTTACTCCATCTGCGGAGCCGTATACACCAGGTAAGTCTGTTGCGGTCGAGGGAAGTGTGTAGATGAGGGTACAGTGAGCACCTTAAAATAAAGGCTCACCCAGCGACGACCGAAATAGGGATGAATAGGGAGGAAGTTGGTAAGTTTCTTTTAGGGAGGCTCGGCGAGGTCTAATAGGACCTCGAGTGGCAGAGGCCTCTCTCTAACCCAACAACATTTGGAGCCAAATGTTGTTTTGAGAAACTTGCACAAGCCGGAGAATACGTCCACCCGTTGCTCGGGGCGCTCCATCTAGTCTGCAGTCAGGGTCGGCTTTAGTCAGGACTTCCTCCACTACGTTTCACAAGCCGGAACCAAGTTTTCTTTTCAGGAGACTCGGCGAGGTCTGATGAGACCCCGAACGATAGAGGTCCCTCTCTAACCCAACAACATTTGGGGCCAAATGTTGTTTTGAGAAACTTGTACGAACGGAACATACGCCCAACCACCGTCAAGTCTACAGCTGGGGTCGGCTTCAGTCACGGCTTCCTCCACTACGTTATTAAGCACACACGACCACAGTCTAGCTACTCGACTTCAGATATCCAGCCACTTTCGAGAAGACAGAGCCATTCTTCGCCCATGAAGTCGGACCATTCAATAGCTAGCTCTCCGAGGCATCGATCAATGGGACATTCGGAGAAGATATACCTCCAGATCTTCGTCCCAGGAGCGCAAGCAGCACTTAAGACGGAAGACCGCTGCTCCACAATCTTCGGTAACGGACTGGCTGTCGCAGATCGCGCAGCAAATTGCAGCATCCCAGCATATGCATGAGCACTTTCCCACAGTCTCCGGAGGTGAGCTGTCAGATGGTGCTGGGTCGGTCCAGTCATCTGCAGATGCAGATGCCAGGGACCAGACGTCATAGCTGATTCAGTCATATGGTGAAAGGGACTAGGGAGAGGATTACCCTTCCCTTTTTGAACAGTTTATGAAGTTATGGACTTCATTCATCAGTAATTTCCTGAATCTCTTCAAACTGATCAGCATGCTGTGACTACTATAGAGGATTAGCTACCCGACTTTGTATAGCCACAGTTGTCTGAAGTCCGAGCATTCTTCACCTGTGAAGTCGGACCATCCAGTAGCCAGCGATCCGAGGCATCGATCAAGGGACATTCGGAGAAGACATGAGCAGGCCGGGGATGAAGATCTATCCCTACCTACATCATTTGATATATGCTCGGAAGTACTTCCTCCGGATATTCGTCCCAGGGGCAGCGGCGAAAAACAGGAGACCGCTGCTCCTCAAGTACAGGGACGTTCGGAGAAGATATGAGCAGACCAGGGATGAAGAAATGTCCCTACCTGCATCATTATATATATGCTCCGAAGTGCTACCTCCGGATATTCGTCCCAGGGGCAGTGGCGAAGAAACTGAAGACTGCTGCTTCTCAAGCCTCGGTAACGCAAATGCTGTTGCTGATCGCGCAGCTAATCCCAGCAAGTGCCAGAGCAGCCTCCCGCAGACTCCAGAGGTGAGCTGTAGGACAGTGCTGGGTCGGTCCAGTCATCTGTACAGGCAAACGCAAGGGACTGGACGTCATAACTAATTCAGTCGAATGATGAAAGGGACAAGGAAGAGATTTACCCTTCCCTTTCAGAACAGCATAGGGTAGCGATGGACTGCATTACTATCCTGCATCTGTTACACCTGATCAGCATGCTGTGTCTATTAGAGAGAAACCACTGTCATCTCTGGAAGCAGACTAGGTGCGGAGGAAAGAGGATGTTCTTTCTATTCCGACACTATCCTGACAGGTGTCGCAAGCCTTCGGCCACGTTGACGACGCCATATTCTACCTCTCTAATGCTAGGGGGAAGACGGTTTTTTATCAACATCTTCAATAATATACCGTTCCTTGGACAACGTTCATTTATAACGGTTGGGGAAGATGTACAGAGAGCTCATCTGCATTTAAATGAGCAGGCCAGGAATGAAAAAATGTTCCTACCTGCATCATTTGATATACACTTTGAATTGATGGAATGTATTATCTCATCAAATAAGCGAATCTTGACGTGGTGTCCTACGCAGATTCTGGATGCGGTATTCATTTAAAAGCTTTCGATTTTAGTAACCTGGAACCATTTAGGCAAATATATATACTTCAGTATGCCTCTTATTGCTCAGAGGGTTTCCTATATTAGGTTTCTTTTCTGATACCAGTTTTGTTTTTTTTCTTCAGTACCACTTTATCACTGATTCCGGTCTGCTTTCCTCTTTTTTTGAAGGTTAATTTCCTTCAAAAAAGAGGGGGGGGGGGCGTGATTTCTCCTTACCTCTTTTGGCCTTATAGTGTGTAACTATGGGTGAAGCTGTTATTATCTGTAGATAATACAGATCTTTTATATACAGCTCGTTGCATTGTATATGGCATGTATCTGTGGACATTAGTCTCCAACTGTCAGACACGCTTTTCCTAATTTTAAGCGTCTTATTCCAAACTAGCCTTAAAATTGGGGCCCCGTTACAACCATTTAAGTAATAAGGATTCACTTGGATATTGCTCCTTTTATTTTGGTGGTATGTCCTTCTCTATTATTGTATAGAGAGGGATATATGTAATTCCTCATATTTTAATCTCCTATTCACCTTTGAGAGTCCTCCTGCAGGCTCAGGAGCTGAAATTTAGTCTGCTATTCCTTTAAGTCCTAGGCCCTCCAGTCTTTTTACTTTTCAGCTAAGTTTGGGCCATTGGTTCTAGTATAAAAATATGAAAAATTTAAAGTAATTTGTATATTTTTTATACTTACCAATGACCAGACGGGGATGGGTGGCACACATACCTCCCTGCTGATTTACACCATTAGTAGGCATAACTTGGAAGAAGGATACTTGGCACCAATTCCGGTCTCTTCCTCGGTACTGCGCATGCCTAGAATTTTGTCCGGAGATTTTCTCAGACGTGTATAGGTTGATTCATTTGAAACTGGTATGGATGAGTTCTACCATGGGAACCTGTGCACCTGCGATTATAGTTTCGATCAGAATTTTTTTTTTGCCAGAGTTATACCCCTTTTCTCCTTAGAATGTCTGAATTTTGTCTGGTGATTTTCTCAGATGTTTATGGGTCGATTACTTGGAAACCTGGTATGGTTGTTTACTACCATGGGATTCTGTGCACCTGCGATTATAGTTTTGATCAGAGTTATGCCCTTTTTCATCTTAGAATGCCTAAATTGCCTAGAAGTTTGTCCGGAGCGTTTCTCAGTTGATTATGGGTCGATTTTGTTGAAACTTAGTAAGGTTGTTCACTACCATGGGAACCTGTGCATTTGCGACAATAGTTTTGATCTGACTTTTTTTCCAGAGTTATGCCCCTTTTCATCATAGAATGCCAGAATTTTGTCTGGAGATTTTCCCAAATGTTTATGAGTCAGTTTCCTTGAAACTTGGTAAAGTTGCTCATTACCATGGGGGCCTGTGCACCTGCGATTATAGTTTCGATCAGACTTTTTTTGCAAGAGTTGTGCCCCTTTTTGTCTTAGAAAAATCATGGCGGCTGGGGTATGGACAGGCCTATCTGGGACAGTCACACCTCTAGTTTTCACAATGTGTGACTAATAAAATCTTCACTCACTTTAAATGTTAAAGTGTTTGGACTAATTCTTGGAACTTAGAATAGAGCTAGTTAGCTAGTCTTTGTCAGTAGTAGGTTAATAAAAGATAGAAGTTATTATAAATTTCCAATTTCTCAACATTTCACTTTTTTATTCAATTAGCAGGGGTTTACTCTATAGCCTATGTACAATTAATAGGTCAAATTGATACTGAAGACATGGAAAATGTTTTTTTGTATTTGGAAGTTGTATTCAATTAACAGGGTTATTCAATTAACTGAATTCCAATAAAGTGGGCTCCACTTTACCGAATGAGTTATCTTTTATATAGTTATAGTACACATTGTGTGTCATTATTTCAACTTCTTCCAACAGAACCCAGACAGCTATAGAACAAATTTGTATAAAACAGTTAATACAGGTGTTTATATTTATTGCAGTTTTAATGTAGCTGCCAACAAGCGGAGCTCACTCATTTTTTCTAAATATTTTTTTTTTATTCAGAACTCATGGTTTTTAAGTTTTGTTTTATGTTTTGGGTTTTTTTTTATATAATTTTTACCATTATCAATTTAGCTTGTCAAAACTTTATGGAATGTATAATATTTTTTCAATGATTGGAATCTAGAGAATGGAGGCCCAGTGGATCAGTGTGTTGATCTCTCAGGACAGAGGCCCTGGAATTGATCCTGTGTCAGGAAAGTTCTCTGAACACTCTCTGGCTGAATCAATTTTTGGGTTGATGCTGTGACAGTGCATCCATCTCATTGGGTGGGAATATAAAATGTGCCCTGTATAGAGAGAGACACTCTCTGTGTAGGCTAAAGTTCCCTTCGAAGTATTCAAGAAGAACGAGGCCATGAAGTTGCCACTACAGAGGTGATACTGCATACCCACACTGTTGGGCCAAGGGTTCATTAATATAAGTTGTATAACTTATTCACCAATCCTTGTGAAACAAGTTAAAATAAAGATTAGAAAACAGTAAGTGTGCTTTGATCTTCGGGCAGTTCTACCAGTTCCCAAGTCACGTCTTCTGTTTGTCTTTTACAGTACCTCAGTATGCATGCTGCCAAGTTGTGCTCTACTGATTTAGTAGGAATTTGGTAACCAGTGTCTGTGGCAAGAGTCCTCTGAGGTAGGCAGTGTAGGTATAAATGATTGGCTAAACTTGGTATTATATAGAGTTTGATCTAGGCCCTTTTAGTGGCTCGAATAAGGCCCCTTTCCCAGTGGGGAACATGCTATAAAATTCCCAATTTCTGACACAAAATACTATTATCCCTATACACTTATACAGCATAATTATAGTTAATCCTAATAAAGTGATGCCTATTTTAACCTGTATTCTCTCTGGAAAAGAACTTCCAGGTGGATTTATATTTAGATGACCAATTGAATAATTTTCCCAAGACCTAGAAAAAGGCTCCTTTCCCAATCTACTTGGATCAAACCCTGCTTCATACAGTATGGCCACCATGGACTGGTCACTTTCTACGGGTGGGAATATTTTCACAGTCGCAATAATATTAGATTCTAAACACTAATTACACTACGCTGCAAGCGACGATTACATGAATCTCCCAGGTCCGAGGAACTGTGTCTCAAGATCAACGTTAGTGGCTCAGAGCCCTTCGAAATATGACATGATACTGTTCCACCCTTACCTCCGCCACCCTATAAATATGTCTATTTATGTTGAATGACTGCCAATCCAGCATCTCCCCCCCCCCCCCCCCCCCCCTGCAATACACTAGGCCTAAGTGCAAAAATTTACCACATAACGCGTTTTGCAGTGGCCATCACCCATCGCCGTGCAAAGATTCCTCAATGCCCCCCCTCCCCCCCCCCCCCCCCCCAAACAAATCCATTTTGTGCCAATTATGCCACTGAATGCGAGTTTCCAAACAATAGTCGCCATTCTTTCTCAGTCTCAATCGACCGACCGCTACATGCTGTTTGGGGAATTTGATAATTTTCATTCTTGGGAAAAGCTTTCAATCAAGGAGTACTTCCGGTATAATTAAAAAGAGCAGAACGAAGATTCAAACACTCATTTATTTATACTTATTCAACACAACAAAATAAAAGAAATAAACGTTTTGAACTTATATTCACTCACACGTGGCATTTCGAAATAAAAAAAAAAACATTCTCACTCATCCGGACCTTTACATTTCACCCCATGCAACAGTCCATGTTTCTTATCATATACAGTACGTGCCAAGTGTATCCTGTCTCAAACAAACACCCGACACGGTAGACGATTTTCTGAAAATCACCGGCCAACACCGTGTCACACGGTGTAATTTGACCAAATTAAACACCGTGTGCAAACGGTGTTTAGATGTGGAAAAGATTATCTCCTTCTTGGTAAATCACTGTTGCAATGGTGATTCAGTGTGAAAAGGATTATTTCCTTCTTGGTAATATAATTAACTGGCTACCAATTGCGCTACTGCAAAAACATGAGTTGAAATGGGGTTTGGCGAACAGGCTAAGCCTATTTAAATGTGTGGTGATTCAAACTGGTGATGATGATGATCGACTGCACCCTAGGGGAGAGGTAGTACCTTTGCGAGAGGACCCAACCTCTCAGACTGGTCCTCACCTGAGGGTTCAACCGACATCAGTCAAAGAGACCATCACGCCACAACCGGTGACACCTGCCAAGTACCTGAAGCTGTTCCTTCTTCGACACGAGTAGACTTGTGGAAATTAGTCATTTACAGTCACAGAGGGTCGAAAGGGGCTTGTTCCCCATACCATCCCTGCGCGCCTTCGGCGTGTGAAACCATTCCATTTGTCGACTAGTGATGTCTCATTGTGACGAAGAGATGTGCATTCAATTTTAGAAAAAATAAAAATTACCGCACACGTTATCTGCATAAAAAATGTCAATCATTTAAATGCAGCAAATCTCCCTTTGCCATTCAAATAGTGGGTAGTTCTGCCATTCAAATAGTGGGTAGTTCAGATAAAAAGAAAAAAAAAAACAAAGGAAAAGGCACTCTTAGACTAGCAGTAACCGTTCCCCCTTTGTGTTTTCACAGGTGCATAATTACAGTAGTTTGTTTTGTAATTAAACTGGTGGCAATTAGACACTCACCGAAATTGGATTAAGTGCAGGGCATACAAATCAATCAGCTTCCTTTTATTGTGCAGGCCTTCTGTAGATATTGTTTACAAAAACAATGCTCTGATCTCACAATGCACCCCGAAAAGTAATTAAGTATTCATGAAATTGAATTAAATATTTTGAGAATGGTGGCAATTAATTCATTCCCGACTTGTGTATCGTTTCCGGACACTCTGCATTCCTTCAGTTCAGTGTACTCACAGTGACATGATTTTATTCTCATCACATTCAATAGCAGCCTTACCTTTTTCTGAATTCATGACGCTTTTGAATATTGAAATTTCATTGCATCTTAATACGAACGCTTATCATTTTGAGTCTAAGGATTTTGCGAGAGCGTGGTGAGGGAAGGGGAGCCCATCGGCAAGAATAACGTGTTTGAGCCTTTTACCCAATTCATGTAGCAGCGAGATGGGGGCGAACACAAGAGGTGTGCCCCTGAAACAAATGTGAAATTCGAGATAAAAAAACCCCTCAATTTCCTTGACTGAATCTGCTTGTGTCCAAAATTTATAAGTTGTGGAAGGCATCAACCCCCCCCCCCTCCCCCCCGGCTACACCACTGAAATGCCCTCGCAAAATTTTTTTTTTAAATTATTTAAAAAAAATATTGCAGCCCTCTCGACAATAAGCCTGTGGAGTAAGTTTCAGTAAGCCCACCCCTACTCCGCAATCTCTTTGGTGCAGTAAATAAATGTCTACATCTGTAGATCAGCATTCTTTGCTTCCAAGGTTTCCCGACAATGATGTGCATTTATTTAAATCATGGTGTGTGTATGTACTCCTCTAAGGTTTCTCTTGGAATGGTTATTTTAAATGGAACTTGGTTTCAGCTGCATGCCCGGTGCAGAGCTTGTCATCCATCCACCAGCACATGTGGCGAGTTTCGAAGAACGTACGGTCTTCATGGCCCTGCCAAAATGATCCAAAAGATTTAATGGTACTGTACTCATTTCTGGGTAGGCCCTGGGTGGCGTATCCCTACCCCCCCCCCCCCCCCCCCCACACACACACACACACACACACACACAAACCGAGTTGATAAATAGATGGCTTCTGGAATATATAAAACGAGTTCAGTAAATCAGGTCTGGGCTAATTTACTGGATAAGTTCTGTAATTTTCGGAAAACTGAGAACGAGTTGACGAATTCTGTTTAACTTTTTATGATCCAAAATTCGAAAGGTGCAAATTGTTCCAGTAGTAGGCCTAATCCACAGGAAATTTAACCATGCCAAGAGTTCACTGAGCTCTGTGAAACAACATTGAACTGGTTCATTTTCTTGTACATACTTACAATGGAGGCTCTTATTTCACCCATTTAACCTAATTTAAACTGAGAAATGAAGGCAATGGGCTGTAACGGGACTGTTGGATAAATTTGTTATCACTATGCGCTCGATGCTGCCGCGCTTCCATAACCCATAATTAATTAGGGCACGACAGCTTCGATCCAAAAATACTATCAGATATCCTTTGTTTTCGATTTCTAAGCTTGTGTCGAGTACCTGTGTTTGTTTTGGCATTCAACATGATGGTGATATCATCAATAATTAGAAGATTTAGTACGGGGGAAAAAAGCGAAAATCAGAAGCCGACTATTCTCTAACCACTGTTTTCCAATGCACGCACACATGCAGAAAAATGAGAACTGAAGGCCAACATGTAGCCTGAACTATTTAAAATGAACAACACCGACACAACAAAGTTTGAATAGAAATAATTGAGACTGAGTTCGCTATGACATTAACTTGACGTATAATATTATGATGACGTATTTTGTTCTCAACATTTTAAAACTGTATGTTACTTCAGTGTGAGGTGATTGAAAAATTTAAGAAGAATTGTCAGTGTAATGTATTGCTTATTAATGTTATTTTCAAGGTGACATTGTCGACAGAAATTGTCAGAATAAAATGTGCACGTGTCTATAAGACTGCTTTGTTTTCTTGAGGTGGAGTTGATGTACAGAAGTTAATTACCGCTAATCCTTTACACAATTATCTCCGAGATTACGCGACATGAGCTAATCCTTTTCTCTTGAAATGCCTCACTGGATTTAATTATTGCTAACTCAGTCGGCGTAATATTGGACAGGTTTAAATCTTTTCTCTTTACTCGGACCTGGGCGATTCATGTAATCGTCGCTTGCAGCGTAGTGTATAGGAATAATCATCAAAAATTTAATTAAAGAAGCACCAGGTACAACTTGGTGCTTCATTAATTAAAATTTTGCAGATGATGATTTTTTATTACCGGGTAAACGCATGCATGGACATCGCTGCACACACATGGATTACGACCAGTCCACGGCGACTGTACTGTATTCTGTGATGCTGTGGTCATGATATATCCCTAGATGATACAAATGCCTGTAAACACCAGTAAACAAACAAACTTGAGAATGAATTTTTTCTGCACATTATTCAAGTGCGATAATGAACAGTGCATGAGTGAGGAGACATAAAATTGTTCGAGTGCTAAAATATGAATAGTATATCTTCTATTTTATCTTATTTAGGTTTACAGTTGGCAGAAATATCTTCTATTCCTAAATGTGTCATTGATGATGCAAAAAAACTTTCTGATGATATTATGAAGAAACACAAGGTAATTTTAGACATAAACATGTTCTTTATTTAAGGTAAATGTTGAATGTTTGTTTTATAAAATTTTGATGCCATGTTTGAAATCTTGTGTCCTAATATTGCATATAGAAAACTTTCAAAACATATTTTGAAAATATATAAGACCTTTTGAAAGCACATTCGCCTTTAAAAGGACTGTCATTCCCAGAAAGTTCATTAAATGCAAGCCCTGGATGAGAAATATATTTCTGAAGTCAGGGTTGAATAAAAATAAACTTTTATCATAATATCTTAATTTGACTGTCTGTTATTAATATTGAATCTAAGATTGTAATGTAATGTTGTTTATTTAACAAAACAGTTTTAATGTTTGTTTCTCAGCTTTTCTGATGTCAGATGGACACCATGTAAAAATTACTCATACGTCCATCCTGAAATCTTCAGCAATGCCCAAATATATACATCTGCCCACTTGACAGTCAGGCTATGTATATATTCAGGTTTCATTTGAAGGCATTTCAAAAGAAAGTGTTTTCATGTTAACCCTTTACCTATCAAATTGGCTGCATGTGTAACTTGCAAATTGAGAAGTTGCAAAAATATTTTTAAAAAATTTCAACAAAACCACATCATGTGACCACCTCATTGAAACGAGCTGAGCGAGCTTGTTCCTTTGAGGTGGCACATGATATGAGTTTGTCAAATTTGTGAAAAATATAATTGAAATAACAAATTTGATAGCATGTGTGTTGAATAATAAGACAGAGCACGACAAGGGTAGTGTACGGGTACAGGAATCAAGTCCCTGAGTTTGGAGTTTTTTCAAGTGTATTTATTTATTGGTGTTTAAGGTCACATATTTCTGCACAATGGCTAACCATGACCGTGACAGTTTTACGGGTGGAGGAAGCCGGAGAGAACCACCAAGCAACGGCTTGCAGCCTGCACCTCTACCAACTGAGCCACCGCGCCCCCTTTTTCAAGTGTTTTATGCCTGCACCTCTACCAACTGAGCCACCGTGCCCCCTTTTTCAAGTGTTTTATGACTTTTATAGTCACAAGTGAAATATAGAAAAATTTCCAACAAGGTTCAGTGATTCCAATCACCTGTGTGCTATCTGAGTTGTGTTCTGTATTTATAGCATGATTAAACTTGACTTAACCCTTTAATCGGCTGCATACGCCTGCGTAATTTGCAAATTCAGCAGTTGAAAAAATATTATATTTTTATACTGTACCAATGACCCAGACATAGCTGGTGCTAACTCTTAAAAATTTAGGGCCAAACACAAATTTTGCCCCCCAATCCCCAAACTTTGCATCTAAAACCAAAGAAAACATGTCCTGAATGGCCCTCCATACTTCACCTCTACTGCGCATGCGCAGTGTCAAGGACGTCCCGAAATTGGCGCCATTAATCATTCTTTGTTTGGCCCTTCATCAGTTAACATCTGACTGATCTTTGTGCTTGTAAATCTCAGTTTAAATGATGCCAGACACATAAATATTAGTGAAATGGTGATTCTAAGGAGGATATAGAAGGAGGAGAGGAAAAATGAGTGACAGAAAATAATCAGGGCTGTAACTTAAAATTTTTTGATGAAATTATGTTAAGTTACCTATTTTCGAGGCAACTGCCTGTTGTGGTCATTCTTGTTATCAAGATTACACTGCTTATTCAGTGTTTTCCTCTCTCCCTTTCCTTTAAGTCCCCTCTTGCTATTCTCCCATGCTTTTGGCATATTTTCTGTAATATTATTACCAAAATTTCTTGGGAGTTTTAGCTGGATAACAGAATGAATTCTGTTCTTTTCCCCATGTTTACGTCTTCACCTATGGGTGGTTAGGCGTAGTGTTCTGCATCTACCATCTGATGTTCTGCAGTTTCTTCCCTGGAAGTCTCTGTTTTGCATCAGATAGTGTATTATTTGTAACTGATTTCGGGCCAGGGTGCCTGGAGTCTTGATCTAGTGTTTTTACACTTATTGTTTACATTTCCAACAGCCCTCTGTGTGAGGGGGGATTTCTTGAAAATAATATCTTGATGTTAATTTAATCATAACTAGACACATTATTATTGTTCGTAAGTGTTGCATAAATTGTTTAAAATATTTTTAGAATTTTAGTCCACACTTAGACTTGGGATCCATTGGGGCTCAACGTTACTTTTCAGAAACTTGGGCTGTTCTGAAAAAATATTTTTTCAAAATATTTTGATTTCAATTATTTTTTCTATATTAATGGATCATATTATTATTATGTATTTTGATTGCCAGGGGTTGGTGCGAGTACCAGGACTTGTTTTCTTTTCACATTGAAAGGATATTGTTCAATTGTAATAAGAAGAAATCTTCCTCTGACTTTCATAATCATTGTATAATGTAGTCAGTGTACTCGCACTATCTCCTGTTCAGTATGTGTTGATTACGATGACAACATGGGAAGCGTGTGTCACGGTATGTTAGTGGGGAATTGGCCATTCCGGTCCTTTCCCCGCAGGGTCACTCTACTTTATCAATCTCTATTTCAGACGATCATGATCAGGGTGATGTATCCGTGATGTCTTCCAAAAAGTGTGCCTCCGTCGTCACAATTAATGAAGAGCTAGCGGAAAAGTGCTCAGGTAATATGTCAATTGCCTAAGAGGACCCTAGTAGGTTCGACGGCCTTTGACGTCCGCTAGCTTGCCCAGTGTAGCGTCCATTCATCGAATGGTTCGGCAGCCGGGTTCGTCCGTTGCGGTCTAGAAAGGAGTTTTGGGTGATGCGAGCACTATAAACATCCATGTGCACACCCAGTGACGGCGGATTAGAGGGGAGAACGGAGGAAGCCTTTTAGTCCGGTTCATAGCTCGTCCAGGTCCATCCGGGCTGCGAGCGAGAGAGGCCCTCTCTCCTACATCAACATCTGGCCCCAGATGTTGTGGTACAAAATGTTTCGCATTCGGAGCGTATGTCCGCCGCTCGGGACACTCCGTTATATAGACAGTCCGGAGAGACTGTCAATAAGGCTTCCTCATTCTCATGGCAGCGCACACGACCGCACCTTGGCTACGTGACCTCCAATATCCAGTCAACTTCGCCAATCAGAGAATCCTCGGCGACCAGGTCACGCCATCTGATAGCCAGGGACACGAGGCCTGCAGACTCCGGACGTTCGCATAAGAAAGTATGCGGGAGTCAATGTACACAGAGCTTCCAGCGGCAAAGCATCGTAAGACCGCTTCTGCACAGGCCTCGGTGACGGACGTGCTATCCCAAATAGCACAACTTATTGCAGCATCCCAGCAACGACAGAATCTCTGTTGCATAATATAATATCCGACGACGCTGGGTCGGGATGCTGCGCAGAAGCATCAGGTGCGGACGTCCAAAAATTTCATACGGTCCAACGGGATGCCGAAAGGGATTCGGAGGTTTTCGAGCTTTCCCTTTCGGAACAACATAAGCTGCTGTATATGTCATCCGACTTCATCTTCTAGAGGTTCTTCGTCGGACCAGAATGCTGCGATACCAGATAAGAAACTTATAGCGTCGGTGGACTTAGAAATTTTTGGTTCGGTTCAGGGACATCGTCCCTCAGTTCCGACACAGTCCAATAATGTCTCAGATACGTTCGATTTATTGAACGACACTATATATATTTTTTATATGCTTGCTATGTACAAGCATATCTGGTTTCTTGTTCGCAAAATTACTGAGATGTCTTTCAAAAGTGTGCCTCTGTCGTCATAGTTAATGAAGAGCTAGCGGCAATTAGTGCTCATGGATTACGTCAATCTCCTAAGAGGTCCCTAGTAGGATCGACAGAGTTGACATTCGCTAGCTCACCCGGTGTAGCATCCATTCATCGAATGGTTCGGCAGTCGTGTTCGTCCGTTGCGGTCTAGGATGGAGATTTGGGTGATGCGAGCACTATAATAGACTTTAGTACACACCCAGTGACGACGGATTAGAGGAGAGATCGGAGGAAGCCTGTTAGTCCGGTTCCTAGCTCGTCCGGTCCGTCCGGGCGGCGAGCGAGAGAGGTCCCTCTCTCGTGCAACAACATATGGGACCGGATGTTGTGGTACAGACATTTCACCTTCGGAGCGTATGTCCGCCACTCCGGACGCTCCGTTATATAGACAGTCTGAGTGACTGTCGATAATACTTCCTCATCCTCACAGCAGCGCACACGACCGCACATTGGCTACGTGACCTTGAATATCCGGCCAGCTTTGGCATTCAGTGATTCCATGGCGAACAGGTCACGCCATCCGGTAGCCAAGGGACATGAGGCCTGCACACTCTGGTCGCTTGCATAATAGAAGTATGCATGGGGTAACGAACACGGAGCTTCCAGCGGCAATGCATCGTAGGACCGCTTCTCCACAGGCCTCAGTGACGGACGTGCTATCCAAAATAGCACAGCTTATCGTAGCATCCCAGCAAATGACAGATTCTCGGTCGGATCAGGAATAATCCGACAGTGCTGGGTCGGTACGCTCCGCTGTTGCATCAGGTACGGACGACCGAATATTTCATAGGGTCCGACAGGATGGCGAAAGGGATTCGGATGATTTCGAGCTTTCCCTTTCGGAACAACAGAAGCTGCCATACATTTCTTCCGGCATTATCTTCCAGAGGTTGTTCCGTCGGACTACATTGCTGCGATGCTGGATAAGAGACTAATAGCGTCATTGGACACGGAGTTTTGGATCAGTTCATGGACATTGTCCCTGAGTTGCCTACGCAGTCCAATAATGTCTTTAGAACATTCGAATTATTGAGCGACGCTATATATATATAAGCTTGCTATCAACATGCTAGTATAGTTTCTTGTCCGCAATGCTCTATTCTGCTTTTCGTGAATTCTAGGAAATAATTGTTTATTGGCAGAACTGGGCTTACCGAGAGTTCCTTTGATTCTAAGACGGCGAGACTCAAGACTGCAATTGTCTTTTTCGCCGTCTATGTCAATTCCAACCACGATGTTGGAAACGACAATGATGTATAATAGACTTAACTTAGACGCTTTATCATACGTACACCACCTTACTGAGACATTATCATTACGTCTTCAAGAGAAAGAATTCCAGGATATGATCCTCAATGGGATTTCTTTCAGGGGCAGTAGTTTTCCACGTATAACTCCGCCCTTCAGTGGCAACCTGGAGTTGGTTAGACGTGACGCAGCCCTAGCTACATCCACGCGCTTGGATAGTAAGGTGAAGAACTCTCTCAGAGTCGCTTCGGTCCCCGAGAAGCTTCTCTTCGACGGTAACCTTTCAGCAATCTTGAATTGCTCGATATACACGTTCTCTTGTCTATCAAATATAACAAGAGATTCAGACGTGGGCAAACATTCGGTGGTTGACTCAGAGAGTTCCACTGTAGTTGCCGGATCCGAGTTTTTCGATTATGACGGATGTCAGTCAAACAGCTTGGGACACATTTTGATCCCAACGGATTCGAAGTGCCGGGGTCTTTGGGTTCCGTAGTTTTTAGGCTAGCTCTTTATTTCCAAGGAAGAATATTATGTTGGCTTGCACTACGTCTTTGGATGAATTTTATTCAGAAACACATGTTCAATCCTGTCCGATAATACGACAGTAGTTGCGTATATCCGGAACCAGGGAGGCACTCATTCAGTTCCGTTAATGATTTTAACGGAAAGAATCCTTCTGTTTGTTATAGAACACCAAGTTCTGTTTTGGTTCGTCATATTCTCGGTCGTCGGATCGTATTAGCAGACTCCCTTCCACATAAGGGTCGTTTGTTGCCGCCGGAATGGACTATCAACTAACAAGTATTCAATCAGATTTGCTATCAATGGGAGCACCCAGTGATAAATTTATTTGCGACACAACTCTCCAATCAATTGTAGACGTATGTGTCACCGTGTCCGGATTCCTGAGCATATGTAGTTAACGCTCTATCGATCTAGTAGGAAGCGATGATAGGATATACGTATCCTCCAGCGCTGTTGATTCAGCAAGTATTGCTAGGATTATTCATTCACAATACAATTCTGTTGGTAGCATCTCTGTCCCACAGAGATAGTGGATAAATTTACTTAGATGTCTACTGTGGGACTTACTGCGGAAACTTTCTCCACGAGAGGATCTTTTTTCGCTGGGGAAATCGTGTCAACTCTATCACAACCTGCAAGGTCTCAACCTTCACGTATTCTGTTGTGCGGTCCTTCTTGCATAGCAAGCACTGTATAGGACCAGCAGTGGACGTGATTCCTAACTGTAGAAGGACCTCCTCTTCGCTATACTATGCGGCTAAAGTGGCGGGTCTTCCGTCGTTGGTGTAGGGATCTTTATGTTGATATTTTTGATTCCTCCATACCAGACATTGCAAACTTTCTAGTATACTTGTTTAACGAAATCATCTGCAGCCAGTTACTTTTATAGGTTATAGGTGTATGTTATCTGATACCTATGCACACCATGAAAGTTTTCAATGGAGCCTAATGTCTTTTTATCTAAGTTGGTTTGAAACTTTTCGATAAGAGACCTATAATCGTTAGATTAATTCCTATTCGGAATTTAGCTTGGGTTCTTATTAACTAAAGCAACCATTTGAATCCAGCAGTTTCAAATTCTGGTCTTTTAAGGCAGCGATTCTCTTAGCCTTCTCTTCTGCTGAAGAGTCAGTGAGCTTCATGCACTATCGGTGGACGATTCTCACTTTCGTAGTATCGGGAACTCTATTACCTTTACTACTAATGTTGTATTTTTGGTTAAGAATCAGGCTCCTAATGATATCCGGAACCTATTGTTTTTAAGGTCCTTCCATCTTCGAGCGGGCATAGGCCTTTACTCTGTCCGGATAGACCTTTATGTATTTATTAACAAATCTCAGTTTATCAGTAGGACATAAAGCTTCTTCTGGCCCTGATGCCTAATAGAAAGGTCATTACGGTCCATTCTATTACTTAATGCATTCAGTTAACTATCGGTACTGCTTAGGATAATCTATCCTTAACTCAGCAGTCTGTGCTTAAGATTTCGGCTCATGAAGTAAGAGCTCTTCTACATCTTGGGCTGACATATAGTTTTGCTATTATAGATTAAGTAGGCTGCATATTGGTCTCAACCATCCACATTCACGAATTTTTATCTCAGAAATATTGTATCCATTTCTGGAGACCTGCATTGTTTAGGTTCATTATCAGCTGCTCAGAAAGTCGATCACTTAACAATTGCAACTATAGCTATGTAGGCTTTATGTTCCGGCAGTGACTCCGTCCTGCTGCCCTCTTCTCTCTGGGCTATTTGACCCAGGGCAAGAAAAAGGGGGGGGGGGGGAGGGTGTTCCCTTGGGTCACCTGTTTTTATTATGAAAACAAGGGGATACCTCCTCTGGAGTTAGTAATTCTGAGCTGTTACTGGGATGGTTTCTTAAGTGAAAGTTATGTTTTTAATTCATTCATGTCATAGTTTTAAAGTATAGCATTTGAATATGTCATGTGTCAAACGGATGTTATTATACTATCCTCGGACACTTTTAAAAGAGTATAAAGAGTCTCAATTCTTTGGACTAACTTTATTTATTGGCTTACTTTAAATATAATTAGTATACGAATTATACTGGATATTAATAGAGAACATGGATGTTATGATGCTCAATTATAGAAGGTATTGTGTCTTTCTAATTTGTCATAAATAAGAAAGATACACGTGAAGCCTATTTCTCCTTTTCTCCTACAGGAGATGACTCTATTTTATATAGTTGAGCTTATTGGATTTTCCTCTATGTCCTGGGCCCTCCAGCCTTTTTACTATTCAGCTATGTCTGGGTCATTGGTACAGTATAAAAATCTGAAAAAATTTATAGTAATTTATATATTTTTTATACTTACCAATGACCCAGACGGGGATGGCCCTCCCAGGAGTTGGGAACTCATACCTCCCCGCTGAGGACATAGCGCTTACCAGGCACTGATGGTAAGAATGATTAATGGCGCCAATTTCGGGACGTCCTTGACACTGCGCATGCGCAGTAGAGGTGAAGTATGGAGGGCCATTCAGGACATGTTTTCTTTGGTTTTAGATGTAAATTTTGGGGATTGGGGGGCAAAATTTGTGTTTGGCCCTATATTTTTAAGAGTTAGCACCAGCTATGTCTGGGTCATTGGTAAGTATAAAAAATATATAAATTACTATAAATTTTTTCAGTTTTCAAAAAATTTCAACACAACCATATCATGTGACCCCTTGTTGGAACGAGCTTGTCGAGCTCGTTCCAACGAGGGGTCACATGACATGGTTTTGTTGAAATTTTTTGAAAAATTTGAAAAAATGATTTTTAAAATAATAAATTTTGATATTGTCTGCATTGGGTAAAGGGTTAAGTGAATGAAGCTGATATCATCTTTTCTGATCTGTTTACTTTCTTTCTGACCCTGTTTTGAGTCAAAGCATTTCATTCATGACATAACATCAGTCAGATACATAATGACCAATCAGATGCATTAGGGGTGCACAGTGGCTCAGTAGGTAGAGGTGCAGGCTGCAAGCCGAGAGGTCTTCGGTTCGAATCCCACTTGCGGAAACTGCATTGTGTCCTTGGGCAAGACATTACAACCCCATTGGGCATGGTGGCGCTGTGTACTAAGGCGTACTGCACGTCTATGGTGCACTTGTCTTCAGCCAATGCTAACCCTGCTAGTGTGGAGTTAGTATGTTGGGGAGCTGACAGTTGCTCGCCGTTTCTTGGTGGTTCTTTCCAGGTACTCTGGCTTCCTCCACCCGTAAAACTGTCATGGTCATGATTAGCCATTGTGCAGAAATATGTGACCTTCAAAACACCAATAAATAAATAAATAAATCAGATGCATTCTTACATGGTGATCTCACACATTAGCTGGATTCCATGTATGGTGTATCTAGCACATTTCTCAATAACATTGAATACACACAGCAGTCATGGAATAAAGGGTTTAAATAGTTTGTCTTTTTGTTTCTTTAGAATAAAGAATGCAGAGATGTAGAATCACAGCAAAAAAGAGCAGTCTTCAAGTTAGGGACAAAACTAGTGCAGGTAGCAAAGAACTCAAAACTTGATGAGAAAAGCCTAAGAATTTATCTCAAAAGCTTGAAGAGGCAGTATATGAAGGATATGGAGCAGGCAAAGTTGGACTAGTTGGTGTTTTTACAAGAAAAATAGGATCTTGATTTCATAGAGCAATACAATATTCATGTATTACAGCTTAGTTAACTGGTAGAGTGCTAAATTATATTTTTATACTATAACCCAGTGGCCCAGACTAGCTGGTGCTAACTCTAAGTTATCAAGGGCCAAACACAAATTTTGAACCCACTAATCACCAAAATTTGCTTGCAAAACCGAAAATTAAAAGTCCTATCTGGCCGTCCATACATTTACTCTCCGCGCATGCGCAGCCATCAGATTGTGACCGAAATTGGCGCCAACTTCATTCAGTCGGTAAAAGCGAGCGTTCGAGTGATCGACTATGTGGCATGCATAGATCTAAGGATCCGTACTTTCATGTCCTGGTACATCTGGCATTCTAAAAGTATCTGCAGTTCGCCGTACAAGGGAAGGTGTATCAGTTCAGAACAATATGATTTGGTCTGAATCTGGCACCCTGGGCATTTCACCCGAATAATAATAATAATAATAATAATAATAATGTAGTTTATAGCTGAGTCTCCACACAAGGTGCTCACAGGCTTCACAAACAATGTTATATATACAAATAAAGAAATGCATACAAACACAAATACAGGTTATTCGATGTTGTACACACTTTTGAACAGGTGTGACTTAAGGGATGACTTAAATGTCTCTACGCTTTGGGATACTTTGAATTGTTCCGGTAATTGATTCCAGAGGTAGGGTGCAGCTGCCGAAAATGAGCGATCTCCTGCAGTAACCAAGTTGTAAGACTTTCTAACCAAGCTGTTAGAGGAAGAAGATCGGAGAGCTCTAGCTGATTTGTATTCCTCGACAAGCGAGGTTAGATAAGATGGAGCAAGACCATTAATACACTTGAATGTGAGTAACATAATTTTGAATTTGATTCTTTCCTCGACAGGAAGCCAGTGGAGTTTGCGCAGAATTGGAGTTACGAGAGAATTTCTAGGTACTCTGCACACCAACCTAGCTGCACACCGTTGGATGTTATCCAGTTTTGTTATAAGTAATTTCTTACAGCCATAAAACAACGAATTGCAATAGTCCAAGCGGCTGATTACAAAGGAATTCACCAACTGCTTTGCCGTTCCCTCATCAACAACGCTACGAACCCTGCCGATATTTTGAAGATGATGGAAAGTTGACCGAGACACTTGCATCACATGTTTCTCGGCAGCAAGATTGTCATCGACAAAATACCCCAGGTTTCGAACGTTAGTAGAAGGGGGAACAACGGTACCTTCAATTTCAAGATGCGGTTTAGATATTTTGGATAGCTGGTGAGGTAAACCAATGTATATCACTTCCGTTTTGTCTGCATTCAGTTTCAGGAAATTACGTGTCATCCAACATTTGATGTCAGATACACAAGATTCTAGGCGGCTAGCCACTTGCCCTTCGGTCTCCGGTTGAAAATACACGTAAAGCTGTGTGTCATCAGCGTAACAATGAAAGCTCAGGCCATGACTACGGATGATATCGCCTAGAGGGAGAACATACATAATGTAAAGCAAGGGTCCTAACACGGAGCCTTGAGGCACCCCGAATTCCAAGGGAACGTTTTTCGATTCTGCACCGTCGACCACCACTCTCTGGGATCTATAAGTTAGGTATGACGAGAACCATCTCAGTGGTGCCCCAACAATACCCAATCGGTGCTCTAATCTATCAAGAAGCGCGGCGTGATCAATTGTATCGAATGCCGCACTTAAATCTAAAAGGACCAAACAAGAAACTTCACGTTAACTGAACTCGGTAACGTCTTACTTACTAGCTCATTTGTCTGTGGTAACGTTGGCTTACTTGGATGACCTTCTACAGGGATACGGCAACAGAATTATTCTTCAGAACAATGTTCAGAGTCTGCTTCTATTACTCCGACGTCTCAGTTTCATCGTAAACGAGAAAAAGTCGGATCTAGCTTTAGCTTTGAGACTTACAACAATCTGGTTCTTCTGCCGATACCCAGAGCGAACTTAGTCAGTTGTTATGCTCGCTTTTGTCTGCACTCAGACGCATTAATAGTGAGGGAATTCGTGCGACTGTTGGAGTCGTGCGGAGTGGCTGTGGATGTCATTCCGATGGGCCGCCTGCACGCATGTCCCTTCCAGATATTCTTTACTCAGAACTGGAGTGTGAAGACGCTTTCGCTTGAACCAGTATTGTTTTAACGGACCTAGTAAAACATGGGTTCAGATTGGGCAGATATTCAGTGGTTAACTCAGGGAGTTACGCTGCAACTGCTGGATCCGGCTTTCACGATTATGACGGATGTGAGACAGATGGGTTGGGTTGCCCCTAAGTCCCACAGTCTTGAAGTGTCAGGGTCTTTGGGACCCTCGGTTTCAGGAGAAACACATAAACATCAACGAGATGATGTTAATTATAGCTAGCGCTACAACATTGGATTCACATAATAACGGACGTCCATGTTCAATTTGGTCGGACAACTCGACAGTAGTAGCGTACATCGGGAACCAGGGCAGCACCCATTCTTTTCCGTTATGCCAACTAACGAAGGATTTTCAAATACGTCATGAATCATCATGTTCATCTTTCTATCCGTCATATACCGGGTCGTCTGAACGTACTAGAAGACTTGCTCTCTCGGGAAGGTCGCCTGTTGCAATTGGAGTGGACACTCAACAAGTGAGTATTTGGACAGAATTGCTACCAGAGGGATCGCCCCCATGATAGATCTGTTTGTGATGCACCAGAACAATCAGTTACCGTCGTTCGTGTCACCATGCCCAGACCATTGAGCGTATGCAGTAGACGCTCTGCCGATCTCATGGGGATGGATGATAGGATATGCGTATCCTCCAATTCAGTTGATTCAGGAGATTTTGTTTAAGATAAACAGTATCGTTGTGAATCCTACTAGTAGCACCTCTGTCGTCACAGAAACCTTGGATCAGTCTTCTCAAGTGTCTGTTATGGGACGTTCTCCACGAGAGGACCTTCTTTATCAGGGGAAGTTTTTGTTCTTCATGTCCTTCTCCACCCATAGTGGCATAATGGAGTTGGTTAGAAGTGAGGGAACCATTGCAGTTCCTATATTATTTTATGACTAACACAAGAACGATTAAGTAATGCGGGTGAGGAGGGTTCGATATGGCTTTGAATCCCCCCCCCCCCCCTCAGCCCCCACCCCCCACTGCCAATGTGTTTAGACCCGATTACCGGGCAAAATGTAGTTTTTTTCCCACAAGCCTCTTATGAGTTTAAATACATACATGCATTTCTTCACTTCTCGATTGGCGGCTGGGTTGTGTTCTATGGCGACCTCATGGGCACATCCACTTTTTAGTTGGTTGGTTTCTGTGATTATTTGTCTATATGTCATATACGAGTCCATATTTCATATGATTACATACAGGATTTTAATGCTCACGAGCATAATATTTATTAGGCTGACGCTTATTGTATGTTATGGACCTTAGAAATTATGAATTATTTCGAGGGTGGTCCGTGTCGGAGCCTGTTAATCGTACCTACTTCCATTTCTAGATCCAGGTTTCTATTAATGTCGGTACTCAAATTGTATATTCACATGTGTATACGGTCATAGATATCGGATAGTACACGTCGGGGAGTGTTGTTATTGGAATTTATTGTACACCTGAATGGGGTCGCCTGTGGGTTACTTCGGAAGTGTGTTTACTCTCCAGAGATTGTTCATTGTGGTTCGATTGGACATGTGTATGTTATATATTATATCACCGGTTTTCGACATATCTGCGTACGCCATCTGCGGTGTATGTTATATAGCGGGCAATATTAATTACTGGGATCGTCGCTATAGCCTTAACTTCTGAAGTGGCATTAAGCACCATTTATTAATAATAAATTAATACCTGAGTGCCTGTTCGACGAATATTTATATTGTTTTTTGGTACCACTTTTACTGATTCCAGAGCGCTCTCCTCTTTCTTTTTGAAGATTCCTTCAAAAGAATGTGTGGGGCGGGGGGGGGGGATTTTTTACCTCTCCTCTGGCTTGATAGGTATGTAACTATGAAGGAAGCTGTTTTGTCCGTAATTATATCCTGCTTACAGCTGGAGTTGTATTGTGTATGTTTGTGGGGGATATTCTCTCATTCTCAAATACGCCATCCTAATTCTTTGGGGCTTAGTCTGGACTAGCCTTAAAAATTGAGAACTTGTTTCATCCAAATTAGCATAGTCTTCATGCTGAGAATACGGAATTACTTCAATTGGGCTCCTTATTTAGGATATGTCTTTGTAATTCCTAATAATTTTAATTTCCTTTCACCTTGGATTACAGAATTGGAACTATGTTGATCTACTAACTCTGAAGTCCTAGACCCTCCACTTTTTAAGATTCATCCAGTCTGGGCCATTGGGTTATAGTATGCAAATATTATAAATTTAAAGTAATTTGTATATTTTTTATACTTACCAATGGCCCAGACGGAGATGGCCCTCTCATGAGTGGGCACTCGTACATCCCTGCTGAATTATTATGTAGTACTCTCTTCTACAAAGAATGATGTTGGCGCCAATTCAGGTCACTTTCTGACGGCTGCGCATACATGGAGAGTAAATGTATGGAGGGCCAGATAGGAGTTTTAATTTTCGGTTTTGCAAGCAAATTTTGGGAATTGTGGGGGGGAGGGCGGGGGTTGGGGGGTTGGGTAAAATTTGTGTTTGGCCCTTGATAACTTAGAGTTAGCACCAGCTAGTCTGGGCCATTGGTAAGTATAAAAAATATACAAATTACTTTAAATTTATAATTTGGGGTCTTCAAAATTTATCAACATGTCTTTGCATTGTTAAAATTTATGGGAGGCTGTCCATAGGCACTCTCCCATAAATTGCAACAAGGCAAATCTTCAAAGACTAAATAATTTCACTTCAAAAATAATATGAAATACATCCACTGAATGTGAAGTCTTTAAGATGTCTTACCTGCATTTCAGATTGATGCCCAAATATGGGATTCCAGCACTCTACCAGGTAACTGAAATTTTTCCTCTAGATTGTTTCTTAAAGAGTCACATGATGAGTACTTGAGGGAATAGACAAAACAGAAAGGGAAATCATATCATCATTGTATGATACTTCTCTCATGATCAGTTTTATTTAAAAAACAGTGCCTAATGAAACTACTAAATCTGTTCCAATATTCTGTAAAGATGAAGCAGTCTAGACTAAAGTATGTTTACCAACCAGCCTGGTTGGTCTGGATCTCTTAGTGATGTGGCAAATCAGCTGCTTTGTGTGCTTGAGATCAGTGGTTCAAGTCTTGGCTCATGCACTTCTCTCTCGATCTGTTACATTTGTGCCAATGACCAATCCTCAGCAGTTGGTGGCATTTTGGATGGGGTGGTGAAGCACTGTGGATGTTTTGACTGCTATGAGATGAAATCCGGGGTGAGATTCATGGTGGGTGAAGATGCACAGTGGATGTTTTGACTGCTATGAGGTGAAATCTGGGGTGAGATTCATGATGGGTGAATCTCAAGAATGTGAGAGTAGTGTGGCAGTCTAGGTATAAGATCCATTTACCGACCAGCCTGGTTGGTCCAGAAAACTTTAGCACCTACACTTCTCTCTCGATCTGTTAGACAGAAATTACCATCCAATATTTAACATTTTCAATTTTTGCATTTGAAATAAAGCTTATGACCAATAACTGAATTAACTTGTTCCAATTTGAGGTCATAAGCAATGTTTTAGAAGTAAACATTTGAATTATTCAGTTGGTTTCATTTGTGAATTGGCCACTTGCCATGTTAAGTAAAAGGTTAATAAACAGTATTCACGTAGATAAAATATTGCAAATTGTTGGGTGAAAGATTGACTTTGATCTTATGTATATCCATCTCTTAATTAGTTGAGTGCTAAATTATCTTTCAAAGGTGATTTGAAACATGGGTATTTTTTCAAAGATACCATACTACCATCAAGAGTACCATTAGTTTTGCAAGATTTTGTTCATAAGGAATGATTTGTTACAATTTACTGGAGAGTGCCAATGGGCACTCTCCAATGAATTGTAACCAAACAATTTTATATAAAAAGTTTTCTGCTGCTAAGCAAACATCAAGCTAATAAATACAGTGTAAAGGCCACTAAAGTGGCTTCCAGCATATTTTTATACTGTACCAATGACCCAGACTTAGCTGGTGCTAACTCCAACAAAACCAGGGCCAAACACAAATTTTGCCCCCCAATCCCCAAAATTTGCATCCAAAACAAAAAGAAATCATGTCCTAAAGGACCTCCATAGTACGCCTCTACTGCGCATGCGCAGTGATGCAGTCGTCCCGAAATTGGCGCCAATTATCATTCTCTGTTTGGCCCTTCATCAGTCAACATCTCACTGATCTTTGTGCTTGTAAATCTCAGTTTAAAGGATGCCAGACACGTAATTTTTGAAGAAAATGTGATTCTAAGGAGGATAGAAGGAGGAGAGGAAAAAAGAAGTGGCAAAAAATAATCAGGGCTGTACTTAAAATTTTTTGTTGAAATTATGTTAAGTTGCCTATTTTCGAGGCATGGGCCTCTTGTTGTCATTCTTGCTAATTGTTGCACTGCTTATTCAGTGTTTCCTCTCCTCTAGCCTTCTAAAGTCCCCCCTTGCAATTCTCCCATGCTTTTGGCATATTTTTGAGAAGTTTCATTTCTAAAATTTCCTGGGAGAGTTGCTTGGTTACAGAATGTTTTCTGTTATTTTCCCCATAGTTACGTTTTCACCCATGGGTGTATAACGTTTGTGTTCTGCATCTTCCATCTGATGTTCTACAGATTCTCCCCTGGGAGTCTCTGTTTTGCATCAGATAGAGTGTAATTGATGACTGATTCCGGGCCAGTTTTTTTCAGTGCCTGGAGTCATGTTTTCTAGTGTGTTTACACTGTTTGTTTTCATTGGCAACAGCCTTTTTTGAGGGGGGCTGTTTGCCTTTGTGGTAGTTTATCTCATTATAAGATACATTTATATTATCCGAAAGGGTCTCATTAATTATTTTATATAAATTTAAAATTTTTGACCACACTTTGCCATCGGATCCATCGGGGCTCAACGTTACTTTTCAGCAACTTGGGCTTCTCTGAAAAAATATTTTTTCAAAATTATTTTGTTTTGCAATTGTTTTTTCATTTATTAATGGATCATGTTATTATGTATCTTTGTGTCAGGGGTTTTTGCGAGTAACTAGGACTTATTGTTGTTCTTTCACAATGAAGGGACATTGTTCAAATTGTAATAGGAAGAAATCTTCCTCTGACTTTCATGATCATTGTATTAATTGTAGTCAGTGTTCTCGCATTAATCCCTGTCCTATATGTGAACATTGGGATGAGAAACATTGGAAACGTGTGTCATGATATGTTGTTTCTGGAGAAAGAGCGATACCGGCTCTTTCTCCACAAGGTCACTCTACTCTCTCAGTTTCTATTTCAGAGGAACCAGAACAGGGTGATGTTTCCATGTTATCTTCTTCAAGTGTGCGTCCGTCGTCACAAATGAATTCAGAGCTAGCGGCAAAAGTGCTCATGGAGATTAGACAAATGTCGTCCGCTAGCTCGCCCGGTGTAGCGTCCATTCACCGAATGGTTCGGCAGCCGGGTTCGTCCGATGCGGTCCAAGAGGAAATTTTGGGTGATGCGAGCACTATAAACATAATAGATGCACACCCAGTGACGGCGGATAGTAAACGAGAACAGAGGAAGCCTTTTAGTCCGGTTCCTAGCTCGTCCAGGTCCAGCCGGGCCGCGAGCGAGAGAGGCCCCTCTCTCGTACAACAACATCTGGGACCAGATGTTGTGGTACAAAATGTGTCTTTAGCGGAGCATACGTCCGTCGCTCGGGACGCTCCGTTGTATAAGCAGTCCGCAGAGACTGTTAAGGCTTCCTCTTCTCGTCGGCGCACACGACCGCACCTTGGCTGCGTGACCTCCGATATTTTGCCAGCTTCGCCGATGAAGGATTCTTCGGCGACCAGGTCACACCATCCGGCAGCCAGGGATTCGAGACCGATGGACTCCGGACGTTCGCATAGGAAAAGTATGCGGGAGCCATCTGATGCGGAGCTGCCCTCGGCGAAGCAGCGAAAGACCGCGCCTCCGCAGGTCTCGACGTCGGACATTCTAGTGCAGATAGCACAGCTTATCGCAGCATCCCAGCAGCCGACAGAAACGGTGTCGGATCGAGAATTATCCGACGGCGCTGGGTCGGTACGCTCCGCCGAAGCATCGGGGGCGGACGACCGGGAACATCGGGAGGTCCGACCGGATGGTGAAAGGGATACGGATGAATTGGAGCTATCCCTTTCGGAACAACATAAAGCTGCCGTGGACTTCATCCGGCACTTTCTCCCTCAAGTTGTTCCGTCGGGCCAGACTGCTGCGCTTCCGTACAAGAGAATTATAGCGTCATTGGACTCTGAATTTTTTGAGCGGTTCAGGGACATCGCTCCCGAGTTTCCGTCGCAGTCCAATAATGTTGCAAGAACATTTGAATTATTGAACGACGCTATTTTTAAACTTGCTTCCAGGACGGGGAAAGCAGGTTTCTTGTCCGCAAATACTCTCAACCTGCCTTTCATTAATGCAAGGAATAAATTCGACACGGCAGGACAGGGTATACCGAGAGTTCCTCTGCGTATGGACGACGAGGCGGAAGACTTAGAGCTATCATTACCGTCGTCAGCTTCTATTCCAATCGCGGTGTTGGAAACAGCTATTGCGTCTAACAGAGCCAATTTAGATGCCTTATCTTACGCAGATCACCTTACTAAGGCGTTATCACTGCGCCTTCAAGGGGAAGAGTTTCAGGATATACAATCCTCTTTAAGACTTCTTTCAAGGGCAGTAGCTTATTCCACGTGTAACTCCGCCCTTTCAGTGGCAAATCTGGAGTTGGTTAGACGTGATGCAGCCCTGGCTACATCCACACTAGTGGATTCTAAGGTGAAGAACTCTCTTAGAGTCGCTTCGGTCTCAGGAGAACTTCTCTTTGACGGCAAGCTTTCCGCTATTTATGATAATATTAAAAAGAAAGCTAATGATTCTCTGTTGTTCAGATCCGCTCCTAAAAGGTCGGATACAGCAGACACGAATAAGGCGGGCACTTCTGGGTCTAATGCGCCCAAGAGAGGTTCCTATAGAGGTTCCGGTGCGTCCTCTTGGTCTTATTCGAGAGACCGACAGGATAGCGACTCTCGTTCGGGACGTCCTTCAGGCCGGGACAATCGGTCAGACGCCCCGAGGTCGACGAGGCGAGGTGCGGGTCGTGGAAGACGTGGTTTCTCCTACCGCAGGCCTCGCAGGTCCAGGAGGTGATGGCTTAAACCTCTATCGCGTTCCGGTTGGCGGAAGGTTGTCGAGTTTTTCACAAGAGTGGGCGTCGATTACGGACGACCCGTGGGTGAGAGGAGTGACTTCGGAAGGTCTAAAGATATCCTTCAAACGAAAGCCTCCATTAACTCGAAGTCCAAAGTGGACTCATCTTCCGTCAAATCCACAGAAAAGAGACGCTCTGTTATCAGAGGTGCAGTCTTTTTTAATGAAGAACGCGGTAGAGGTCGTAGAAAACCAGGAATCGCTGGGATTCTACAGCCATCTGTTTCTGGTTCCGAAACCAGACGGCTCGTTCCGTCCAGTCATAGATTTGAGCTGGATAAACAAGCTGATCGTCGCTCCGAAGTTTTATATGGAGACGATTCGATCGGTCAGAGCGAGTATTCGGGTGAACGATTATGCAACGAGCATAGATCTCAAAGATGCGTACTTTCACGTCATGGTACATCCGACATTCCGAAAGTATCTACGCTTCGCAGTCCTAGGAGTGGTGTATCAGTTCCGGGCCATGTGCTTCGGATTGAATCTAGTACCCTGGGCTTTCACTCGGGTAATGAACTCGGTAATGATCTACTTCCGAGCTCATTCGTCTGCGGTAACGTCGGCCTACCTGGACGACATTCTTCAGAGGTACGGCAACGAGTTAACGCTTCAGAACGATGTTCAGAATCTTCTTCTATTGCTCCGACGTCTCGGTTTCATAGTAAACGAGGAGAAGTCGGATCTGGTGCCGTCCAAGTCATTCACTCATCTGGGAATGAGCTTCGAGACGCACAACAATCTCGTTCGTCTGCCGTTAACCAGAGCGAAATTAGTCAGTTGTTACGCTCGCTATTGTCTGAATGCAGACAAAGTCACGGCGAGAGAATTTATGAGACTGATAGGTCTGTGCGGAGGCGCCGCGGATCTCATTCCGATGGGACGGCTACGCACACGTCCTCTTCAAATTTTCCTGACTCAGAATTGGAGTGTGAAAATTCATTCGCTCGATGTAGACGTTCTCTTGTCAGATCAAGTGAAACAAGAGATTCAGACTTGGGCAAACATTCAGTGGTTAACTCAAGGAGTTCCGCTGCAGTTGCCGGATCCGAGTTTTACCATTATGACGGATGCCAGTCAAACAGGTTGGGGTGCATCATTAATCCCAACGGATTCGAGATGCCAGGGTCTTTGGGATCTGCAATTCCTGTGCAAGCACATAAACATCAAGGAAATGATGTCAATTTGGCTTGCGTTACGTCACTGGATGGACATTATTCACGATGCTCATGTCCAAATCCTATCCAACAATACGACAGTAGTGGCGTATATACGGAATCAGGGAGGCACTCATTCAGTTCCGTTGTTCAATCTAACGGAAAGAATCCTTCTGTTTGCGTTGGAACATCACGTTCTTCTTTCGGTCCGTCACATACCGGGTCGTCTGAATGTGCTAGCAGACTCCCTTTCACGAAAGGGTCGCTTGTTGCCGTCGGAGTGGACTCTCAACAAACAAGTATTCAATCAGATTTGCTACCAATGGGAACGGCCAATGATAGACTTATTTGCGACACATCTCAACAGTCAGTTGCAGACGTATGTGTCCCCGTGTCCGGATCCAAGAGCATTTGCAGTAGACGCTCTGTCGATCCCTTGGGACGGAATGATAGGATATGCGTATCCTCCAGCGCCGTTAATTCAACAAGTATTGCTAAAGATAAAACAATCTCAATGCAAGATTCTGTTGGTAGCATCTCTGTCGCCACAGAGACCGTGGATAAATCTACTCAGGTGTCTGTTGTGGGACCTACCGCAGAAGCTTCCTCCACGAGAGGATCTTCTTTCGCAGGGGAAATCGCGCCAACTCCATCACAACCCGCAAGGTCTCAACCTTCACGTTTTTCCGTTGTGCGGTCCTTCTTGCATGGCAAGCACTTTACAGGACGAGCAGTGGACGCGATTTCTAACTGTAGGAGGACCTCCTCTTCGCTAAACTATGCGGCTAAGTGGAAGGTTTTCCGTCGTTGGTGTAGGGATCATTCTGTAGATATATTTGATCCCTCTATACCAGACATTGCAAACTTTCTAGTATACTTGTTTGACGAAATCAAACTGCAGCCTGTTACTATAAAGGGTTATAGATCTATGTTATCTGATACCTATGCACATCATGATAGTTTACAAATTGGATCTAATGTCTCTTTATCGAAATTGGTTAGAAACTTTTCGATAAATAGACCCAGAACTCTTAGATTAATTCCTAAGTGGAATTTAGCTTGGGTTCTCCTTAAATTGAAGGAAAAGCCATTTGAACCTCTTGGGACAGTAGATTTCAAATTCTTATCTTATAAGACAGCTTTTCTCTTAGCTTTCTCTTCTGCCAGAAGAGTCAGTGAGCTTCATGCACTATCGGTGGATGATTCTCATTATCGTAGTGTTGGGAACACTATCACCTTCACTACTAATGTGGGTTTTTTAGCTAAGAATCAGGCTCCTAATAAATATCCGGAACCTATTGTTATTAAGGCTCTTCCGTCTTCAGACGGGCGTAGGCCTTTACTCTGTCCTGTTAGAGCACTACGTATCTATAAACAGAGATCTCAGTTCATCAGAAAGGGACGGAAACGTTTCTTTCTGTCTTTGATGCCTAATAGAAAGGACATTTCAGTCCATTCTATTGCTAGATGGATTCAGTTAACTATCCGTACTGCTTATGAAGATTTATCTTCTTCTCAGCAGTCTGTGCTTAAGATTTCTGCTCATGAAGTAAGAGCTCTTTCTACTTCCTGGGCTTATGCTAATAGTGTTGCTATTACAGATTTAATGAAGGCTGCTTATTGGTCTCAGCCATCCACATTTACTAATTTTTATCTCAGAAATATTGAGTCCATTTCTGGAGACCTGCATTGTTTAGGTCCGTTATCTGTTGCTCAGAATGTCGTCCTCTAAACAGTTGCAACTATAGTTATGCAGGCTTTCTGTTCCGGCAGTGACTCCGTCCGGCTGCCCTCTTCGCTCTGGGCTATTTGACCCAGGGCAAGGGGAAGGGGGGGGGGGGGGGCGGGTGTTCCCTTAGGTCACCTGCTTTATAGTGAAAAGCAAGGGAATGCCTCCTCCAAGACAGTATTTCTGAGTCGCTTCCGGGATGGTTTTAAAGTGTAATATTAATGTTTAATTTCATTCATGTCTTATTTTTAAAGTGTAGCTCGGTGTGAAGCATTTGTATATGTCAAGTGTCAAACGGGCTTTAATATACAATACTCGGACACTTTTAAATGATTATAAAGAGTCTCAATTCTCTGGACTACTTTATTTATTGGCTTGCTTTAAAAATAATTAGTATAAGGGTTATACTGGATGTTAATAGAGAACATGAATGTTATTGTGCTCAATTATTAAGGGTAGTGTATCTTTCTAATTTAATATTAAATAAGAAAGATACATGTAAAGCCTAATACTCCTTTTCTCCTTAAGGGGTTACCTCTTTATTATATAATTGAGCTTATTGGATTTTCCTCTATGTCCTAGGCCCTCCAGCCTGTTTACTATTCAGCTAAGTCTGGGTCATTGGTACAGTATAAAAATGTTAAAAAATTTATAGTAATTTATATATTTTTTATACTTACCAATGACCCAGACGGGGATGGCCCTCCCTGAGTTGGGAACTCTTGCCTCCCCGCTGAGTACATAGCGCTGACCAGGCACTGCCAGTAAGAATGATAATTGGCGCCAATTTCGGGACGACTGCGTCACTGCGCATGCGCAGTAGAGGCGTACTATGGAGGTCCTTTAGGACATGATTTCTTTTTGTTTTGGATGTAAATTTTGGGGATTGGGGGGCAAAATTTGTGTTTGGCCCTGGTTTTGTTGGAGTTAGCACCAGCTAAGTCTGGGTCATTGGTAAGTATAAAAAATATATAAATTACTATAAATTTTTTAACTTTTCAATCGAGTCATGATAGTGGCTTCCAGCACACAACCAGTTAACAGGTAGAGTGCAGGAAGTCCAAATTTGGGATCTGTTCAGAAGTACAGGTAGGTGGATTTAAAGGCTTCATATTCTGTGGTTATATTTCATATTATCTTTCAAGTGAAATTGTTTAATGTATAAGGCTTTACCCAGTTATAATTGATGGGAGAGCACTCTCCCATAAATTATAGCAAGGCAAAGCCACGTGAACAAAGTTTGATGACCAAAAATAATTTAGCATCCTACCAGTTAACAACAGTCATACTACTGACAAGTAGTGGACTGGAGATATGGGAATGGATTCTGTACGTGCTATCCATCCATCTATTGTGTGACCGTTTGTCATTCCACCACATTCAAATAAAGGAGAATATCATCTTAAAATCATTTTCAGATTTTGTTGGCAGTGTTTTGGTGGTATATCTAAATGAGGGTTTCTCATCAGCAATATCAGGTAATTTGTACTACAATTATATGGGATTGTTGTGGTTCATTGGTCAGCACAGTGGACTTCAAATCAAAGGATCAATGGTTTGATTGTGGCCCACATCATCTATATTGTGCCCATGTTCATAATCCTGAAAACCATCAGACATGATGTGACTGTGGTTGTTGAAAGTATTGTTAAATCACAATAAATAAACTACAGTTATTGATCTTGGTTTTGTTCTTTTTTTCATTTTGCCAGAAACCAACATTTACAAGTTACAGAGAGAAGCCTTCAGCACATAATTTTTGTCTATATATAGAGCTTTATATGATTTGATCTGAACTTGGATGGGTTTGCAGACCAGCCTTACCAAATCACCTTTTAGAGATATGGCTCTTCATTATATTTTGGGGGGGAAATCTACTGAAATTTTTAAACAGTTTTTTTAGTGGCAGGAAATTTTGATTTTGCATCTGAAAGTGAGTTGACATTTTTGGACATACTACTACTGGTATTTGTGGTATTGTTAACATTATGACTCCATTTGATAGCATATTTTCAGAATTTTTCCCCAGGAGAGAACACTCCAGGACTCCCTCCACTAACCCACCCCAGTCGAGATGGGTGGGTGTTGAGGGTCTCTGGGTGATCTCCCCTGTAAAAACGTGCCTGACAATCAACATCGGCTTGTACGCAACACATCACACAAAGCAACAACATGACTGTTACAACTTTGTTGGTAAACTTATGACAGACAATAACCCACACAGGGGAAGGCTTTTCATTGATATGGTTGCAGTTTTGACAATGCTGTTCAATGCCATCTCAATGTAAACCAACAAATCTCTGAAACAAAGAATTCCCCATACCATACCAACCGGAAGTAGGTCATATGAGTCACCCACCATACCACAGAAGCGTTCATGGAATCAGGTAGAGATAACCAGTTTATCGATAGAGCCTATACTATAGCATTTTCTTCGATTTTCCTTAGTTAATGCTCCCTTGTTTTTTCAAATCACCTAAATCTTCACACTAAGGCCTATGAAAAAAAAAAAATTTTTGAGGGAGGATGAGGTTGTTGTAATTAGAAATTTTACAAATTGCATGATTATATGTAAAAAAACCCCAATGTTTTCAGTTTTGGAAATTTTCCACATTGCAGTTGCAAAATAGTATCATCAAAGAGATTTCTAGGTAAAAAAATGAAGCGATGAGGCAGGTTTTCATTGATGAGGGAGATGCCTGAGAAACAATGATTTTTAATAACCTAAACTTACCATTTTGCTACAAAGAGAAGTGTTCACCAAATCATTTTGGTTTTTCCTAGGTTGCTTTAGTATAATGCAGGCATGTTCTTAATAACTAATTAGTTAAGGCAGCCAAGACTTGACTAGAATTTACTGTTAAGCCTTTGGACATGTGCAGGCTGTGGTCAGGTGTGAATTCAGGACAATTGTCCAGGCCCTTAAGGATTAAACAGTTGGCTAAACTTGCCTTCATACCAATGTTGCAGCCATGATATAGCCATAGATACTGAAAGTGACCTTGAACACCAATGAATAAATTGACATGATTACTTATTTTTTGATTCACACAGGCTACAAATTGGGAATGTGGAATTTTAAGGGAACTTTTACTTCTGTAATTGACCAGTAGAACTACTCCTTGTACATGAATTGGCATAACTTACCCTTTACTTTTATTGGTCCTGATTGATTGGTCCTATTTACATGCCATGTGATGTTGGTCTGATGGAGTCAGATAATATTTCTGTCAATTGATTGTTTGTGTTGATACAATGTTTTTTTGAGGAATTATGATAGAGAAGGGGAATTGAATATTTTTTAATTTTGAACAAACTGATTTTCAAAACTAATGTTTGGTAACCCTGTTCATTGAATGGTTTCTTATATCGTTTACAACTCTAAAATTATGATGGGATTTTTTTTTAGAATATTCTATTTGGAATGAGTCAAAAAATGCCTGCGGCTGCAATTTGCAATGGCAAATTGCAATGGCAAAGATATGCTGCAGTTTAGTGTCTCAGTGATGGAATTTGTGGTAGCATTACTGACTGCCATTGCTGATTCTGTGGACTGGAGCAGGAGTATAGATAAATAGGCATATACAGAAAGGTACTGAGTGCTTTAATGTCTCGTATATATCCCCTTTTCACAGTAGTTATCATGACAATCGAACAGATAACCATTCAATTAACTGTTTGGGTGTTGCATGCCATTGTTTGTGCTTCATTTTAAAGTGCAGGTACTTCACTACAAAGGCTTCATATTTTGTGGATGTACTTCATATTATCATTGAAATGAAAGTATTTTGTCTATATGAATTCGTGTTGTTACAATTTATTGTAGGGTGCCTATAGACAGTCTCCCATAAATTGTAAGAAGGCAGACACATAAATTGATTTTGATGACCATAAATAATTTAGCACTCTACCAGTAACTGGTTGAAGCAAATGGTTAAGTAGGAAATGGTTAAGTAGCTATAAAACAATCGTAACCATTTCAACTCCATTAAATTTTGTTTGCATTTGGCCCCACAAAGTAGATCTTGTTTTTCAGGCCATATTTTTGTAAAATTGCATGTGGGCAGGCGGTTTTTTATTTTATTTTTTTATTTTTGTAATTATTTCTTTGCCATCAAAAATTCATGTTCTTTTGTGTTTTAGACCTCACCCCATAATCTACAGAATAGCAAGGGTGGTAGTTATTTCGTACCTTGAGGACAACAAGGCTTTGCAATGCTAATGCATTGCAATGCCTTGTTGCACTCAAGGGACAAATTTATCAATTTTATTAACTTGGGTAAAATATCGGACATAAACCATTTAATTATTCCCCCGAAAAAAATTCGGGGGAATCTAGCTGTGACGCCATCCGTCTGTCTGTCTGTCCGTCCGGGCGTAGGCGGAATTCGTGTCCGCTCCATAACTTCTTACAGCCTTCAAGGATATTAACGATACTTGGTATTATTATTGCCCACAACCAGAGGGTGTGTCGCGAATAAGGTTGGAATGGCTATCAAGGCTTTTTTCGGGGGGAATCAGCCACCCTTTGGTGGCCATCCTCTAGTTTTTATTTTTTTCAAGTTCGCATTGGTTATAAAAAGAGAGCATGTGACAGCCAAAAGGACCATATGGGAGGGCCTGAGAAACAGATTTTTAATTTTTTTAGACCTTACTCTTACATTTTGCACTGATTATTCATTAGTTACCACCGTGCTATCAAGCGGTGCTTTCTGTAGCAGAAAATGCAAAAGCACATGTTGCTTTTATAATTTTTTCCAAAGTTATTGTTGTAATTACAGTTCTTCAGGGATTTTCAGCCACAGATATTGGTCTCTCAACTACATTGAACTGTGGATTTCCTAGGAACTTGGGGGAAACAATAGTATGGAAGTTACATGTTCATATTGTGCACAATTTCAAGCTCGACTATAATTTCTTTTCTGAAATGTTTTGTCTCTGTTTTTGATTTGTCAGCTTACTTTTTTTTACAGTACAACTGTGAAATGACTTCATGAAGAGTACATGACAGAGTCCACTTAGGTCCTTGGAACAGCTTAAAAGTGCTTGAATTAGAAAATTGAAATTACTGTCCCTTTAAGGAGCTGGTAAAAATATATAAGGGAAATTCTTGGAAAATATATTTAGGTAACGACCTAGCTGGTTTGGTCAAAATATGTAAGCAGTGGTATTTGCATGTTTTGTTTCATAATTTGCATTATTAGCTCACTGGAAAGTCATTGTAAGCTGTTGCCATCACTAGGCACCAGCCAAGTGTCCTCTGGCCCAAATCCAACCAAACTAGCCACAAATTATCTTTTGGGAATACCCTTCCAGGTTTGTTCACTAGAAGTTGAAAACTCATATGGGTTAGGGGAAATGCCTCCAAATTCTCAAATTCTTTTAAAATCTCATCATGAAACAGTCACAATGCTTTTTTGGTTGATATGCAACTTCCAATAGTGATGGAGATGCAAGTTGTTTGTTATAGTTAGGCTTATCCTGGGAGAGGCAAAATGTTTCACCCTACTCCAAATTTCAATTTTCAGAATTGGTTCACCAATTTGAACAAAATTTGGTTTGCTGTATTGTGTACTTGATTTGTGCCAAACAGATTTTTAGCTCACCTGAGCGAAGCTCAAGTGGCGATTTACTAATCACTTTGCATCCGTCGTCTGGCGTTAACTTTACATTATCGACTTCTTCTCTCAAACTACTCAACCAAATTGAACCAAATCTGGTGTGCATATTTCCTGTCATATGTCAATTCAAGTTTGTTCAAATCAAGTTGACCCGCCCCTCGGTAGGGCCATGCCCAAAAAGTGAGCCTAAATCTTAAAAAATCTCATGAACCAGCAATAGCAGAGACTTGATTTTAGGTGTGCAGCTTCCTTTTGAGGTGTAGACTCAGATTGTTCGAGAGAAGTTTGAGGGGCTATATTTGCCGTCGTTATGGGAGGGGCAAGAATTTTTGCCCCGCCCAAAATTTCTACTTTCCAAACCGAGAGGCTGATTTGAACAAAATTTGATATGAGGACTTATTGGGTCACATGTAGTTAATTTATGCCAAAATATTTTTTCCCATCGCCCCAAGGGAACTGCAGGAGCTAAAAATAGAAACAATTTAAAACGCCCATATCTCCAAAACTACACGGCACTGAAAAGTTTCATTTGGTGTGAAGCTTCCTTAGAACCAACAGAATGGAATGGTGAAAAAAAATGCTATTGGTTTTATCATAGGGTACTTTTTCTGGCCTTTGAAAAAGTGCTGAGTCAGCATTTTTTAACACTGTGGGTGATGGGGGAAACATTTAAGACTACTTTTCTCCCAAACCACTGCTCCAAAAGCATTCAAATTTCACATATAGCATCATTGGAAGATTGATTCACATATTTGTTGAAATCAAATCCTGGGTCTATATTTGGGCTCTCTGTGGGAGCCCAAATGTTCAACTTAGTGCAGTATGAGGAATTTTCTTTAAAAATCTTCTTCAGATTCAGCCGTCAGAATATTTTGATATTTGTTATGCAGCATCCTTAGGGTGGTAAAATTCAAGATTCCTCAATCCAAGTCCCTGGGTTCATATTTCGGCTCCCTGTGGGAGCCCGAATTATAACTTAATTCAATATGAGGAATATTCTTCAAAAATCTTCTTCTTCACATCCACCAGTCAGAATCTTTTGATATTTGGTATACAGTATCCTTAGGGAGGTGAGATATAAGTTTGTTGAAGTCGACTCCCTGTGTTCATATTTGGGCTTCATGTGGGAGCACAAATTGTACCAACATTTCTATTTTCCAAACTGAGAGGCCAATTTGGACCAAATTTGATATGAGGGCTTATTGGGTCATAAGTACCTAATTTATGCCGAAAACATTTTTCCTGTCACCCTATGGGAGCAGTATGAGCTAAAAATAGAAAAAAATTAAAACGCCCATATCTCAAAAACTACACGGCACTGCAAATTTTTATTTTGTGTGAAGCCTCTTTTAGGAACAGCAGAAAGGAATGGTCCAAAAAAAATTGCCATTGGTTTTATCATAGGCTACTTACTTTTCCAGGACTTTTCAAAAAATGCTGAGTCATCATTTTTTAACACTGAGAATAATGGGAAAAACATTAAAGAATCTTCTTCTCCCATACCACTGCTCAAAAGGCTTTCATATGTCACATATAACTCTCTATGGGAGCCCAAATGTTCAGATTAGTCCAGTATGAGGAATGTTCTTAAAAAATCTTCTTCCAATCCATAAATCAGAATCTTTTGATAATTGGTATGCAGCATCCTTGGGGGGAGGAGGGGGGGTTGGGTGGAGATTCAAGTTTGTTCAAGCCAAGTCCCTAGGTTCATATTTGGGCTCCCTATTGGAGCCTGAATTATAACTTACTTCAGTATGAGGATTATTCTTTAAAAATCTTGTTTTTTTCAGATACACCAGTCAGAATCTTTTTGATATTTGGTATAAGGTTTTCTTAGGAGGGGTAGATGCAACTTGTTCGAATCAATTCCCTGGGTTGATATTTAGACTAATATGTCAGGTGAGTGCCCTCAGGTTACCTGCCTGAATTTTAACTTGGAGCAATATGAGGAAATTTCTTTGAAAATCTTCTCCAGAATCATCGATTAGAATCGTCTGATATTTGGTATACATCTCTAGAGGGGTCAGATTCAAGTTTGTTGAAATGGGATCCCTGGGTTGATATTTGTGCTCCCTGTGGGAGAGCCAATTTTAACTTAGTGCAATTTAACAATCTTCTTCTTCAGATCCAACAGTCAGAATCCTTTCATAGTTAGTATACAACATCTCTTGGAAGGTCAGATTCCAAATTGTTCAAATCGAGCCCCTGGGTTATTAATTTGGGCTACCTATGGGAGCCTGAATTTTAACTTAGTGCAATATGAGGGAATTTGTTTAAAAACCTTCTTCAGATCTGCCAGTCAGAATTCTTTCATATTTGATATATAACATCTCAATGGGGATCAGATTCAAGTTTGTTCAATTTGAGTCCCTGGCTTAATATTTGGGCTCTCTATGGGGGTTGGGGGGGTTGGGTGGCAGGGGAGGGTCATGTTAGGTTCAGGTTTGTTCAAATACATTCCTAAGTGTTTTTCCATAAAATTTGCCTTTCATGGCTTCATTCCTTTGTAATGTTGATAAAACCATGTCTAACTGAATGTGACCCCAAATACCTCCAGGGTTCATACAGCTCTTGAAAACCCTTGAAAATGAGTTTTTTCTTGAAAAACCCTGGAATTTGAAATTAGCCCTTGATAAACCCTTGAACTTTCAGAAATCTCTTGAAAAACCCTTGAATACCCAGCTATTTCCTGGGCATTGTAAATATATGTGTACTCGCCTTTTACTTGTTTGTTGCGCTCGTGTCGCTCAGTTAAAAAAAAACATAAAAAAGTATGGAACGTTTTACCAAGATTACTGTAACACATATCACACTTTGGGTACCAATACTTCCTGACTTCCAAAGTCAGATCCGTGTCACATGAATCTTAGATTTTTAGAGCTCATACAACAAGCTGAATAGTATATGTAGCCTTTGAGAAAAAAGCCCTTGAAAAACCCTTGAACTTTGTGAGCAAATTTTTGTATGAACCTTATCACTTTGGCAGGTGAGCGATTAAGGACCCTTTGGGCCTCTTGTCCTGTTGGTGATGGGAAAAGCACTGAATAATTTTCTCATGAACTACTGGCTTTAATGAGTTGATATGTGGATTCTAAATTCTTGGGGAAATATTTGGACTCATCCTGAGGGGGTAAAGCTCATGGCATCACACAAAATTTCAAAATTCAAATTGGTGTTGGTTCATGCAAAAAAAACCAACCAAAAACCAAAAAACATTCCTTGAATCTCTGTAGGAACCCCCATGTGAAACCCTGGAGTTTCTTCAAGGGACTTCATATAGCAATCCTACTTAGCATTGTTAGTAATGGGAAAAGCATTGAACTTGAATTATTGGCTGCAATGATTTCATGTTTAATATGCAGCCTCCTTGAATGGTCTAGATTCAAGTTTGTGCACTTTGTGAAAAACTTTCATGCAGACAAATTTTCAGAAGAAACGACACTGCAAAGATATAAACGAAGTTGCCTGAAGTAATCAGATGTAAACAAAACCACATGTTATAATTTCTGACACAGGTGGAAATAATATAACTCGCCATATTGCCGCTGTGGTAATCTTAAGACCGCAGAGCATTACCTGTTACACCATCTACTCTATCATGACACTCGCAACAGGACCCTGGGTGCACTCCCTGCTAATATTGATAATACTCTACTATTTGGCTTGGTATCTCTAAACATTGACTAGAACTGTCTAGTAGTTGAATCAGTAAAAGACTATATTATCCAGTCTAACCGATTTTAGTACTCATCTTTTTCTGTAAACGAACTACACCCAAACTTACTTACCCTAGCCTTTTGGTATATTTGAGAACCTGCTCCTTAACTGGCAGAGTGCTGATTTACCTCTATCACTACACTATCCATGCTTGAAGAGCGGTATATGTGATCTCCCTTTTAAATATTTATTTATTTAAAAAAAATGACTTACTCTAAGTGGGAATACAGTGGAACTCTGTAAATTGAATGGCCACTTTGCCAATGAAAATTATTCAATTAACAGGAGTATTCAATTAACAAGGATGTTGTCACTTTCCTGTATTCTAGAGATAAACTAAGCATTTATTCTATTATATCTTGTTTGGCAAAGCTCAATGAGCTCTGTCAAACAAGATATAATACATTAAATGCCTGTATTGGATGTACTGAGGCCACATGGGTCTATAAACAAAGGAAAACTGGGAAGAGTCAGTGTAATTTCTTATCAAACTACCTCACAATTGTTTACAACAGGCTTGCACTACAGTGGAAGTACCTAACTCAGAAACAATACTCGCTATTTTCTTCTTTCCCACGCGATTTGGGAAAGAGAAGTGGTGCAAAAGCACCAAGAAAAAATAAGCCAAAACTGGGTGGAGTAAGTCCAGTGCACACCCAGTAGGGGACGCTCTTCTCCTTGTACTAATCCAGGGCTTCTGGAACCAGTGGGCAGATGTATAACCAACGTGTCATTCTATTTTTTTTTCCCGCCATCTTACAGGATGCGGATCTTATTGCTACACCATCACTGATACCTTTTGACTCGATGTTAACGATGTTTCCTGTTCTGAATTGTGGATTCATAGCTGTTTCTTCACTATCCAGACAAACAGGGCTGTGTTTTAATATATTCTCTCGATTATTCACTGTATTTTTCATGATAAATCTTTATACCGATTCCGCGCTTATTTTCGCGTACCGTGCAATTTTGGTCTTTTGTTCATTAATGCTAACCCTTTGGGTTCTGCTTTTAGCTGAGATAGGTGTCAGCTGGGGGCTGTTGTGGCAGCCTTTCTCCCCTCTGTTGAGGATAGAATTTCAGCCAGTTCCCTTTTTGGCTGTTGTGGTACTTTTCTGTTCCCGTCAGGCCTTTGTTTCCTGCCACCTTACTTTGGTAGCTGGGGGTGTCCGGATTTATTTTTTCTTTGGGTTCACCTTCCCATCTACATTGCTCTCACCAGATATGCATAGGATGATACCCTGCGGGCCATTTTTAGCTCAACTTTGGCGAAGCCAAATTTGAGCTTATGCCATGACCAGTCGTCCGTCTGCCCGTCAACAATTCAATACGGCTCGGGCTAGAGGCCGTATTTATGAACGGAGTACCTTTGTTATGACTATGGGACGAGAACGAGTGTTTTTGGGTCCGATCCGAAATTCAAGTTGGCAGCCATTTTGTACAAAATTAGGTGCAATCAGATTTTTGCGCAGAACTTCCATATGAAAGCGCTGATTTGAATAATTTTTTGTATGAATGTTTAGTAGCATGGGATACATCACATATAATACAGGTTTTTTTCTCGTGCGTAAATTATGCAAATTAGACTAACTTTGATGTATTTAGTGTTACTTTCAGCACTTTAAGTGCAAATGCAATACGGCTCGGGCTAGAGGCCGTATTTATGAACCGATCTTTACGAAACTTCTTGGGTACCTTTGGTATCACCATGGGACAAGAATGAGTGTTTTTGGGTCCGGTCCAAAATTCAAGATGGCCGATTTCAGCCATTTTGTACAAAATTAGTTGCAGTCCGATTTTTGCACAGAACTTCCATATGAAAGCGCTGATTTGAATAATTTTTTGAGTGAATGTTTAGTACCATGGGATACATCACATATAATACAGGTTTTTTTCTCGTGCAGAAATTATGCAAATTGGATGAACTTTGATTTTTTCAGCACTACTTACACACACAGTAAGTACACATGTCAATACAGCTCGGGCTAGCGTCTGTATTTATGAACCGATCTTCACAAAACGTCTTGGGTACCTTTGTTAATACCTTGGGACGAGAACGAGTGTTTCTGGGTGCAGTCTAAAAATCAAGATGGCTGCCAGTGGCCATTTTGTACCGAAATTAGGTCTAATCAGTTTTTTGTACACAACTTCTATACGGCTCAGGCTAGAGGCTGTATTTATGAACCGATCTTTACGAAACCTCTTGGGTACCTTTGTTATCACCGTGGGATGAGAACGAGTGTTTTTGGGTGGAGTCCAAAATTCAAGATGGCCACCAGCAACCATTTTGTACCAAAATTATTGCAATCAGTCTTTTGAACAGAACTTCTGTATGAAAGTTCTGATTTTAATAAATTTTTGTTTGAATGTTTAGTAACATGGAATACATCACATATAGTATGGGTTTTTTTAACGTGCAGAAATTATGCAAATTAGATGAACTTTGATTTATTCAGTGCTACTTATACACTGTAAGTGCACATGTCAATACGGCTCAGGCTAGAGACTGTATTTATCAACCGATCTTCGTGAAACTTCTTGGGTACCTTTGTTATCACCTTGGGATGAGAACGAGTGTTTCTGGGTGCGGTCCAAAATTCAAGATGGCTGCCAGTGGCCATTTTGTACCGAAATTAGGTCCAATCAGTTTTTTGTCACAACTTATATTCAGCTCGTATTTATGAACTGATCTTCACGAAACTTCTTGGGTACCTTTGTTTTCACCTTGGGACAGGAACGGGTGTGTTTTGGGGTGCCTTTGTTATCACTGTGCTATGAGAACAAATATTTGGGGGTTCAGTCAGACCCACTCTGGGACTCAAAGATTTTTTTTCTAGTTTAGCATCTGACTGTCACCCACCTTTACAATACTTTACCTATGCATTTGTTACAGGCTACAGTCAGTATTTATGTACAGACCGTTACAATACTTTATATGTACCTTTGTTATCAGGTCATTACCTGGATGTTTGTCATTGCTGTGTCACATACTATACATGTACATGTCTTAACAAGTTGAGCTGCAGTGTCATTGACACTTTCATTGTTGTCTTAGCATGTTGAAGTTCCCCATTATTCATGCTCCACTTTATTTGGGTGTTCCGTTGAAAGACCCCGTGGGCTGGGTGGTCTTCCACCTTTTGGGCTTCAGTCTATTGTGTAGTTCAGGCACGTGCCGTTTTCTTCCCGCACCTGGGAGGCCCCAAACACAGTCGTTTGGGGCCTCCCGATTCAACTCTGTCTGGAGAGAGTTACGGTATATCCCTTCCTGCTGGTTTTGCAGTCTTTTTGTGGTACGGATACCGTGATAGCTGCTGACTTCTGGCGAAGAGATGCCTGTTTCTGGGACTACTGCCCCCCTCCAGTCGACATCTGAGGCTGTCACTAGGGTTGTGACTCCTTTAGGAGCCGAGCTCTGTTGCTCTCTCTGCCTTTGTCAACAGCTACTGATGTATCCGCTCCCGCTGCTGCTCCGTTGGTGACGTCATCGGTCTCCGTTTCAGCCGGCCTCGGCATTCCCTGCGGGGGCCTACAGGGATTTCTGCTTCTTTGGACAAGGGATATCGGCCTCAACTTCCCTGGCTTCAACTCGCGGAATTCGTAAGTGGTTGCCGACCGATCCCACTGCTGTGGTCTCTCAGCCGTCGAGCCCAGCGGGTTTTGATTTGGATTCAGATGTACATGGTGGGGTCATCGAGTACTCTGTTGTGCATCCGACATTCCTGAGTTCCCCCACTTCTGATCCTTGGGGTATTTCATACCCATATAAGCATCTGTATTCAGATGTTTCGGCTGCCACCCGTCGCCCCGCGTCGGGTGTTCTAGAGGATCGTGACCCTTCGCTGGGTTAGAGGGTCAGATGCGAAGCCACTTTGCTGGGCCGTTCCCATGTCGAGACGGCAGATACGGGATGTAAGCTTAAGGAGGCCCTCTCCTTGCTCACACGGGTTCTTTCCAAGAGTCTTCCCGTTGCCTCCAGCGAGTGGCTTCCAGGCGCCGCCTCCCGAGATTGGAAGCAGGGCACTGCTCTCTGACCCCCTGGTATTCCTACACCATGGGGGGCATCGGCTGGTGAGCCCGACATGGGCTATGTGTCTTCTGACTCAGGCGATGGGTCAGACACACCCGACGTTGAAAGCCATCAGTCTTCTGACTTAGGGGTGGCTCTTGGCTTTGTGTTTGAGTTCCTTCAAACTGTTAGACCAGCCAGAGGTTTCAGCCAGACTGCGATCATCAGTCATGCGCCTACAACCGGTAGAGCAACCTACAGCCGGTAGAGCATCCTACAGCCGGTAGAGCACCCTACTTCTGGGCGCCTTCGGCCGTACCAGTCAGTACAAGTGGTCGAAACCTTTGCAGCATTGGACTCAAGGCTGAGTTCCAAGGCTGTGAAGACTTTGTTCTTCACTAGGCTGATACCTTTTTGCCCCTGTGCGTTATCGTTCCTATGATTCCGCCAATCCGACGGTCTGCAAGACTTTGACGGCCTTGGATGAGGACTCCAAGCCAAGTCGGCCGTTATTCCTATGCCGACATTGTAGTCCATGTTGGGTTTATCCAGAGAGATGCTAGGCACACTTTCTCTCTTGGATCATGTCGTATCTGCCTCGGCTGCTTATCTGCCTCCAGTTAGGTTTGACGACATACAAGCTCCTTTGCGTGTGTTCTCTAAGATGCTCATGCATCTTACTCACATGCATGCCTGTAACACGGCTAATTTAGAATTAGTTCGCCGGGATGCTGTGTGGGACACAAACCGTTCCCTTCCTGGAGGGCAGGGTGCTGCTCTTCGATCAGCTTCTGTGGTGGGTCCACGACTATTCCATGATTCCGTGGCGATTGTCCGGGATGACGTCCTGCGTCTTTCCAAATATCAGCTGCTGCTGCTTCGCCAGCTTGATCCGTCTTCTGTTAGGGGGCGGGGGCTGTTCCAAGCCTAACAAACGCCCTGTTGCTTAATCTGTGAAGTGTAGGGCTGATCCTCTTGCTTCCGCTTCTTCCTCTTACTCACGTGGTAAGGGTAAGCGTCGGCAGTCCAGAGGGAGATCTCAGGATCCATCTAGCAGAGGAGGTGGTTTCTCTGCTCACCAGGGCTCGAAATGAAGGTCCTCACCTCGATTCGTCCTAGGTTGGAGGAGGGATTATCCGAGTTCGCAGACCGTCGGGCCACGATCACATCTGATCCTTGGGTGTTAGATGTTCTGTCCAGTCTGCGGATATCTTTTCGGAGGCACCCCACTCTGTCGAGAGTGCCTCTTCCAACCCAAGTTCCTTTAGGCGTTTCACTTCACGTTGGGAACTTTTAATCATGGAGATAGACACACTCCTGTCAAAGGGGGTGATCGAGGTCGTCAAAAACGTTCATTCAGCGGGATTTTATTCCCACCTGTTCTTGGTGCCGACCGATTATCGATCTGAGTATCCTGAACCAGTCTCTCATTACTCCCAAGTTCAGCATGAAGACCTTCAGGTCGGTTCACCGCTCCATTCACCAGGGAGATTTCGCTTCCAGCATCGACCTGCGAGACGCTTACTTTCGCGTTCCGATTCATAGGACATTGCGAAAGTACTTGGGTTTGCTTTACTTGGGCGAATTTATCAGTTCAAGGCCATACCTTTCGGCCTCAACCTGGCTGCTTGGGCCTTCACCCGACTGATGTTGCATGTGATAGCCTTCAATCGCACACAGTCCAGGGTGACTACTTAGGCGTATCTGGACGATATCCTCCAGAGGCACACCAATGCTGCTCTTCTGGAGTCAGATGTCGACACACTGTTGAGCCTGCTCATGTCGCTAGGGTTCAGAGTCAACGAAAAGTCGGACCTGGTCCCTTCTCAGTCGTTTTGTCATCTGGGAATGGACTTCCGTACTCATCTGAATACGATGGCGGTTTCCCGGGTGATTCTCTCGGCTTTCGTCCTGACGCTGACCCAGTCCACGTCCGCGACAGCTCGGAGTATCCTCCGGCTGCTTGGTCTCTGCGGTTCTGTGACGGATCTCATTCCCCTAGGTCGGCTGCATGTCGGACCTTTCCAACACTTTCTCAGTTGTTGGAGGCTGAATGTCGATCCTCTGAATCTGGTGTTTCAGTTACCAGCATCTCTTCATTGTCACCTTCTTCTCTGGACGGATGTTCAGTGGATTATGCAGGGAGTTCTGTTGGACTTGCCCATGTCCGATCGTGTTTTGGCGGCGACGTTGGATCCTCTGGTCTTTACCTTCATGATGTATGGGGCCAGGATCATGCAGCTCTTCACATCAACCAGAAGGAGTTTCTTGCTCTTCTTCTGAGTTTCCGGCAGTGGATCCCCCATCTTTAGAATCGTCAGGTCCTGTTGTCCGACAATTCGACAGTGGTCACTTACATTTGGAACCAGGGCGGCATGCACTCGGTTCCCACGTACGAATTGGCTCGGGATCTTCTACTGCTTGCTCAGGATGTCAACGCCGGGGTGGTGGTTCGTCACATTCCTGGTCGTCTGAACGTCCTAGCCGACTCTCTGTCCCGACGGTGCAGGTTTATTTCCACCGAGTGGGTGCTTCACAGGGCAGTGTTCCAGTCGCTTTGCGATCTCTAGGGTCGTTCGCACATCGATCGTTTTACTTTCGCGTCCCTGTGTCTAGATCCTCTGGCTTTCTCCATGGATGCTCTGTCATTCGATTGGAACGGTCTAGTCGACTACGCCTTCCAACCGGTTCCGATTCTGCCTCAGGTTCTAGCCAAGATACGAATCTGCAGTCGGGGTGAGAGTTATCTGCCTTGAAACGTAGCACTCGAATATGATACAACATTTGAAAATAAGGGCACGTTTCAGTGAGCTATTCTGGCTTACTTGGTTTATTGTGAGCATGCACAGGCAAACGGAATAATAACCGGGTCGTTTCATTCACCAGTTTATATTCTGGTTTATCATTCTGGATTAAACCATGTAAACCTTCGGGAGAGCAGGGTTATCTGGTTTATGATTCTATTCTTGACATGCGAAGTGGAATGCACATTAAAGTGCTAGGTCTCGTACAACAACAAATAAACAAGAAAAATGTTACTAAGGTAACACATGCCCCCCCCCCCCCCCTTGTGACCTTCACCTTGCAGATGCGGTGGAAACTATTATACGCGACACACCTTCTGACTGTCCTTAACATTTGTAACAAGTTTAACAATTGTACTATGATTCGTTTCTGAGTTATGGCTGAGACACGAATATTGACCGATTTTTAGTGTGACCTTGAAATGTGACCTTGACCTTGAAGGTACGAACCCGGCTATAGTGTGTGACACATCCTCCCATGGTCCTTTATAATTGTGTGAAGTTTGATGACTGTGGCCCTAACCGTGTTCAGTGTGACCTTGAAATGTGACCTTGACCTTACGGACCTGGCTGTGGTGTGTGACACATCCACCCGTTGTCCTTTATAATTGAGCGATGTTAGATGATTGTAGCCCTGATAGTTTTGGAGTTATGCTTGAGACACGATTTGTGACCCTGAACATATGAAGGTCAAATGTGACCCCCACCATGCAGATGCGGCAGAAACTATTATATGCGACACACCTTCTGATTGCACTTAACATTTGTAAAAAGTTTAACAATTGTACTGTGATTCGTTTCTGAGTTATGGCTGAGACACGAATATTGACCATTTTTTAGTGTGACCTTGAAATGTGACCTTGACCTTGAAGGTACGAACCCTACTATGGTGTGTGACGCATCCTTCCATGGTCCTTTATAATTGTGTGAAGTTTGATGACTGTGGCCATAGGGCGATTTTCGAGTTATTGGCTCGGACACACACACACACGTTCGGGCGGACACACACACACACTTCAATCACTATATGCCACCCGACTTAAGTCGGGGTAGGGGGCATAAAAATATTCTATTTTCCAGTGTCAAGAAAGAAATAAACAATGCCAGGTTAATGAAAAATGCAATAACTAAAGAGAGAGAAGCGATAAAAAAAAGTTAATAACGTTTATTTAGCCATACAAGCAGCTTTTAAAAAACATTCGATTCTCAACTGAAATAGTGTTTTCTCTCCAAAATAATGTGTTACAACTTTCAGATCTTTTTCGCCATTTAACCTATTTTATTTCTATAATCACAGTACCACAATCTCTGACACTGCCATTGGATAGTTTCTTATGGGAGCCTTTCTAATGCAGGTTTTCTGAGATTCCTTTAAAACTGAATGCAGGAATACATGTATGTTCTCCGCGATCCGGATATCCTTCCCCTAACAGCACGTCCATATTGCACGTTTCCTAGCGACATCAAGCCGGTTTCTTCGTGGAATAGTATTCTCATTAAACTTACCGTTCCAGTGGGATTATCAAACCTAGTTTAGGTTTACATGGAATTTTAAACCATGTAAGTAGTATGTCTCGGGCTTTTCAGGGGCCATTGGCAGGATCTCATTGCAGGATCTCATGTGACGTCATAGTCACGTGATGTAGTGGCGCCATATTGTGTTGTCATGGTAACCCGCGTGAGCAGCCATGTTGTGATATCATCTCCATAGTGATACGTGGTGTGAGTGCGCATGCACAGCGCGTGTTGTTAGGGTGATATGTGTTTCCGTCGTCCATTTTGTATACTGGAGGCCGCCATCTTGGTTTCTATGGTAGCACGTGATTGCTATGTTACCCAATTTTTCTGCAATAAGACGGGGTATGTTCAGAGGGTGTGTTCGATTGTAGAAGAGTAAATGTAATTACCACAAACAACCCGACAATCCTTCCAAATCACCAAAATCCACCTCAACTTTTACTATTTCGAATTCTCTGCTTCTGTCTATATATGCAATAGTTTTCGTCTATCCGGGCATGTTCCTTCTTTCTGGAGTATACTCTAGTAGCGTAGAAGAGCCTATTAGTTGGAACAGTTTACCTTGGAGCAGTTACTGATAAGTCATTGCTCGAACGACTCGAAGCTCATCGAGCAAATGAGCCTTAGAGCAATTGCTCGATCGAGTGACTCGGCATATTGCTCGAATGACTCGAAGTCCGTCGAGCAAATGAGCTATCGAGTAATTGCTCGTTCGAGTGACTCCTCGAATGACTCTTCGACTCATTTCAGTATTTGAGGATACCTATGGCCCGGCATTGTATTATTTGAGGATACCTATCGAGGATACCTTTTATAGGATAATTATCTGAGGATACTATTGCCTATATCACAAGGCATACCTATCCCAATATCCCAAATAAGCTAAATCAAAAGAGTAATTGCTCCATGAGCAATTACTCGAACGACTCGAAGCTCATCGAGCAAATGAGCCTTAGAGCAATTGCTCGATCGAGTGACTCGGCATATTGATCGAACGACTCGAAGCTCATCGAGCAAATGAGCTATCGAGTAATTGCTCGTTCGAGTGACTCCTCGAACAATTCTTAGACTCATTTCAGAAAAAAGGGGTGCTGAAGGCCATATGTTTTCCAAAAAGGGGTGCCGAAATTGGGGTGCCTTCTGGAGAATCCCTTCAATGAGCTATCGAGTAATTGCTCGATCGAGTGACTCGACATACTGCTCGAACGACTCGAATCCCATCGAGCAAATGAGCTAACGAGCAATTGCTTGTTCGAGTGACTCCTCGAACGACTCTTAGACTCATTTCAGAAAAAAGGGGTTCTATAGCCACAGCCGTTTTCGAAAAAGGGATTCTGTAAAATGGGATTCCTATTCAAGTCCATAAAATTTGGATTCCGTGTTTTAACATCGTCCACTCGAGGGTATTCCCTTTCCCTATTGGAAGAATTCAGTTTAATGGGTTGTATTCTTGAGTTAAAATTCAGATCACCTTCGTTATATTTTCATTAAGTTTAAAATTTATTAAGTTAAACTTTGTTCAGTTCAAAGGTGTTAACATTGGGATATAGTTAGGGGTTATACTTCATTCAGTTCAAGGGTGTTAATACCGGGAAACGGTCAAATCGGCCGCCAGCCAAATCGGCCGCTGACAATTTCGGACGAATCGGCCGCCAGTCAGTACGAATCGGCCGCCAGCATTTTCGGTCGAATCGGCCGCTGATATAATATTTGAATATAATAAATGAAGAAGATTATCAGTGAAAATATTTTTTATTCCATTATTTTATCAGAATATTTTCATACAGATAAAATATTTTTTTATTCCATTATTTTATCAGAATATTTTCATACAGACTATAGAATAAAAGAAACTTTTAGATATTTACATTCAATATTTTAGCGGTATATTTTCAAAAAATACAAAAAACCTCAAGACATGTATGTGCACAATTACACAAATATTGTTAGCTTTGCAGCATTTTTTTAAAGGCTTCTTTGAAAGGCGGTTAATAATGCACTCATCCTAAGGTTTACTCCACTTTTACTATTAGGTAAATTACTGGCGTGTGATCCAATTACTGCTATGACTTACTTATTGCATTCCAATTTGTTTGTTTCTTTATTTATTCAATTTTTTTTCTTCAGACAATTCGCTTTATTAAGAGCCGTCCAATGATGACTACCAGCCTGGCAATTAATGTCGGACTGATTATCATTATTGAAGGGCTGTTAATAAAGCGAATTGCCGGAAAAAATACTTCGACTTCATCTATTTAAGTAAAGTATAAATTACTTACAGCATTCTATTTTTTTCTTCAGACAATTCGCTTTATTAAGAGCCGCCCAATGATGACTACCAGCCTGACAATTAATGCCGGATTGATTATTATTATTGAAGGGATGCTAATAAAGCGAATTGCCGGAAAAATTACTTAATTACTTCACATTTACTGGTATAAATTACTTCCAGCATTCATTTTTTTTTCTTCAGACAATTCGCTTTATTAAGAGCCGTCCAATGATGACTACCGGCCTGGCAATTAATGCCGGACTGATTATCATTATTGAAGGGCTGTTAATAAAGCGAATTGCCGGAAAAAATACGTCGACTTCATCTCTTTACTGGTATAAATTACTTACAGCATTCAATTTTTTTCTTCAGACAATTCGCTTTATTAAGAGCCGTCCAATGATGACTACCGGCCTGGCAATTAATGCCGGACTGATTATCATTATTGAAGGGATGTTAATAAAGCGAATTGCCGGAAAAATTGCATTTACTGGTATAAATTACTTCCAGCATTCATTTTTTTCTTCAGACAATTCGCTTTATTAAGAGCCGTCCAATGATGACTACCGGCCTGGCAATTAATGCCGGACTAATTATCATTATTGAAGGGATGTTAATAAAGCGAATTGCCGGAAAAATTACTTATTTACTTCACATTTACTGGTATAAATTACTTCCAGCATTCATTTTTTTCTTCAGACAATTCGCTTTATTAAGAGCCGTCCAATGATGACTACCGGCCTGGCAATTAATGCCGGACTGATTATCATTATTGAAGGGATGTTAATAAAGCGAATTGCCGGAAAAATTACTTATTTACTTCACATTTACTGGTATAAATTACTTCCAGCATTCATTTTTTTCTTCAGACAATTCGCTTTATTAAGAGCCGTCCAATGATGACTACCGGCCTGGCAATTAATGCCGGACTGATTATCATTATTGAAGGGCTGTTAATAAAGCGAATTGCCGGAAAAAATACGTCGACTTCATCTCTTTACTGGTATAAATTACTTACAGCATTCAATTTTTTTCTTCAGACAATTCGCTTTATTAAGAGCCGTCCAATGATGACTACCGGCCTGGCAATTAATGCCGGACTGATTATCATTATTGAAGGGATGTTAATAAAGCGAATTGCCGGAAAAATTACTTATTTACTTCACATTTACTGGTATAAATTACTTCCAGCATTCATTTTATTAAGACTTGGCAATTAGAGAGGCAACAGCAGAGAGAGTTTGTCTTGGAGTTTTTACATTATTTTGATACTCTCCCCAAATAGCTTCTAAATCTGCATTGAATTTCCTAGTTTTTACTGAGACATGACGACTCAACTGCCCCCAGTTCACAAATTCCCGAACACTTGGGATGGAGGTAGCTTCCTTATAGAGCAAATCTACCAACAAGAAAAACTGCAAGTTACGTCGGCCTGCGGCCCCATTAATGCTTTTGTGCCAAGCTTCGCAGTCATTGTTGGTCCGTACGGTAAGTCCAAAGACTGACCATGTATGTGCAGGCCACACATTGGAACACACCCACTGATTTTCTGCATAGATAAAAAGTTCTTTCAGAGCAGATTCCCCAACTTCCTCTTTCAAAACCATAAACTCTTCTTGAATGTGGGAGTGGTGTAAATAAGGAATGGCCATGAGTTTTTTAACAAGTCTGTAAATGTCTGACCGTCGTTTTCATTAGTTTCTTCTTCCAAAATGGCTGTAGCATTACTGGTAGACGGTGAACTACAATCATGGCACCGCCAATCATTTAAAACCTCTAAGCCTTTATTCATCCGACGGTAAAAAGTCTGTGAGATATTGGTTTGGCAAGTTCTGTGTTGCCATCTATGACAAAAATCACATTGTAGGCTTTCCTGTCTCTCGAATGAATGAATGAAAGGTTTTAGCGCTCTCTGTCTGTCTCTCTCTGCACAACCTTGCACAATATACGAATTATTATTCTGAATGAATGAAAGGTTTTAGCGCGCCGAAGGCGCGCAGGGACGATGTGGGATTTACAAATCCCTTGCGACCCGGTTAACCTTATTTTTTTTTCCTTGGATCACACAGGCCTAGCTTTCCTATTGCCCAAAATGGAGTCTGAGGGGGTTATGCACGCGGTTAGAATACCCGGCAGTTTAAGCTGGAGTGTTAGATGGTCAATACTCAATCCCCCAACGCCTTTAAAACTATTAGAGAGCGAGCTCTGTTCGGTTCCAGTTCGGCGATGGTAGAGGTTTGAGTCCCACCATGGTGGCGAGCCAGAATGTAATGTTGTGCGATGGCAAGTTTAAGGGAAGAAGAGAAAAGAAAACCAAACAGCAACGCCGGTTTGGTAGCGGCCCCGGTATATGACCATGGCGGTTACAAAAAAGAAGTGGAGAAAGCTCCAACAGTTTAGTTTTGAAAAACCGGGAGTCATCCATCAAGCCTTCTGGGAGATAGGATGCCGTCTGTGATTTTGAGGTATCTGGTTATCCTTCAGGAATTCCAAATGACCTCCTCCACCCCCCCCCCCACCCCAAAAAAAAAAAACTCTCACTGACGCACACCCTCAAGCCCTTAAAAGGGCTGTTAAATCTTTATTCAAATGTTTATTTATATCAAATGTACACTCGTTCCCAGCCAGACAAGCTTGTTTCAATCCTTGCCTAGCGTTTGGTGGTTTCTTGTATATGTTGCAGAAAGGTAGGTTGCACCAATTCCTCCTACGCTTTGTCTACCATTTCCATGCGTCTTCTTGATAAGAGTGTTGCAAGAAAATTTGAGAATGTTCAGTTAGAAAAGTAAAAGGTAGAGAGAAAGATAGGTATCCGCTATTGTATATTGTGCCTGCTGTGTGATTGTTGCTATGGATGGGGTAAGGGGTGTGTTTCTTCGGAGTCCACTCCCAACACGCAGAGTTGCGAGGCAATCCTCACAGACTCAATCCTAAAGACCTCAATGAGTAGCGAGGCAATCCTCACTGACTCCACGCAGTTTAATTCTATTGAGTAATTTTAATTTACTGTGGATTATTTTGTTTTTCTGTTTAGGGTTCGGTGTTCGTTCAGCTTCACCATTGATTCACTATCCTGGAGTATGTGGAGGGTTTTGTTATATAGATCTTATTAAACGCGTTTCAATCGCGCTTCAGCAGAGTTGCGAGGCAGTCCTCACAGACTCTATCCTAAAGTTCCCAATGAGTAGCGAGGCAATCCTCACTGACTCCACGCGATTTAGTTATATTGTATAATTTTTATTTTATTTTATTTTATTATTTTTTTTTTTTTTTTTTTTTTTTTTTATTTTCTGGAAACTTATTTTGTTTTTCTGTTAAGGGATCGGTGTTCGTTCAACTCAACCATTAATTCACTATCTTGGAGTCTGTTGAGGGTTTTGGTTTGTAGGTCTTTTAATCGCGTATCAATAGTTTCTATTTTTGCTAGCTCGTGAAGTTCCTTTATCGGTGTCCATTTCGGTTTGCATAGTGCCACTCGCAGGGCATAATTTTGAACCCTCTGTAGCTTCTGAATGTTGGTTTTGCTTAGGTCGCTTGTTATTATGGCACCGTATTCTAGTACCGGACGTATAAATGTTTTGTAGAGCTTGAGAAGCACATCTTTGTTTGCTCCCCAATTTCTACCTCTGATCATCTTCAGAAAATTGATACGTTTAGTAATAATAATAACTCTTTGGCCAGCCGCTGATTTGTCGCGGTCCTCATAAGAGAAGGCCATCATTCCCCCTGCACCCCACCCCCTCTTCCCCTCCTCTCCTCCCAGCATTCAGATATAAACTGCTTAATAGTGTCCCTCACTTCCTCTTTTTCAATTTCTTCAATAAGCATTCCTACCCTCTCCCTCGTGTCCCCCTTCAGCCATCTATCCTTTGTTTCTTCACCCCACTTCCGCATTATTCTTCCAGTAAATTTTATTCTATGAGGTATATACTGTGGGCATTCCAAGAGAAAATGTTCCAGGGTCTCCACTACTCCAGAGTGGCACATTTGGCATCCCTTTTCCCCATCTCTCCCAATTTTTCCCCGAAGCTCCAGTGATCTTGATCTCAGTTTGAACAGCAGTGACCCCCCAAAGGTGCCATCTAGGTACTTCTCAAAAGCTGGCTTTTCTTTATATTGTAACCCCTGCAGTGATCTTTTCACGCTAACCCCTGCTCGCCAGTTTCGATTGCAATCTTCCATGACTCTCTCTTTGACAAACCTTTTGCCTTCTTTCATTCCTACTTCTATGTTTGTGACCTCTATAGAGTAATTGTCCATTAGTTCCCTCACATGTTTTGACCACCCCGTTTCTATATTAGAATTCCAAATGGTATCGAGCATCAATTTGCACCACCGGTTGTCAGGCAGGTTTCTCAAGTAGTTAAAGTAACACAGTTTTCCCAAATCTACCCTGTCCTTGATTTTCATCCACCCAAGCTCCCCCCTTACTGCTTCCAAAGCTGCAGCATTACTCGACCCTGTTATCCATCTGCCGGCATCATTTTGAGTATTTTCCAACTTCTTAATAACGGTTTGGTTTAATGGAATCACGTCCGTGCCATACGTTATACTTGGTAAACCCACCCTCTCCCACAGTGTTTTCCCCACAAAGACCTTGTTGAAACTATTTTTCCCTAAAAGTTTTAGTTGGTTCAGAATTCTTTTCCCCTTCAGAATCAGTTTGGCTGAGTAATTTCTGTACACCCCTCTTCCCGTTATATTTATGCTTACCCCTAGATACTCATACTCTCCCGTTTCTCCTACAGTGATTTGTTTGCTTTCCCCTTCGGGGATTGAGAACTCCCCCACTCTCCATCTCTTCGTCATATCTACCTTGCGTCCAACGGGTATTACCTTGCTTTTATTTTCATTTAGTTCTAGCCGCCAAGTGTTCCCATATCTACCAACAATTTCCAGCAGTTTCTCTAGCCCCTGTTCAGTTCTAGACATTAACACCATGTCGTCCGCAAAGAATAAGCCTGGTATCTTTATGTCTCCAACATTTACCCCCTCCGCACTCTGAATTAGTTCGTCCCCTAAATCTTTAACATACAATGCAAACAAAATCGGTGAAAAGATACACCCCTGCTTGAGGCCTATATCCATAGGGACTCGTTTTGTAGTGATACTCCCTAGACTGAGTTGGCTTTGCACATCTGTATACAGTGCTTTCATGATTCCCACAAAGTCACCCCCCAGTCCGATGCCCTCGAGCTTTCGCCACATACCTTCCCTCCACACTCGGTCGTACGCTTTTTTCACATCTAGAAATGCCAGAAACATCTTTTTCTTTTCAGCCTTTGTTGATTCTATCAGTTGGGTGAGTGTAAATAGGTGATCAGTGACTCTTCGTCCTTTCCTGAAACCATTTTGAATTTCTCCTAAAAAACCTTTCTCTTCAATAACTTCCTCTAGTCTACCGTATATGACCTTACAGAATACTTTTCCGATGTTACTACTAACTGATATCCCCCTATAGTTATCTAGAACTTCCTTATCCCCCTTTTTGTGTATGAACGACACCTTACTTTCCCTCCACTCTCTGGGGACCTCTTGCTTTCGCAGAGCCAGGTTGAAAAGGTTTGTCAGGACTTCAATAAGTGCCTCCCCTCCATTTTTGAGGAATTCGTTCGGAATTTCATCAGTCCCTCCCGCTTTACCATTTTTTAATTTCGAGACCACGTTCCGCACTTCTTCTGCCGTTATTTCGCTACATACACGATTGGATAGGTTCTCCTCCACCAGTGTATTTCTTTTTGGTGGGGACCCACTGCCCCATCGCCTATCGTTTATCTTTTCCCAGTGCTTGACTAACTCTGAAGCGATACGGCCTTTATCTTCTGTACTTTCCCCATCCACTTTGATACTCTGCACACTACTTTTCCCCCGTTTATTTACCCAGTTCCAAAATACGTTTGAGCTCGAACCCCCCGTTTTCTTTATTGTTCTGGCAAGACTGCAATTGCGCTCCTTCCTATTATTATTCTTTATCTCATTCACCTTTTTCCGTGCCAGTTCATATTCTCCTTTCATTAGTCTCGTGTCATTGTTATCCACCCCTTTAAGCTTCCTACTTCTTCTGTAAGCAGCGCATTTTACCTTCCTTTCTTTTATAGCCTTTTTCAGTCCCTCGTTAACCCTGTATCCAAGCACTCTCGTTGGGACCCTCACCCTTCCTATACACTCCTTCCCTGCCTCTGTTAGGCTATTTACTATGCCATCTGAAATACTCTGGACATTTGCATCCCTAGGTATACATTCAAGATTTGGTTTTAGTTTTTCCCGAAACTGCTTCCAGTCGGCTCCTTGTTTTAGTCCCCAAACTTCCTTGAAGGTATTTCTGTCTCTATTCGTCTTTTTGCCCATAATCTTAACTGTTATCAGGTTGTGATCACTACCCAAGTCATTTTTTCCCTCGTCATCTATTTCTACATCTATAACCTCCCTCCATACGCTAATGTCAGTGAGTATATAATCAATTATTGTTTTCTTATCGTTCCTCTCCCAGGTCCATTTACCTTTACATTTCGCATCCCTGTTCAGGATCTTTAAACCAAGCTCTTTTGATAGGTCCAACATCTTCCTCCCATTCGTGTTAATTTTCCTATTACCTCCCTGTATGCCCTCCTCCTTATCCCCGATGTGCCCATTGAAGTCCCCCATTAGGACAATACTGAACCCTCTGCTCCCAAGCTCTGTGATATTCGATCTAAGAGTTGTATATATTGAATCATTCCACTCGGGCTTACTTCCCTCCACTGCTAAGTATACAACACCAACGGCAACACTCCTGTTTCCTAACTTGATTTTTGCCCAGACTATTTCGTTGGATACTGGAATCTGAGTCCTTGCTTCTGTGAGATCTGTAATCAATGAGGGCTGTAATTCCTCTTTAGCGTAGATGCCAACACCCCCACCCCGTTTCTGACCCTCAGTTCGTCCAGCTCCTATCCACACGCAACCCTTCATCTGATCAACCCGCTCATCCCGTCGTATCCACGTCTCACTTAGACCCATTATATCGAAGTCTCCTTCGTCCATCATTGTTGATATTTCGCTTACTTTCTTGTGCAGACCCTGGATGTTGCAGTACCCAAACTTAATGAATCTTTGTTTTTTTGTCATCACTGGCACATTATTATAACCCTGGTATGTCCCTGTATTGTGCATGTTTGTTGTTCTTCCCATGTTCCCAGCATTTGTGCCACTCTGGGTTACCGGCTGTGGTCCCCTACCCCCCTTTTCTCCAAAAAAGGCCCAGCCACCTGTAAGATTTTTTGGCCCAACAGGTCTGTACCCATCCTACTTAAATGCAATCCGTCTCGCCCATACAACTCTCCTTGTCCCCAGAATGAATCCCAGTGGTCAATGAAATGTACTCCCAAGTCTTTGCAGTGCTCTTCCAGCTCCTCGTTTAGTGCCATAATCCGCGAGTTCCTCTCATTTCCACCACCCATAACGGGGAGCACCCCTGAAACGATGATCCGAGCATTCCTGCTAAGTAGCTTACTAATTAGGTCCTTGTATGTGTCCACCAAACGAACTGATTTCCTCTCCCTGATGTTATTGGACCCCACATGTAATACCACTACCGGATCAGGCCCCGACCCAGCTACAATACCGTCCACTCTATCCCTCAGGTCCTCCACTTTAGCCCCCGGAAAGCACAGAACTGTTCTATTTTTACTGTCCGGACCACAGACAACCTTGTCGATCCCCCGAACTATGCTACTTCCCGCAACCACCAACTTACTTTTGGACCTCGCCCTGTTTATCTCCTCTAGTCTCCTATTGTTTACAGCGTCCTCTTCCTCTCCAACAGCCCCCCTCGGACTCAATATCGGTATCGGTATCTTTGACCTAGGATTACTCCTATCCTTGTCCCTCCGTCTCTTTCCAGGCCCTGAGCTACCTGGACTACTCCCCTGGTCTTCCCCCGGATCCCTCCTCCTTTTTCCTGGCCTAGACCCCAAGCTACTATCTGTTGCAACTACCTCCATCTCCTCCTCTGTCTCTTCCGAATCGAGCACATCAAATCTGTTTCTGGTGCTGCACTCCCCACTGCCTTTGGACTTTACACCCCTATCTACCTGCTTCTCTGGCCCCCCTTTCCTACCACTTTTGGTAGTCCACGCCAAACGCTTTACAGCATTGCTCCGGCCTGGCCCCCCCCCCCCCCCCCTCATCTGTCCTACGTACTTTTCTAGCAGCCCCCACCTCATCACCTACCTCATTCACATCAAAGGTTCTACCCCCATGTTTCCTCTTGGAACCACCGACAACCTTCCATCCTTCTCGGAAAGCCACTTTCACAGGCGTAACTCCAGACAGCCCCGCCCTACCAAGTCTTCCCTTCAGCTCAGCAATCTCCCCCTCAAACTTAACAATTGTCTCAAGTAGGCGGAGGATTTCCTGACAGTTTACACATACCTCTCCATATCCCATCGAGCGACAGTCCCCATACATCATAGAACACTGTTTACAAACTTCAAGCCCAATATCGCCATCGGTGGCCCCACCAACCCGGCTCTGACCGACACCCCCAGTGACCTCTGTCTGCACACCAATACTTACTCCGTTGGCACCGTTGACCTGGACCGCGATATTACACGTATTTACCTCCATACTTACCTCCGTCTGAACAGACCTGCTCGCCATCATCAAGACAAAATTACGCGATCGGACAGGGAAAATTGTAAACACGCGACACGCGACAAAAGGCAACACGACGAACCGTTCGACAACTTAGCGCTCACAGTTTTATTTAAGGCCTCCTAACTTTGTCCCAGTTACTATACTAAACTAACTCCCCACAAAGTTGAATAAAATAACCTGAAAATGAAATATATATGATTAGTAAACAATAAAAATACTTAATTTCGATTCGTAACCAAGGAGACTTCTTCTGTATACTTGCGGATCGAGTTGGATGTCTCTAACCGTAATGGAGTTTACGTGACTGTTTAGACTGAGATTGCTATCTAGGATAAATCCCAAAAATTTGGCCTCTTTGTTTGCTTCTAGTTTGTGATCGTATAACTGGAGATCGATACTTGGGACTGGTTTTTTCCTTTGCTTTTTGAAGAACGTAACTTTTTGAGTTTTGGCGGCATTGAGTTTGATGTGCCACAGGGCACACCAGCTTTCAAGATCGCGAATGGTATCCTGCAGACGATTTTTAATTATGTTTCTGGACTTGCTGGCTGCCCAAATGCCTTTGTCATCTGAGAACTGCGATAGTTCAACAAAGTTTTTCCCTACTTTTTCTATATCATTCATATATATTACACAATATACGCAAAGTGCAGGTTCCATGATGACTGACTCCAACACAATATTGGGGCAGATTTATCATAATTCAACTAGCTTGGGGATTCTTTGATATTGAAAACAATGCTCGAGATCAAAAACCGATTGATATCTTTTCAATAACAATGTTCAAAGGTAATCTATTAATCACAAACTCTCTTCGCAACAATAAAGCAGATTAGTAAGTTAACTGGTATTCAAAAACAATATACCTGCCGATTTGCAATGCCAAAATGATCATTACTGTACAAACAAACACAAACAGTGCATCAAAACGTTTGCATTGTGATTAAATTACTGTCCAAACAACCTTTTCTGAGAGACAGTTGAGTGAGTGATGTCAAACAGTAAAACAGACCAGTCAGTGACATGTGTAACGCCTGTTTGGTTTTCTTTTTTCCTTTTCTCTGTTTGGTTTTCTTTTTTCCTTTTCCCTTAATATTGCCATCGCACAACATTATATTCTGGCTCGCCACCATGGTGGGGCTCAAACCTTTACCATCGCCAAGCTGGAACCGAATAGAGCCCACTCTCCAATAGTCTTAATGGCTTTGAGGGTTTGGTCTTTGACAATCTATCACTCCAATGCAAACTGCCAGGAATTCTAACCGCGTGCATACCCCTTCAGACCCCATTTGAGGCAATAGGAAAGCTAGGCCTGTGTGATCCAAGATCCAAGTGAAATAAAATAAGGCTAACCGGGTCGCAAGGGATTTGTAAATCCCACATCGTCCTTCGGCGCGCTAAAACCTTTCATTCATTCATGTGTAACGCCCCTGGAGATGTCAATCATTTTCCGTTGTTTCTCCAATCAGGGCACTAATGTTTATTTTTCCCTAATAAAATATTTTTTTTTCAGCGGCCGATTTGACCCAAATTGTCGCGGCCGATTCGTCCGAAATTGCAGCGGCCGATTTGGCTGGCGGCCGATATGACCGGTGGCCTTAATGCCGTCATAGGGGTTATAGTTAGAAACTTTCTGGACTTCAAAGGGGTTTTAATTACATAAAGTTCATTCAGTTGAAAACTTTGTTCAGTTCAAACGGTTCATTCAGGGGAGTATGGACAATTCGGACCATGTACGATTCGGACCAGATTTTTTTTGGACGATTCGGACCAGATGTATGGACGATTCGGACCAGATAGCTGGACGATTCGGACCAGATAGTTGGACGATTCGGACCAGATGTCTGGACGATTCGGACCATATTTAATATGATGTAAAACTTGTTTAGAATTATCTCACGCTTAAACGTGGCCCAAATGTGTTCACGTTTCGTATCATATTTAATATGATCTCAATATGATCTGAAAAACTACAACGGGTCCAAAATCATGCCTTGCGCGTGGCTCTGCGCAAGCCCACGTGGACATCGATAAAACAACTTCACGAGATAGCAAAAATAGACACTATAGCAATGCGCTTAAAAGATCTTCAAAGCAAAACTCTAAATAGACTTCAAGACAGCGAATTAATAATAGAACTCAATGCGCATCGCGTCCTCAATAGGAAAACTAAATAATCTGGGGCATGTCTATCGAAAGGGTTAAAGATTACATCATTGTGATGGGGTGAGCCAGTTATTCTGTGACATAAATTTAGAACTGGCTGCGGGTGACACGATACGCACGAAAGCTTGCCTCTGTTACCAGTGGGAGTTGCAAACAGCGAGGAAAATCTCCACCTGCTGCCGGGTCTCCCCTCCTTGACATATAAATCTCGGGGAAAAAATGCTGGCTTCCCCATCCAAAAGGACGGAAAAGGTGTAAATTAAAAACCGAATTGCTCTAATTTCCAGCTCTCTATCTTTTCTCCCTCCTCTATCTCATCAGACACACGACCAAACTGAATGACATACTATGAGGGATTGAAACAATCCTCAAGCAAAGATGTGCAGAAAACCTAACAAGACCAAGGCAAGGATTGAAACAATCTTGCCAGCAAACAGCCCTTTTTTGGGGGGGGGGGGGTGGGGGGGGGTGGGGGGGTGGAGGTCATTTGGAATTCCCGAAGGATAACCAGATACCTCAAAATCACATACGGCATCCTATCTCCCAGAAGGCTTGATGGATGACTCCCGGTTTTTTTTCAAACTAAACTGTTGGAGCTTTCTCCATTCCTTTTTTGTAACCGCTATGGTCATATACCGGGGCCGCTACCAAACCGGCGTTGCTGTTTGGTTTTCTTTTTTCCTTTTCCCTTAAAATTGCCATCGCACAACATTATATTCTGGCTCGCCACCATGGTGGGACTCAAACCTCTACCATCGCCAAGCTGGAACCGAATAGAGCCCACTCTCCAATAGTCTTAATGGCTTTGAGGGTTTGGTCTTTGACAATCTATCACTCCAATGCAAACTGCCAGGAATTCTAACCGCGTGCATACCCCTTCAGACCCCATTTGAGGCAATAGGAAAGCTAGGCCTGTGTGATCCAAGATCCAAGTGAAATAAAATAAGGCTAACCGGGTCGCAAGGGATTTGTAAATCCCACATCGTCCCTGCGCGCCTTCGGCGCGCTAAAACCTTTCATTCATTCTTATCATTCTGGTTTCCTGAAATTGAGTTGGCGGACATGGCAATTTTATGCCTACATTGCAATAGATCAGTGACTTTGCGTCACCAGGCAATAGATTGTGACAGTTGTGGTGGCTGGCAACATCGTGGTTGTGGAAACACTGGACTTTCAAAGTACATGTATGGACGTTTAAGACGAGGGGAGATCTCTCATGAGTTTATCTGTGAAATGTGCCAGGGCAACACAGACACACAAACATCCACACAGGTTAGTACAGACATACAAACATATGCACAAGGCAGTGTCGACACACATACGTCACAAGACAGCACAAACACACAGACATCTGCACAAGGTAGTGCTGACACAGATATACACGCATCACAAGACAGCACAAATACACAGACATCGGCACAAGGTAGTGCTGACACGCATACGTCACAAGACAGCACAAACACACAAACATCACCACAAGGTAGCGCTGACACAGATGTACATGCATCACAAGACAGCACAGACACACAAACACCGGCACAAGGTGGTGCTGACATGAATACATCACAACACAACACAGGCACACAAACTGCCCAGGCTAACACAGACGCAGATGACTCTACATTTGATGTCTCGCGATCTGAGAGATCTGTCGTTACAGAAGTCATGGAGGCGTCAATAGCTGACGAGTCAGTGCGTGGAGATGACATTATTGACCAAGAAGCTAGCATCACATTTCATGTTGTTGAGGGAGGCAGCGAGAGAGGGAAGCGAAAGCTTGTCTCCTCCGATGGATTCACCTATGTGCACAAGAGAACATTAGTCAGCGGAACTATTGAATGGCGTTGTAGTGTTCGTGGTAGGAAAACTGGATGCCCAGCTGTGGTAAAACAAAAGGGTGGGAACTTTAGCACTGGAACTCAAACTCACACACACCAATCAACTCCAGGTGTATTGGCTGCAGTAGAAATAAAAACAGATCTTAAGAATTCTGTAACGTCGAATTTATTTGAGTCTGCTCAAACTTTAGTAACGCAAGCCACAACAAATAGGGACACTTCACTTTTACCCAGACGTCTCCAATTTAATAAGAATGGTCAATCGTTCTAGAGCCAGCAAGCGCCCACAAAATCCTACAGACTTGTCTTTTGAATTAAATAATGACTTTATGGATGAAAACTTCAAGGAAACGTTTTTACAAAAAGACTTGCATGTACGTGACAAACGACACATTATTTTTTGTACAAAAAAACAACAAGAGCTCCTTGCGAATGCCAAAACGTGGTATACAGACGGAACATTCAAAGTCGTCATGGCACCATTCACGCAACTGCTTTCTATACATGCCTTTGTCAAGTCAGGAGAGAATGTAAAAACAGTTACCCCTGTGCTTCTGCATAATGTCAGGAAAGAGCAAGAAAGATTACAAAAAGGTAATTATCTTAGTATTTTTGTGAGTGAGTGAGTGAGTGAGTGAAAGATTCTGGTCAGAGTGTTAAGATTTTGTTAGCCAATAGGTAGGGTCCGATTTGTTGGACGAGTTGGTATATAATAGCTTGAGTTGATGAAAAGATTTTGTCGCGTACCCGGGATGGGTAGGGTTAACGTTTCATTTCTTTTATGTTTCAGACTACTTATGCCTCAAGAGACAGTGCCCATAAGCTACTTAGGAAAATGTTTGCTCTACCATTGCTCCCCCCTGAAGATATCAGATCTGCCTTTGAAGAGCTACGTCACAAGGTCAGCAATGATGCCACACAACTACTGAACTTCTTTGATTATGTTGAAACAACCTGGATCGAAAATTCAACGTGGCCAATTTCAGCGTGGAGTGTCCATTCGTACAAACAACGATGTCGAAGGATGGCATTTCAGACTGAACCGTATGGCGAAAAAGGCCAATTTGCCCTTCTATTTACTTGTAACTTTGCTATTCGACGAGGCACGGGCCATACCCAACCAGTGTCAGTTAATTAAAGAAGGGAAACTGAAACGGCTGCAAAAAAGGAGAACGGAAGTCACGCAGGGAAAATTAATGGAACTGTGGGAAAGATACGCCAAAAAAGAAATAACAACAAGTGACTTTTTAAAAAAAATGTAGTAAATTGTATTGTCCATGCTGACGTATTTTTATCAAATGTACAGGATTTTATGTGTTTAATCTTTTGGGAATATTTTTATGCATAATAAGCAATGGAACCGTTCCATTTTGTGCCATTTGTGCTATTTATGTGTGCTATAGTTTTAATTCTATTGTATCTTGTTTGACAGAGGTCGCTGAGCTCTGACAAACAAGATATAATAAAATAAAAGCAAAATTTGACCTCTTATTGTTAAAAAGCAAGGATTGAAATTGTGTCCATGTTGGCGTGTAAGATTTATCGGATTATTATCAGTTTCGAGCGCTGGATTGTTATATTAATAATAGTCTGGTAAACTGTCTTTGAAGTTGTTGCTTTTTTTATCATCCAATAATTTGTCCACATGGGTTAAAAAATATATCGTCCAATAATTTACACAAAATGAACCCAACCCATTTATAAATGTCATTTATAAACGAGATTTGATTCATATTGTATAAATCAATGGGCGATTTTGGGAAGCATTAATGTGGTCCGAATCGTCCAGAAAATTTGAACCCGTCACGTTGTCTCGATCGTCCAATAATTTACACAAAATGAACCCAACCCGTTTATAAATGTCATTTATAAATGAGATTTGGTTCATATTGTGTAAATCAATGGGCGATTTGGGAAACATTAATGTGGTCCGAATCGTCCAGCCATCTGGTCCGAATCGTCCAGACATCTGGTCCGAATCGTCCAACTATCTGGTCCGAATCGTCCAGCTATCTGGTCCGAATCGTCCATACATCTGGTCCGAATCGTCCAAAAAAAATCTGGTCCGAATCGTACATGGTCCGAATCGTCCAGACTCCCATTCAGGTTTGTTCAATTTAAGGGGGGTCAACATTGGGTTATATTTAAGGGTTATAGTTCATTCACTACGACTTCATTCAAACAGGTCTCTTGTATCTGTTCATAATTCAGATCTCTTCAGTCTGTTCAACTAGTTCGATCAATCCGACTATTTTGACATTCTTTCACTTTCTTTTGTTTACTTTGTTGTTTTGTAGTGACTGGTTGTAGCTGTTCAGAGTCTTGTAGTCATTGTTGAATTGGTTGTTATCAATCCCTTTCCATACCCTCGAGTGGACGATGTTAAAACACGGAATCCAGATTTTACGGACTCGAATAGGAATCCCATTTTACAGAATCCCTTTTTAAGAATCCCTTTTTCGAAAACGGCTGTGGCTATGGAATCCCTTTTTCTGAAATGAGTCTTAAGAGTCGTTCGAGGAGTCACTCGAACGAGCAATTGCTCGTTAGTTCATTTGCTCGATGGGATTCGAGTCATTCGAGCAGTATGTCGAGGCACTCGATCGAGCAATTACTCGATAGCTCATTGAAGGGATTCTCCAGAAGGCACCCCAATTTCGGCACCCCTTTTTGGAAAACATATGGCCTTCGGCACCCCTTTTTTCTGAAATGCGTCTAAGAGTCGTTCAAGGAGTCACTCGAACGAGCAATTACTCGATAGCTCATTTGTTCGATGAGCTTCGAGTCGTTCGAGCAATATGCTGAGTCACTCGATCGAGCAATTGCTCTAAGGCTCATTTGCTCGATGAGCTTCGAGTCGTTCGAGTAATTGCTCATGGAGCAATTACTCTCTTGATTTAGCTTATAAGGGATATTGGGATAGGTATGCCTTGTGATATAGGTAATAGTATCCTCAGATAAGTATCCTATAAAAGATATCCTCGATAGGTATCCTCAAATAATACAATGCCTGGCCATAGGTATCCTCAAATACTGAAATGAGTCGAAGAGTCGTTCGAGGAGTCACTCGAACGAGCAATTACTCGATAGCTCATTTGCTCGACGGACTTCGAGTCATTCGAGCAATATGCCGAGTCACTCGATTGAGCAATTGCTCTAAGGCTCATTTACTCGATGAGCTTCGAGTCGTTCGAGCAATGACTTATCAGTAACTGCTCGAACGCTTATTGGCTTTGGGAACGATATTGGCTTTGGGAATGATATTGGCTTTTGTTGTATAGAAGGGAGATAACTCTGCATACAGGTTATGGGAAATCAAGCAATCTGATTGGTTATAAATGATCTAGATAAATGAAAGAACAAGAGTACTTGGAATAGGGTCAGAACTAACAAGAATAGACCAGAATAGCTAATTATAGTAATAATAAGGTAAACTGTTCCAACTAATAGGCTCTTCTACGCTACTGGAGTATACTCCAGAACAAAGGAACATACCCAGATAGACGAAAACTATTGCATATATAGATAGAAGCAGAGAATTCTGAAAGAATTCGAAATAGTAAAAGTTGGGGTGGATTTTGGTGATTTGGAAGGATTGTCGGGTTGTTTGTGGTAATTAGATTTACTCTTCTACAATCGAACACACCCTCCGAACATACCCCTTCTTATTGCAAAAAAATTGGGTAACACAGCAATCACGTGCTACCATAGAAACCAAGATGGCGGCCTCCAGTATACAAAATGGACGACGGAAACATGTACCACCCTAACAACACGCGCTGCGCATGCGCACGCACGCCACGTATCACTATGGAAGTGACGTCACAACATGGCGTCACTACGTCACATGACTATGACGTCACATGGGATCCTGCAATGAGATCCTGCCAATGGCCCCTGAAAAGCCCGAGACATACTACTCATGTAAACCGGAATAGCTCACTAAAACGTACCCAAAGGCTCATAGAAAAAAAACGCAGTACTCGAGAAAACTGTTAAAGGATTTTGTCAGGTTTTTCATCAGTGCTGAATACTCCACAAGAAAAAGTGAGATGCTCTGAGTATTTTCTGGATCTAAAAAATGCAGTTAACCATTTGTGTATTTTGTTGGGAATTCCCAGAAAAGAATTGGGTTCAAGGACGGTACTTCACTTCTAGTTGAATTTTTTCTCTTATTTGTTACATGAACCCCCGTTTTCTGGCCAGAGAAACTTGTGTGAAGTCAATACTTTATGAAGGTATTTGAATATTCAATTTTAAGTGATGCGATCATGTTTTTTCACACAATTGTTATAATGGTCGGCTATGGGAAAATAGTACTGTGATACCTAAGGCAATGAAGCATTAAAGACTTGTTGCCATCAGGTTGCAGGTGTACAAACTGTAGATCGATGGCACGATTCTTTGAATTCTTTTGGGTGTGGACTGCTGTTGATCAGCTTACAATGTATAGCATTTAGCTCAACTGACTGAAAGCCAGGGTGCGTTGTATCGGGAAAAGCCAACTAAAGAACGAAGACAAACGAACATAAATGCGTGGTTCAGAACTTTAGTTCGTTAATTCGCATGGCGCTGTTGACAAAAGGCGACAGCGGGAAATCAATTAGCTGTCAATTAGCTGAATATCCTTGCATGACAACTCCCATCACCAGCTTATCTGGGCTTTGGGCCGGCATGGCAACACAAGTTTAACTTGGCTGGTTTGAAATTGTCTTTTTTACTCATTTTTGAGTTATCACACTCCCCGGTTAATAATGCCGGCGCTTCAACAAAAATCTATGTTACCTTAATTATTATCCCCGCTTTTTAAAAAAATGCGGGGATATTGTCATGATCTCCGTCCGTACGGCCGTACGTCCGTACTTCCGTACGTCCGGTTTTGTAATTCGAAACGCTGTAACTTTCTACAGTTGTTCGATAGGGTCTGTGTAACCCAAAAATACAACTTTTAAATTTTTGTGCCGCCAGGTGGCTTCTGTGGAGCCACTTAAAAAATGCGTTATTTTTTCACTTTTTTGCTGAATAGTCCCAACCTATGTAATTCGGAGTTCTAAAATTACACTACGGTGTTGCTAAATGATCTGTAGATATGTAGGAAGGTTTCGGATTTTTCGGGTGCCACGTGGCTGTGCCACCGTAGCCAATTTTGTGTTTTCTTAGACCGTTTCCGGCAAAAGGCTCGTAGGATATGTAATTCGAAATGCTGAATCCATGCTCAGATGTTGCAGTAGGGTCTATAGATGCGCACGAAGGTTTCGGATTTTTCGGGTGCCTCGTGGCTGTGCCACCGTAGCCACTTTTGTGTTTTCTTAGACCGTTTCCGGCAAAAGGCTCGTAGGATATGTAATTCGAAACACTAAATCCATGCTCAGAAGTTGCAGTAGGGGCTATAGATGTGCAGGAAGGTTTCGGATTTTTCGGGTGCCACCGTAGCCACTTTTGTGTTTTCTTGAACCGTTTCCGGCGAAAGGCTCGTAGGGTATGTAATTCGAAATGCTAAAACCATGCTCATATGTTGCAGTAGGGTCTATAGATGCACACGAAGGTTTCAGATTTTTCGGGGCCACGTGGCTGTGCCACCGTAGCCACTTTCGTGTTTTCTTAGATCGTTTCCGGCGAAAGGCTCGTAGGGAATGTAATTCGAAATGCTAAAACCATGCTCATATCTTGCAGTAGGGACTATAGATGCGCACAAAGGTTTCGGATTTTTCGGCTGCCACGTGGCTGTGCCACCGTAGCCACTTTTGTGTTTTCTTAGACCGTTTCCGGCAAAAGGCTCGTAAGATATGTAATTCGAAACGCTAAATCCATGCTCAGATGTTGCAGTAGGGGCTATAGATGCGCAGGAAGGTTTTGGATTTTTCGGGTGCCACGTGGCTGTGCCACCGTAGCCACTTTTGTGTTTTCTTGAACCGTTTCCGGCGAAAGGCTCGTAGGGTATGTAATTCGAAATGCTAAAACCATGCTCATATGTTGCAGTAGAGTCTATAGATGCACACAAAGGTTTCGGATTTTTCGGGTGCCACGTGGCTGTGCCACCGTAGCCACTTTCGTGTTTTCTTAGATCCTTTCCGGCGAAAGGCTCGTAGGGAATGTAATTCGAAATGCTCAAACCATGCTCATATGTTGCAGTAGGGACTATAGATGTGCACAAAGGTTTCGGATTTTTCGGGTGCCACTTTAGCCACTTTTATGTTTTCTTAGACCGTTTCCGCCGAAAGTCTCGTAGGGTATGTAATTCGAAATGCTAAAACTATTCTCAGATGTTGCAGTATGGTCTATAGATGCGTACGAAGGTTTTGGATTGTTTGGGTGCCACGTGGCTCTGCCACCGTTGCCACTTTTGTGTTTTCTTAGACCTTTTCCGGTGAAAGGCTCGTAGGGTATGTAATTCGAAATGCTAAATCCATGCCCAGATGTTGCAGTATGGTCTATAGATGCGTACGAAGGTTTCGGATTTTTCAGGTGCCACGTGGCGGTGCCACCGTTTTGCTTTCATGTTTTCTTAGACCATTTCCGGCAAAAAGCTCCTACAGTATGTAATTTGAAATGCTAAAACTATGCTCAAATGTTGCAGGGTCTGTAGATGAGCAGGAATATTTCGGCTTTTTGTGGCGCCACGTGGCTGTGCCACCGTTGCCACTTTCATGTTTTCTTAGACCGTTTCCGGCGAAAGGCTCCCAGGGTACATGTATGTACTTCGAAACGCTAAAGCCATGCTCAAATGTTGCAGTGGAGTCTGTAGGTGCGCACGAAGCTGTGTCACCTGTGCCACTCAATATGATTTTAGTGTGTCATATAATACATTTCATCTTTGAATCAAGCATTCATACAAAGTCAAGGATGCAAATGCGGGGATACACTATAGTGTGCTTTGCACACAAGTGACACCATCTAGTTACTTCAGTACCTCTGCAGTCTTTTGTCGTCCCATAGTTGGGAAGTTGCCCATCAATGAATTAGATCGTTTTACAGCTTTTTCCAAAGTGTCATCGTCTAAAGCAGCCACCAAACCGCTGTGAGAAAAGTCCCAGTAGAAGCACCTTCACGAAACATTAGGCAATAACTGCATAAAAACCCAAATTGGATTTAACAAAAAAGTCAAACTGTCTAACTTTAATGCTTTCACGCTGTGGGTGGAACCATTGCCCACACAAATCACATTTTATACTCTTGATCCCATTGCAGTCAGCACCACAAACACCACAAGGATACAATGGGGAAGATATTTCACTAATCAGATCGAAGATCACACTGAAAATTTTGGCATACGAGCTATGTTATATACTGATGGATACTCACATGAGTTTATACAAGTGATTAACGAACTTTTACTCCGTTAAATGAGCAATTATACTCCTAAAATGAGGATGATGGCGGTATTTGCGAGTGACTAAAAAAAATAATAAATATATAAAATATTGTTTTAAACCAGTCATTTATGCAAGCGACAATCCAACTTAATTTTGACAGCTAATTAATTATCCGCTATCGCCTCTTGTGTTCGCTATTTAGAAGGATTGGTCAACATCGACGAATTAACGAACGCAAGTTCCACGCCACGCAAAACATTTTAAATCCTCTTCATCACCAAAATACTTATCAGAAGTTTATAAAAGTCTACACGTGTAAAATATACCAGTACAGACACCCACTACCCCCTTTAAACTCCTATTAACTCCTGTTTTCCCATTTTTCTTTCTTTAGTATGATCAATATTGATCACTCTTTGTCCATCAGTCCGTCTGTCCTTCTGTGTTTTATGTTAATTCGGCTACCCATTTTTACTCTAAATGCAAGTCTGAACCTCTGTTTCGCAAATATGTTATCCATGTCAGAGATGAGAGACTTGGTCAAACATCGTGTTTGTTGAGTTAATTATACAATAACATGATTTCGAGGGTGTTAGGCTCCATTATTGGACCGCCATGTGTGATTAGAAGCCCAGCAGTCATTTGCGGCCCGAGGCCTAGACGTCCATTTAGATGCAAGTGGGGTATGTCAGAAATATTTCTTATTCGTGAGCTTGGCGGCCAGTAGAAACTAATTATATTGAATTGTACCGACAATAAAACTATATTTATTTTGACAGATTGGATGATCTTGGTTTGATGTTGCAAGGGTGCAAAAAAATGACATTTGGAGTGGAATTTGTTGTGAAAAATCGATTCTCCGCGATAATCAAGAGGCATTTTTTATACAAAAATCAATCAGGTAGAAATTCCACATGCATATTATTGATATGATACCAACATGTTGATGGGATGGGTGGTTGTTGTTCGGACTGGGGACAAACAACAACCCCCCCCCCCAAAAAAAAACTCTGTTGTGCGGGTAGTATTAGAGTATACGAGTGAAAGAGTTCTTGTTTATAGCAGGTGCGTTGCCAGGATTCTGTAATTTGGAGTGCACTAGCCTGTTTTTGGGGTTGGGGTGGCATGACATTGTAAGGCCGTTGTCGGAGGAGGTGTAGGGGTCGGAGACCTCTTCTAGTCCACACCCCTTCTCCCACAGAAGCACTAGCCCCCCCCCCCCCCCCCCCTCCGAACATTTTGCAAAATCCAGTGCTCTTCACAGAGAATCTGGGCTCTATGTTATGTGAAAGTTGCATTGGGCCAATGTTTTGTGGGCAGCGAAAATTTCAGGGGTGGAGAGAGGGCAAAGCCCCCAGACCCTCCTCTTTCCGCGGCTACGCTACTGGTTTATTACAGTGGAACACTGTGGCTCATTGATTAGGGCATTAGACTTCAGGTAGAACGGTCGTATGTTCGTTCCTGACCCGCGTCAACTGCCTCGTGTCCAGAGAAAACAATCCCAGATGCCTAAGCGGGTGAAAGACGTCACTAGTGTTAAAGCATACGGCACGTGGAAGGAACACATACCCTCAATCCTGCGTGGGCAAGGACAGTAAACTGGAGAGTGCGACATTTACTCGCCACTGCTCGGTGGATCTTTCCGGGTTATTTCATTCGTAAAACTGTCCGAGATACCATAAAACCCTGACTGTGGAAAGTTTCGTTACCCCCACCCCCTGCCATACCAATAAATGAGTAAATTATTTACAACAGTAATCAAACATTGTTCAACCTCCAAGTGTTTCTATTGGGACTTAAGAACATGGATAGTTAAAATTTTGTTCATAATTTGTTTGAATGGTGTGATTAAAAAAACATTTCCAATCGGTATCGGGTATGTCAATTTTTTTCACATTCTTTGAATATACCCAATCTTTGTCCTGATTAAAAACAGTAAAGAAATGTTGACAGCACAAATTCTTTCAAGTTAGAGCAATGCCCCCCCCCCCACCCCCACCCCACCCATCCACATAATTTGTTTTCAGGTAGCCCAGTTTCCGCCATGCATGGAATTACCGATTACTTAAATTCTTGTAAGGCATAAAAACTCTTGTTCCCAACTTTATCGAGGAAAAACATTTGATAGCTGCTGCACCTAATCCAAATACCCGTAACAAACATTCACGACAAGATAAAAAAGTTCGAAGTCGTTCATAATGAAAACGGGCGGGGGTGGGTGCAAGCTGTTGGAAGAAAATAAAAATGGAAGTTATCAGGGGTGGAAGTCGTCTAAAGTGAGCAACACAGGTATAAACGAACGACTGGCTAAACTTGACTTCATTTCCACGCTGCTGTCTCCCCCTCATATGCCTGCATGCTAATTCCAAGCCTTGACTCTTTTGGAAAGACTCCCAAGGTGATGTCAAGAATTGAAGTTATCAACAAATCAAAATAAAAGTTATTTTGTTGTGGCTATTTCGTGTGGAAAAAAACACAGCCCCTGGGCCTGATTGCCAAAATTATAGTAACCTGGCACTTTCTTCGGTTCATGAACGCCACTCCACGCATGGTTTTTCATATTAATGTCCACCTTTCCGTGGACCCTCCTACTAATCTCTGTCTAATTGGTTTCTATTATTTAAAGAATATTTCAACCATTTGATCTGGCAGTAATTATTCTGAAATATTTAAGCTACGGAACTGTGTCTTTAGACATGTCAGAATTTGAACTCCGCTGTCGCACTCGGAATCCTGAAACAAACTGTATGGAAGGACAACCCATTTTAAAGAAACTAAAAGATCTAATTCAGTTGTCACTAAATTGAACATTTTCTATTAATTTAATAAATTACAGCAAATCTCCGCTTTCATTGTGTGCGTGTGTGTCAATGCATTTCATTGAGAGGACATTTTGTGGAAGAAACATATGGGCACAACAAGCGTTGTTGTACTTTTTACGCGTCCAATTTGGTAACTGCAATATCTTATATTGTTCTAGATTGTTCTTGTAAATCAGCTAGTGTACCCAGCTTGACAACCAGGTGTGTCACTAGGGAGGGAAGGGGGAATCGGTCGGTGACGTGACACCACCCCTTCAATAATTCTTCCAATCGGGACAATTTGATCTGGATTGGAGTCTTAGATATCATTTCTTGCTTGTAATGATCATGCACTTCGCACGAAGAGCGGGGGGGGGGGGGGGGGGGGGGGGGGGGGGGGGGATCAAGTATCCAAAATACCCCCTCCCAAATTCAAACCCCACTTAACTATTTTCACCCATCTGTCACTTGTTACACCTAGACTGGGACAAAAACACTGATACTGTGTTTTGTGTTGGGGAACGCTCTTTCTAGGCACGGATAATTACCTCAAGTTGGAAGCAAATTTTAACCCAGATTCACTCTCAGAGCACTAGATTTTTCAAAATGTTTCCGGGAGAAGGACCCCTTACCCGAACTCTAGGAAGTGCCCCCCCCCCCCCCCCCCCGCCAGGCATTGGGGCATACGTTTGGCATGTCATGCCGTGCACCCCAATATTGTTCAGCAGCCCCCCCCCCCCCTACTGTTTCTCACCAGACTAGATTTGCTACTTGGGACTTGGGTCACACACATGTTCGGTCATACAAATGTATTGTGCCTTATTCGTGCTGTTGGGCCCAACATTACTAATTTGGAGCACCGGTACGGTACGTGTTAACTGGCTGAGGGCTAGATTATATTTGGTGATCTTAAATTATCCAAAATTTGTTTTATTACAAATTATTGGAGAGTGCCCACAGGCGCTCTCCAATGGTTTGTAATAAAAAATTTTTTATATAAACAGTATTATTTGCGTTGGGCTGAATATGAAACATGAGCCAGGAAAATGTCAGCTTTTGATGTACGACCTCATTTTTCTGAACGCCCTCATAGTGGCTTTTAGCACTCAACCACGTAATTAAATAAGATATTGCATCATGATCACTACATGCATATTTCATTTATCCAGAATTGAATTTCAAAAAAGTCTCGAGTTTTTAAATTGGAATTCCGACTGATTAATATTCCGTCTACACCATCAAGGCATTCCTTCACCGAAAGCACGCCTTGATGATGTAGTTTGGAATAACTGATGAGTCGTGTCTTGAGCCCGCACAGTCGGGATAAATCAGATTTACACCCCTTCCCCAACGGGCGCGTAGCGAGGATTCTATAATAGGGGGTTTCCTAGCCAGTTTTGGGAGGGCCGAGCATGATATTTGGGAGGCCTCTGTGGGTGGTTTGGGCCCCTTCTAGCTCTTATTAGGAGTCTCCGGTCGTTATCCCCTTCTCCCGCTTCCCTGGAGGGAAGTGGGAGGAGGGGGTAACGATCGGAGGGTCCTAGTTTGGACTACATGTAGGCCTCTCGACAAAAGTTTGCAAAATTCGGTTGAACGGTGGTAGGCGGTAGTGGATTCAATAAGGAATCGGGGAGGGAGGACTCGATGTGGAGGATGCAAGTGGAGAGAGAAGGTCCAGTAGGAAAATTCGGAGGGTAGAGAGAGATCAGCACTGGGTACAGATAGAACGTGAAAGTCAGCGAAGGTCCACTAAGGCAACAAAGCTGTGTTCATAAAATAGAGAGGAGAGATGAGGTAATTTTTGGTGTTGATAGTGCAGATAGGGTAGGAAGAAGAGTTCGGATGTCAATCAAACGTTGCAAGTTGCAGGAGGTTTAGGTAATATAGGGCCCGATGAGATTGGCAGGAAGGAGAATAAAAGAAAGTTTGTTGTAGCAGAAACCAGCACTGTACGCGGGATTGACAAGGTTATCTGTGGACCTGACAGCTTAAATCGAAATGTCTTGTGTTTTCTTGGGCGACGGTCAAAGTTCTGACGGTCAGGGTGGACAGTATTGTGGCGTAGCCAGGCTCAGACCCTGTAGCGGTGATTTATTTGGTGTTCAACTAAATCAGAGAGATAAGAATAGCAAGACCGGTGTAGTCGTGCAGGGGATTTAGTTATTGAACTTCCCAGTAGAAATGCAAGTGTAGTGGTATCTGAGATCCTTGCTAGACTTGTGGGTGGGGATGATCGCAATTCGAGGATTATGGAGTTGAATGGGAGGGGTGAGGAGTATTGTTCTGATTTGAGAATACCCTTTATTGATCACTGGGACACGTGTGGATAGGTGTAGGACGAACTGAAAGTCAGAAAAAGGGGGAGGGATAGATATCGACATTAAAAAGGATTTAAAACCGTCGTTGATCTCAGATCCGGCAGATGTCGGGTCCTCGGCTGAGGTATCGAAAGAAATGAGATGGGTAAAGGTTAATTTAAAAATCAAAGTGTTGCCCTTGAGATTGTGTGCTCTGCGGTGGAGGAAGGCTAACCTGAGTGGAATATCTCATTATACTCAACACTAAATTGCAATATGACGAAATTAGAAAACAGGACCGGACTAATTCTGATGGGAGACTTTAATGGACACATGGGTGATGGAGAAGAAGGCAAACAGGGCGGGGATAGGAAAATCAACAGGAATGGACGGGAGCTGTTGGACTTCACAAATGAGTTCGTTCTGAAGATTCTGAACAATAATTGACTATATTCTCACAAATATCGATTTATGGAAGATGGTGATGGAAGTAGAGTTTATATTTTTTTTATTGGTGTTTAAGGTCATACTTACGCACAATGGCTAATCGTGACCGCGACAGTTTTACTGGTGCAGGAAGTACCCGGAGAGAACCACCGAGCATCGACGAGCAACTGTCAGCTCCTTAACATTCTAACTCTGTTCAAGCTCCGCTCAAGCAGGGTTACAGCGGTTGAAGACATGTGCACTATCGACGTGCAGCACGCCTTAGTGCACGGCGTCACCGTGCGTCCTTGTAGCCAACCGGTATAAAGTGCCTTGCCTAAGGACAACGCGGTCGTCCCGGGCGGGGATCGAACGCGGAACCTCTAGCATAGAAGTCCAATAGTCTATCACTGAGACACCGCGCTTAAATGGAAGTTGAATAGTAATCACAACTTGATTTACGATTAGGAGCAAAAAACAATCAGAAAGGATACCGACTGTGTGAAGTTCGAAGAAAAAATGAAATAAAAGATTGTGATTGTACACGGGGAGGCCAATGTCCAGGAAATGGCAGGTTGTGAGCCTACTGGGGGACAGGGAAGGAACGTATAGGAAAAATTAGGGTGCCAACACGGGAACTTGATTTCAGGGTGAATGGCTAACTGAAAAGGCCATAAATGGCAGAAAAGTCAAATGTGCTGTGTGCAGGAGAAGTAGAAAACTCAAGGAGGTGGACAGCAGCGAGTAGCTGGAGCAAATGAAGAATACCACCTGGCATGAAATAAAGTACTAAGATTAAAGACGAATATCGGCGAGTGCGAAACTGCAATCTTATTAGGATGATAAGAATGACGGGGAAGGGAGGGGGGGGGGGGGGGTCGGTCGAGTTCGAACGTATTTTGGAATTTGGTGAATAAAAGAAACAAAGGAAGTAATTCACAGAGTATTAAAGTAGAGGGCAGAAATACAGACGATCAAGACAACATCGCATTAGAACTAGTTAAGCACTGGGGAAAGGTAAACAATGAGCGATGGGGGAACCCCACGGCGTACTACAATGAGGTCGAGGGGAAATTTATCGAAATAAAAGCCAGGGAGGTACGAACAGTAGTCTCAAAATTAAGAAACGGAAAAGCGGGAGGGATGGTGGACAGAGATTCGATTATACAGACCAGACAAGGGCTGCATAACAATATCAACGTTCTGCTGTCTGTGACCTTGACTTTAATTTAACCTTGGGTCAAAGTCGCAACATGCCTTTGAGTCATGTTCTATAATTTTGACAGTATGAATGAGATCTGTCATTCATACCTAGTTATATGGACCGGACAAGGGCTGTATAACAATATTAAAGTTTTGATGTCTGTGACCTTGACCTTATTGGCATAGCCTTGGATCAAAGTCAAGACAAATCATTTAGTCATGAGCAATAATTGTACCTAGTATGAATAAGTTCTGTCAATCATACCAGTTATTTGGACCGGACAAGGACTGTATAACAATATTAAAGTTTTGCTGACTGGATCTTGATCATGATGATATGACCTTGGATCAAATTCGTGACACACTTTTGAGTCATGAGCTTTAATGGTACCAAATATGAATATGATCTGTCAATCAAACCAAGTTATATGGACCGGACAAGGGTTTTATAACAATACCAAAGTTGTGCTATCTGTGACTTTGACTTTGATGATATGACCTTGGATCAAAGACATCTTTGAATCATGAGCATAAAATTTGTACCACGTATGGATACGATGAGTCAATCGTACCAAGTTATATGGACAGGACAAAAGTGACAGTGAAGTGTCAAAGTTTTCTTACTCTCACCTTAACATTGGGCCTGTGACATTGACCTCGAGGGGTACATGCCATATTATAATTCGCGACACAGTGCCTTTTGATAATACATTTAGTTTTTCAAAAATAATCAGTGGGTATGGCCCGGACAAACAAAATGTTGACGACAGATGTACGACGGACGGACAAATTACCAGAAAAGCTCCGATGACATCTGGCAGACGGAATTAGACATCTGTCTACGTGTGTCTGTGTGTGTGTGTGTGTGGGGGGGGGGGGGGGTCGCACGGAGACGCTGTGTACTAAGGGGAACTGCACGTCGATGATGCCCCTATCTTCAACCAATGCTAGTCCTGCAGGGGTGGAGTTAGCACGTTGGGAGTCTTGTAGTTGCTCGCCGCTGCTCTGTGGTTCTTCCCGATTCGCCGGCTTCCCCCACTCGTAAAACTGTCCGACAGGAGGTGACTTTGGCTGTCGAAAGTGTCATTAAACCCCAACAAATAAATAAATAAATCGCCTGGTTTAAAGATAAGTAAACCGAGGTGTTTTTTAGAGCCAGTGACTTAATAGTTTACTTCTTTGTTTATTGGGGTTTAAGGACAATTTCAACAGTCGAGGTCATATTGTACAGGAGGGATTTAACATTACCTAAAAACATATAGCGAAAAATTACCTTCAGAATTTATATCGACTCCCAAAGCACTGATAAAACATTTATTGATTATGATCAGTCAAAAAGCATCATCGCGGAAAATGGGTCTTGTGTGTTTTAAAAAGATGAGGAAAATATTGAAAAATTCTGTGATTTTAATGTTTGTTGACCGTCACCTTCTTTTTAACCCCTGAAGGGAGTGAATTCTGCCTTTGACATTTCTCTCCTCCTACTATTTTTACAGCAACGAATGGTCCAGCAACGGACACGTTATAAATTCCCAAAACTGACAGCTATGATTGGGTGTTATAATGACATTAATTGGAACAGGCAATGTGAACTTTGTCAACTTGAAGGCTTGAATGCTCTTTTGATTTGCAATTGTGGAGGGTTTTATGCTGAACCGATTGGGCGGTACATTATTATTTGCGAATGGCAGGAGTGGCACACGCTTCATTGTTGCCCTACACAATTATGTCTAGAACTGTAATTATTCTATTAAAGAGAAACGTTCATATTTAAGCAGTGTCAGTGAGACACATATTAGTTGCCCAGAAGGGTTTGTTCTGACGACTTCAAGATTAGAAACTGCAGTCATGAAGCTGTGTTTCTTCGTTGTAGTTGGCATTGTGATTTTTGCGGCGGCCGCCGTGGAGTCCAAAGTGAGTATATTCTTCATAACTTTACAGTACAGTCGCCGTGAACTGGTCGTAATCCACGCGTGACCAGTGATGCCCACGCATACGTTTACCTGGTAATAAAAATCGTCATCAGCAAATTTTTAACTCTTTACCCAACGTAACGGCAAAAAACCGGCCAGCGCTATTAAAGAAAATCGCCAATTAATTTTCAGTATTTTTTCATTTTTTCTCTTAAATACATAGGTTATGACCCCTCATTGGAACGAGCTCGTTCCAATGAGGGGCATAACCTATGTTTTTGAGACAAAAAATGAAAAAAAAAGTTATTAAAGAATTTGGGTTGCAAGTGTCGTCTGCTTTTCAGGTCAGGTAAAGGGTTAATTAAAGAAGCACCGGGTTGTACCCGATCCTTCCTTAATTAAATTTTTGATGATTATTTCTATATTTAGTGTTTGGAATCTAAAATTATTGTGTCCGTGGAAATATTGCCCAGTCGTGGAAAGTGACCACACCTCGACGGCCGTTCTGTATTTATGGATTGCTTCTACTTCCCAAAGTTTCTATAGCTAAACTGGGAGAAGAGACGGGAGGGCGTATTGTCAGAAGGACAATTTCTGCGTGGAAACGTTGTAAGAGTGTTGATGTTTTTTTTTAAATTATGTGTGTGTAGCAGGTGCCTAGTTAGAGTACTCTAAAGTATGAGGCGCGGTTTTGTTGTGGTAACCGGTTCTCGTCAGATCACCGAAGTTAAGCAACGTCGAGCCCGGTTAGTCCTTGGATGGTGATCGTATGTGCGATCGATTTGGACTCCCGCATTGTGTCCTTGGGCGAGGCACTTCATCCCGACTGTCCACATGGAGGGCACGATGATGCCGTGTACTAAGGCGCACTGCACGTCGATGGTGCGCATGTCTTCAACCAATCTAACCCTGTCTGTGCTGCAGTGCGGAGTTACGATGTTGGGGAGCTGGCAGCTACTCGTCGTTGCTCGGTGGTGCTCTCCGGGTATTCCGGCTTCCATCACCCATAAAACTGTCATCGACACGACATGACCCTGGCTGTTAATGTGTCGTTAAACCCTAATAAATAAATAAATAAATAAATAAATAAATAAATAAATAAATAAATAAATAAATAAATGCGAGCTAAAGTCAAAATTTAACAATGTCGGGGAAATAGGACAAGTGCTTTGCGTTGTTCAGAAAAAAAATTCTTGAAGGACAAAATTTTACACTTCTGGAATGAAAATATTTAGACGATGTCGCGTACCACCTGGTCTTAATATTCTGTAGCAAAGGCGTCGAAAGCTCAATGAGAGTAGGAGAGTGGGCACAAATGTTTAAGGCTAGTCTTCGGGTTGAAAGGTGAAATATACCGAACAAGCTGCGAGTGTAATGCACTGACCAAGGAATTCTACAACAGATATTTTTGAAGATAATAAATTACAGTAAGGCCAAAAAACATAATGCCAGAATCGTGAATGAAGCTGAAGGAAATTTTAAAAAAAAATTGAATAAGTGTGTGGAAACGTGTGTGGGGGACAGGAGCCCTGCGGCGTATCTACGGAAAATAGCGCCTATGGTACACACATGAATAGAACATCATGCTGTTTCCTTCTTCTTAAAGGAATTTCCGCCAAAATAAATAGCTACAACTTACGTGCGATCTCGCTTCGGCGAGATCGCGCGTTAGTTGTTGGTGTTTATATAGGCGAAAATTCCATTGAGACGAAAAGAGTATGACTAGTGTAGTAAAAACAGAGAAGGCGGAAAAGCAACAAAACCTTCCAAGTTTGCGCAGGAGAATGGTCTTAATGCCAGCTGGCACTGAAGCTGAACAATGGCACTATGAGTATGTGGTCATGTCGCTCCCAGCACTGTATTTTTACCTAAATATTTATGGAAGTGCTTCAATAATCAGGCCATTCTAGTACTTCTCATCAAAGACAGATCATACATTTGAAGAAACGAAGAATTTTTTTTTTCTCTTTTCGAGGATGGCTTGTCTGACTTTAATAAAAATTGCTCTGTGGCACCCAGGGTACGTGCCATGCCTGCCATACCTTCCACACCTGCCATACCTTAGGTACGCCACTGTAGGAGCCCAGGGGCCAATACAATAAAACTCTTACACTTGTATTTTCCATAACTATATTTTCATTTTATAATTCAAAATAGTTGAAAGAAATCATTAGCGTTTCAAAGACGTGAGGATTAACCGACGAATTTGATAACGCTGGTGGTTCATTTCAGCCGTTTATGTTTGGGGCAGAAAATACAATTCTGGAAAACACAAGTCCTTTTTTCACAAGTTGAAATCAAAATTTAACAGTGACATGTTAATAGCCTTGATACTTGCTATTGTTCAGAACAAACTTTCTGGACCGCTGGAGCGAATTTCACAATACTTCACGTGTCGACGTACTATACACAGGCGGTGTCAGTACAACTTTGTCATCGTATTCCCCACCAGAGGCATGTGGCGTAAAGAAAATCATCGTCACGAAAATCAGCGTCATGTCACGAAAACCAGGGTTACATGCCTTCTCCACCCCCTCCAGGGGAGGGGGAGGCATGTAACCCTGATTTTTACGACTGTGATGGCTGAAGTCCCGCCTGATCAAATATTCAAACTACACCATCAATGCCTGCCTTCGTTGTTGGTAGTTAATGTTAAGGCATACTTATACAATAATAGATAATAATATACTTACGTGCTAGTGCACATTGTATCCACAACATGCACTTCAAACACGCAAGTGCGACCTCTCCCACAACCAGCGGCTCTAGTCTCTACCATTCATCCACCAGTGGATTGGGTTCAAGACACCGATTTCTCACAAGAGCTTGCATGTTAGTGCACATTGTGTTCACAACAAATTCAGCCCGTGCGCTTATGTGACGTTTCCTACTTCCAGGGTTCTTTCTGCTATGCGTTTGCGTGCTGGTACATATTGTCTATCCAGCATGTGATGTACATGCGCAATGATGAGAAATAAATAAAATGCAAACGATGTAAAACATAAGAACTATAACTACTGTATTCTTTCTCTGAACAAGTTAGATATTTTTTATACTCTCGTCAGCATTAAGAGCGTTTCCATGCTCTCGTCGGCATTAAGAGAGTAATTTTCTTGGTTAAAAGCCTTCGTGCTCACGAAATTAAGGGTTGTCATAAATTTTCTACTGCTTTATTCTAGAGTTTGCATATTGTGGGTAGGAGTCCCCCACTTCTAACTATACAATCAGAGGCGATCTGGCCATAGAGTCCACGGGGAAAATTCCCGGTGGGCCCCCTGTTGGCTTCCCCCTTTTGTCCCCAAAATGATGCAGCCTACCACCTGGTTGTGAAATTTCGTGAAAATGACAAAAAGGCGAAATGGATCTGATTGCATAGGCTGCCGGTATATCAAATGTATTTCGATATACCAGCAGTCTAGTCTGCCATTGATCACTCAGATGAAAGGAAACAGCGTTCCTTCAATTTCAAAATAAAAATTTTCTTCGATTGGCCCGAACTATGGTCTTCCCGATGGGTCCCCCCAGAAGAACCAATTTTGCTGAATGTTCGATGAAGATAATATAAAAATGCCATCCAAATATCGTCTATGTGGACTGTCATTGGTCGTTCAGATACAAGGAAGTCGGGTTCGTTCAGTTCGAAAAATCTAAAATTTCTCCGGGTCTGGGCCCCGTTGGTGCATTTCCCGGTAACTTTTTTGGCCCAGTACGCCCCTGTGTACAATCAATCTCTAATTCTCCATTCGTTTCCTTGTTTGAATGGAATGTAATTTGTCCGCATGCCCTCATTGTTCTCTCGGTGAAAGAGCAGACATGACTAACTTCCGTGAGACCAAACGTACAGTCTTTAAGTATGTAGTGCAGACGAAGTTATTCTGTAATGGTTTCAGTTCAAGAGATGCTTTTGTCTTTTTAATTCCAGCAGTTTGTGAATCGAGCAGCAAAGAAACCAGGCAAACAGGTGAGTTTCACCTTAATATATTATGCAGGTTTTGCCCTCATCTCTGATTTTCTTGTCATGAAAAATTCACTTTCTGTAAAGTTATCTCCCTTGAGGTTATCAGAAGCGCGATAAAAATTCAATTAACCCTTTAAACCGTAGCGACCTTTTTTTTCGGCCAGGAACATGATACGCCATAACGTTATTGGATAGGATGAATGTTCGGTAAACATGTTCGGTAGACCAATCAGTATTTTCAACGTGCAGCCCAGAGGCTGCACGTTGAAAATATTGATTTGTCTACCCCAAATAATGAATATGGACTCTTCTAATTGTTTTTATTTAACCCTTTACCTAACATGAAAAGCAGACGACACTTGCAAAACAAATTCTTGAATAACTAACTTTTTTCATTTTTTGTCTCAAAAACATAGGGTATGACCCCTCATTGGAACGAGCTCGATGAGCTCGTTCCAATGAGGGGTCATAACCTATGTTTTTGAGACAAAAAATGAAAAAATAATGAGAGTTAATTGGCGATTTTTGAGAATTGCGCTGGCCGGTTTTGGCCGTTGCGTTGGGTAAAGGGTTAACTGGCATGGAAAATACCACCAGAGTTCAAAGGGTTAAGACGCAAGTAGTTGTTGGGGAAACGCTTATGACATCAGTAGAAAATAAATTCAAGTTTCGTTTTGATTTTATTAAAAAAAGAAACAACAAACAGCTCTCAGAGCTGTCTGTTGTTTTCTTTTATTAAAAGAAACAACAAAGAATAACGGGAGCGCGGTGGCTCCGTAGGTAGAGGTGCAGGCTGCAAGCCGAGAGGTCCTCGGTTCGAATCCCACCTGCGGCAACCGTGTTGTGTCCTTGGGCAAGACACTTCATCTCCATTGCCCGCGTGGGGGCACGATGACGCCGTGTACTAAGGCGTACTGTACGTCGATGGTGCGCATGTCTTCAACCAATCTAACCCTGCCTGTGCTGCTGTGCGGAGTTATGATATTGGGGAGCTGGCAGCTGCTCGTCGTTGCTCGGTGGTTCTCTCCGGGTACTCCGACTTCCTCCACCCGTAAAACTGTCGCGGTCATGGTTAGCCATTGTGCATAAATATGTGACCTTAAACACCAATAAATAGATAAATAAATAACAAAGAATAACAGTGAAACGTTCAAATTGAATGGGAAGAATTTTATGAAAAGCCAGCTTTTTGTATCTTTATACTACTCTACAGGAAAATGACTTAAGTTTGTGAAATGATGGGCACCTCATCGGTGATAGAAATTCGTTGACATTCCGAAATTGCAATTTTTATATGAAAATCAGATACCCTTACTGTTAAATTTACCGACAGCTTTAGGAAATGAAAGAAAGTTAACTTCTCCGCAAATCTCTTCCAATGACGAAAATTGTCAGCCATGTGTGTGGTTGAGACATGAAGATTTTTGGCATGTCATGCTCCCCGGGGGCGCTTTAACTCGTTGAGGAACATGACATGTCGAGAGCGTGGACAAATCTCCATGCCCAGCGGGTTGCGGCGTTGCTTCTTGAGAAGAATCAACACTGAGAATATACAGGTTTTGAGTATATTTTTGTGTATGCTTATTTACGGGCAGTGCGTGTTCAACTCCTTGCTCGAGGCTTATCTCAGATGTTACTGTAATGCAGTGAGTGCTGTCGTAAGTCTGGTCTCTTTCTCGACCAGACGGTGATCTTGTCTAGATACGGTTATATCACAGGGAGTCGAGATTTTAGGGTATATATTGCGAAATGAAGATCGTATCAAGAAATGCAGACAAAAATAGCATCTGGAATTCCATGATCTCGATTTTCTTTTTCGACAGATCATATTCTACGGTGATGTAGGGAAGAAAGCGGACAAGGAATTTCTACCAAATTGCGACCCAGTCGCCATCCGGTCAAAATTTTCCCTTTTGTTCCCTTTTGCATTCACAGTCCAATATACTGTACTTGTGGCCGGGATACCAGTCTTTGTGCTTATCTTGGGATCACGGTGGCTTGCGCGCTTCCACTGCCATCAATCCATGCTTCACAATACATGTGAAAAAAACTTGTCCATGACATAAATCAAACAGTTTTTGTTCTTGGGTTCATGTAAACGTTCGGTCGGCTGTCCAACTGCCTTGTAGTCCTTGACGATTGCTTGATCGGGACCGGGGCATATCTTAATCGCTATTTGTTGCTGTGTACCAAGCTTTTTGTGTCTAGGCCTTGTGGTTGCGGGGTCTCCTGCCACTGTTTCATGCTTAACTGCAGTTCCTAGCCATTTCTTGAACGTACCATGCTTCGAGTTTTTTTATCTAGGGTCACCAAGCTTGTAACACCCACACAAAAGCAAAACAGGTATTTTTTAAGCTATGAGTCTGGGGGTTTTCTTTTTTATGAAAAAAATTACATTCTAGAATAAGCATAAACATATCAGCTTGGAATGTTGTAAAATATTTTACCTAAATTTCAGATTCGTTTGGCCGAACCAGTAGCGAGAGGAATGAAGAAAAGCGTAAGTGTTGTTATTATACCACCAGAATAATGCATCAGATTGAATTGAGGTTAATTAAACCTTTGAACCTTGGTGGTGTTTTCAGTGGCGGGGCTAGGATTCTCAAACAAGGGTGCCGGAGCAATATTCATGGGACACGGCATGACATGCAGTAATGTTCCGAAGCCTTAAGATCCGAGTGAGTGTTGGGTCTAGGATGGGGATAAATTTGCTTGGGGTGGGGGCTCCCACAGCTCCGTCACTGGATGCCTTCTAGGAGAGTTCAATGACAGAAATTGGAAGAGGCCATTTTCATTACCCGGGGTAGACCATTCAATATTTTCAACGTGCAGCCTTCCAGGTGCAGGTTGAAAATATTGATTGGTTACAAAACACATTCACTGAGTAGTCATCCTACTCGATGAAATTATGACGCATCATGTTCCCGGAAAAGGAAAAGTGGCCTCTGGGGTTCAAAGGGTTAAGACACTGTAGCTGTTATTTTTTTAAATTTTATCATCAACCGAAGCACCTTCCTTCTGCCCCTCACATCAATAACAGCCAAAAGCGATAATTAAGGTACTCAAACATGAAATTATGGACTAACAAAGTTTCATGGTTGAATTTAACTAAATATCTGTATTGCCAGTGTGAATCATCGCGTCTTTGCCCGAAAGCTACTTGGGCTCCTAAAGCGCCCTGGTGAATCATGAGACATGTCTGATGCTGTAAATTAGATAGAATGTAGTAGGGCTGAAACGGCTGGCTCATTTTCACAACCGACTAACCGAGCGCTATAACCGGTTAATATCCAGTTATCTGTAGCCATTATTTCACCGAATCTGGGATCAAAACTATAGGAATTGGAAAGCAGTATTCTCAGAAACTATTCCGTAGTGTGTATAGAAACGAACGTTGTCGAGTACTCAACAACGTTCGGTTGTATACATACTACGGAATAGTTTCTGCGGTTACTCAGTATTCTCGAAAATTGCCAATTATTAACGAAGTCTTGAAGCCAAAGTCGATTATTTCTCAATATATACAGCGCTGCTTCGAGCTGTAATCTATCCCAAAGGAGAAGTGGCAGATTTACTACGTTTTAACCGTGGAATTACGATCACTATCGATATTTCGGATAACCGGTTGGCGTTTTTTCAAAGCGGTTAGGTAGGTAACCGGTTTCAAACCGACTATCCGGTTAACCATTTCAGTACTAGAATGTAGATAATTGTTGAATGTGTATACTCCACTCACTGATCATGGACATTAATAACTTTGTGCTAGGTGGATAATGTTCTGTTCAGAGGCGGCGAAAGTTCAATGACAGTGGGGTAGGGGGTGGCTGAGAAAAAAACTGTCGAAGACACACTCTGCCTACTATTATAAGTTATGGGGCTTTCAGTGGGGCGGATATGGTGTGATATAAGGCGAAGTGAGATCAATATTAGGCGAGGCCGATAACAATAACAATTACTGGCATAATAATATAAGTTACAGGGCGTTTAGTTGACAGATACAGTGTCATATACGGCGAAGAGAAAACAATATTAGGTGAGGCGAAGCCTCACCGTGCCTAGTATTGTTTCCTCTCCGCCGTATATGACACTGTATCTGCCAACTAAACGCCATGTAACGTATTTATTATGCACGGCATGCTAAAATGTCATTGGGGAAGTTAACTCAACGAATAGTTAAATGATGCGCACTTCTCGAAAAATGTAAACAAAGCAGACGATGTTTACATACGCAACAAGGGGAGTAATTTTGCTTCCGCATTCTAATAAATCACTCGTGACTTGTTCTATAACCACCAATGTTTTGGGCTGGTTTGGCATTTTATTATAACAGTTTCATTCAATCGAATGCAATGTTTATACATTATTATTTTATATGGTGGGTCTTCTGTACGACTGCGCTGCAGCATGAACGTACGTGTAAATTAAAAGCTGAGGCGTGTGGATATAATAATAAAACAAAATGGGTGCTTTTCAGCCATCCTGAACCTAATATTGCGGAGTCTATGTCTCTTAGTAACTTCATTTGATTGGATAAACAAATTTACTGGCATGATAATGTTTCGTCCGCTGACATCCGGTGGTATAAGACAGACTAATTAGTTGACCAGATGAATGTCCGTGTGTTAAAAAGATTTGAAAATGGTAAACGAATGAGTTTCGAGAACGCTCAAATTATAATATTGGCTGATGTGTTTATACTCTTAATTTCATGTTATTCTACTCTTCATCTTTAAAAACCAAAGAACTTACTCTTCGACTCGGTTAATATCCGAATCAATGTCAGAGGCGGAGATGTGACTACCGCAGTAGTATGCAGGATATAGAATGTAGGGTTGTTGTGCGATCTGGGCGATTTTAGGGAATTAGTGGACTACCGGGTCGGGTACTCCACTAAAGCCCACAAAATCGCCCAGATCGCTCCGTAGGTACCGTTAACAATTTTTACATTATTCTCTGGAAGAGGGTCCCGAAACCCCCATTTTCATTTTAGCCCCCTTGTATTCAACCGCAGGTCGCTCTGCAGCCCCATGTGTGGTAAATCACATGGAAGAAATAGTTAATGTTAACCCTTTACCTAACGTAACGGTCAAAACCGGTCAGCGCTATTCTCAAAAATCGCCTTTTAATTTTCATTATTTTTTTCATTTTTTGTCTCAAAAACCTAGGTTATGACCCCTCATTGGAACGAGCTCATCGAGCTGGTTCCAATGAGGGGTCATAACCTAAGTTTTTGAGACAAAAAATGAAAAAAATTAGTTATTCAAGAATTTTTTTTTGCAAATGTCGTCTGCTTTTCATGTTAGGTAAAAGGTTAAGTTAATTATAAGACCCATCCGACCTTCTAGCAAAAAAAAAAGCACGATGGCCCGTGTAGTCATGCGAACGGACTTCTACACAACCCAACAAACATAGGAACGAACATCTGGAGCGTGGTGGTTCATTGGTTAAGGCATTGGACTTAATCCGAAAGGTCCATGGTTCAATCCCCACCAGGGACAACTGCGTTGTATCCTTGGGCAAAGCACTTGATCCTGATTGATCACATGATGGTTCGGTGGCGCTGTGTACTAAGGCTTACTGCAAATCAATGGTGCACTTGTCTCCGGGTTCTCCCGTTCCTCCACCTATAAAACTGTCCGACACGAGGTGACACTGGCTGTCGAAAATGTAATTAACCCTTTGAGACTTTAATTATCCTGACGTTCAAACGTCACTGGGAATTCAGTTTCTTGAACGTTTTTCAAAATACGACGTCAAACGTCGGAAAGTACAAATAACAAGATATTTTTCACAATAGTGATTGTCTGGTTGAGGTCTAGATTATTTTTGGTGTCTGAATTTGTTACTCAAAACTTGTTTTATTACAAATTATTGAAGAGTGCCCAAAGGCACACTCCAATAATTTGTAATAAAACAAATTTATGCAAACAAAATATTTTTATTTGTGTTTGACTGAATATGAAATATAAACAAGGAAAGTGTTGGCTTTTGCTCATTTTTTGAAAGCCCTGATAGTGGCTTCTAGCATTTAACCAGTTAAGAAGTCTTAACCCTTTACCCAACGCAGACGATATCAAAATTTATTATTTTAAATATCATTTTTTCAAATTTTTCAAAAACTTTCAACAAAACCATATCATATGACCCCTCGTTGGAACGAGCTCGACGAGCTCGTTCCAACGAGGGGTCACATGATATGGTTTTGTTGAAATTTTTTGAAAAATAATATTTTTTCAACTGCTGAATTTGCATATTACGCGGGCGGATGTGGGCGATTCGTTAGGTAAAGGGTTAACAGCAGAATTATATTAGTATTTTAAGCTGCGATAACATTTGGCTCAACGGTTGTCACTGGGAACTATTCGGGAGAAAATAGGAATTGAGGTTAAAAGTTTAAAAAATCGAAAAATAATAACAAAACAAATGACCACAAAGTATCAACGCGCTGTTTGATTTCGTACGTCATAAGACGTACAACAATACAAGGGTTAAACCCCAATAAGAGAAGAGTAAGAGAAACGAACATCAACACTGACAAAAATAATACACTTCGAGCTTTTGAATGTCTTATTACGGCCATACGAACGGATGGACGGGCGGATGGAGGAACACAGTGTTTCATGATCTGCTCAGTTTTCCGTCACATCAAAAAATCGAATGTGCAGAATAAGAAAGTAAAATTATTTGCTTTACCTTTTACCTTACAACAAAATAGAAGTAAACTGATTTCACAGGGGGGGGGGGGGGGGGGGGGGGGGGTGGCGTCGCGGTAACCGGTTCTCGTCAGATCACCGAAGTTAAGCCACGTCGAGCGCGGTTAGTAGTTGAATGGGTGACCATTTCAGCGACTGATTCGTGCTCCCGTGTTGTGTCCTTGGGCAAGCCACTTAACCCCGATTGCCTACATGTGGGCACGATGACGCTGTGTACTAAGGCGTACTGCCCGTCGATGGTGCGCATGTCTTCAACCAATCTAACCCTGCCTGTGCCGCGGTGCAGTGTTTAGAGTTACGATTTTGCAGAGCTGACAGCTGCTCGTCGTTGCTCGGTAGTTCTCTCCGGGTACTCCAGCTTCCTCCACCCGTAAAACTGTCACCGACATGATATGACCCTGGCTGTTAAAGGGTCGTTAAACCATAATAAATAAATAAATAGATTGATTTCACATAAATAGCAAACTCTTCATTTGAGGAATTATTGATTGTGGTATATTCTTTTTCAGCTTCATTTGAATCAAGTAAAGAAACGTGCAGAGGTGAGTGTGAATGAAAGCATTGCTACTTCACTGTTCATTGAAGCACCATAGTGATATTAAAGTGAATGTCGCTTTTTTCTAGATATACTTTTCTTTCAATTGCCTTGGCGAAAACATTAAGGTGAAGAGTGACGCTGGCTATTGAAGTTTCGTTAAACCCCAATAAATAAAGAGACAAATAAACTCTGACAGTCGCTGGTCTTTATTTAAAAGTAAGACCACTAAACATCCCATAACGTACTTATTATGTCAGCGGCCACAATTCAGTATGTCCCTTTAATTAATGGACCCCGTAATTTATGTTTTGGTGTATCGCACTTGTAAAAAATGTAAACAAGCAGACGTAAGTTTACAATGTAAGGGGAGTAACTCTATCTTCCAATCGTTTCTCGCTGAAGTGATTATCGAGCATGTTGGATTAACCGTTTGGAATGCTGGGAATGTTTCGATTTACATTGAGCTATCTGACGGAGATATCGATCGAAATAAGTTTCTCAATTTGGGACAGATATTACAAACAGATTATTTCTTTTTGTGTGTGTGTGGGGGCGGGGGGTGGGGGGGGGGGGGAGGCTTGTTGGCTCAGTAGGTAGAGATGCAGGATGAAAGTCGAGAGGTCCTCGGTTAGAATACCACCTGCGGCAACCGCGTTGTGTCCTTGGGCAAGACATTTCACTCCCATTGCCTACGTGAGCCACGGTGGCGTTGTGTATTAAGGCGTACTGTACGTCGATGGTGCACCTGTCTTCAACCAGTTCTAACCCTGCTTGTGTGGAGTTGGTATGTTGGGGACCTGACAGTTGCTCGCCGTTGTTCGGTGGTTCTTTCTGGGTACTCCGGCTTTCTCCATCCGTAAAACTGTCACGGTCATGATTAGCCATTGTACAGAAATATGTGACCTTAAACACCAATAAATAAATAATAAATAAATATTTCTTTTTGTTCAAATGAGTTTAATGAAACTTTAATCACATTAATAATAATAATAATAATAATAATAATAATAATAATAATAAGGAAATTTTAGAAAGCGCAAAATCACAAAGTGCTCTAAGGTTCCGCTCCACAGTTTCGCACTATTGCATAGGGTTGAAATTCTAAACATAGGGCATATGTTGAAACTAAGGCCATGTAAATTAGAGATATATTTTTAGTATCAGATATATGATTACATTAGGTTTTTTGTTGGACAAGAGAATTTGAAGTTTTGGTCCCAAAGTTGGAGTCTGATACAAAGGGGAAAATTACCAGATTAATTATGGGAAACAGTGGTTTCGAAAAATTGGCTATTTTTTCAAATATAATTTTTACACGGGTTTGTTACCAGACAGGTAACTGAAAAAGGAGACGGAAACATATAAAATCTTTTTTGCATTTTAGAAACAGGGGATGCTTTGTTCCAGGGGTGGGTAGGTGAGGTTGGTGGGAAAATTCTGCTTTTGAGGCTGCTAGGTGGCTGAAAATGACTGGTTTCGGCATTTTTTTTTCATGCAATTTTTCAGGTTGAAGTCTGGCCTTTGACAATAAATTATTCCACCCACATTTAGATTGTTTATTTCTACTTAGTCAGATAGTGTTATATGTTTTTTGTGGATTTGGGAAATGTAATACATGTTATGAGTTAGATAACTAAGCTACAGAATATTTGCATTTGAAGAGAGTGTATGGCATGTCATATTTGGAAATGCCTGGAAAACTGTGGAGCGGAACCTTAAAGAGCATTCTGCCGTCTGTGTCAATTCTTGAATCAGGAAGTTTCTTATTTGTGTTTGAGTTATAAATACACCATTTTTCAAAAAACTTTTCATTATTTCTGGTTTGTGTGCAATTGTTAGTAGTAGTTAACATTCATCAAGTGATATCTCAGCACAACTGGATGGAAATAAGTGGAGATTTGGAGAAATTTATTGATGTAGCCTAATTTCGCACTTGTTTTGAATTTTTGTCAAGATTTCGAAAACATTAAGGTAGATCACTGCCTTTCCTAAACACCAAGCCTTGTATTCATGGCAAATATATGCAGTTATGGACAGTGTGGTTGTTATTGTTGACCAGAGATTTGCAGTCATGGTGTCTACTTTTTCATTTTGGTCATTGATGTAATGTCTGTGTGTCATTCGTCCGTCAAGCTGTTTACGCTTTCATATCTAGAGAGCAACCCCCCCCCCCCCCCCCAAGCTATGGTTAGCACTGCTTATTGTTTACATTTTGATTGTATTTAACAGTGCTATTGGCAGGACCTAGTTAGTCAATGTGGCTGGTGGTAATAACAAAAATGCTCTCTGAAGTGGCTCGGAGAAATGTGTGGGCTGATGTTGTGTGGTGTGGTCTGATGTGGTTGTGAAAATCAGACAAAAACTGGCTGCAAAGCTATTCGGCAATCAGAAAGGCCATGCTGTATCTTTTTACTGGTTGAAAATAGAGACTTGTGGTTTTTGTTCATTCAACTCAGGATAGACTCCTGATTCTTTTGCCTGAGTGAAATCCAAGGGGAGATCACTCTTGTTTTCTCTTTAAGGTTCCACTCCACATTTTCGCACTATTGCACAGGGGTGAAATTCTAAGCATAGGGCATATGTTGAAACTAAGGCCATGTAAAATAGAGATATATTTTTAGTATCAGATATATGATTACATTAGGTTTTTTGTTGGACAAGAGAATTTGAAGTTTTGGTCCCAAAGTTGGAGTCTGATACAAAGGGGAAAAGTACCAGATGAATTATGGGAAACAGTGGCTTCGAAAAATTGGCTATTTATTAAAATGTAATTTTTACACGGGTTTGTTACCAGACAGGTAACTGAAAAAGGAGACGGAAACATATACAATTTTTTTGCATTTTAGAAACAGGGGATCCTTTGTTCCAGGGGTGGGTAGGTGAGGTTGGTGGGGAAATTCTGCTTTTGAGGCTGCTAGGTGGCTGAAAATGACTGGTTTCGGCATTTTTTAATGCAATTTTTCAGGTTGAAGTCTGGCCTTTGACAATAAATTATTCCATCCACATTCAGATTGTTTATTTCTACTTAGTCAGATAGTGTTATATGTTTTTTGTGGATTTGGGAAATGTAATACATGTTATGAGTTAGATAACTAAGCTACAGAATATTTGCATTTGAAGAGAGTGTATGGCATGTCATATTTGGAAATGCCTGGAAAACTGTGGAGCGGAACCTAAAACGCTGTACAGTTAAATAAACAATGAGCTCGTGGCTATCAATGCAATATACAGACTGAGAAAGGTGTGAAGGCCAGCAGGTTACATACTGTCAAAAACCTTTCTGAAAAGATGTGATTTTAATTTTTTTGCAATTGGTTGACATCTTTCAATGCCTGAACCTGAACTGGTAAATTATTCCAAAGTGCAGGTCCAGCGAAAGAGAAAGCTCTGTTATTCACAAAAGTGGACCTAGAGAAGGGCATCTGAAGCTTGATTTGTGAGGAGGAGCGCAAGTTCTTTTTAGGTTTTTTAATTGCCAGAAGGTCTTGTAAGTACTTAGGTGCCGAGCCATGAATGCATTTAAATACCAAAATCAAAATTTTGAAAATAATCCGCTGTCGTAATGGGAGCCAGTGCATTTTTTTAGTAGTAGTGTTATATGATCATAGCGTTTTAGAGTCTGTGATGATACGTGCAGCTGTATTTTAAATATTCTGTAGTTTTGAAATATATGACTGTGGCAACCCAATAAGAAGTGAGTTGGAAAAATCCAAGTGGGACGAAATAAAAGCATGAACTAAAGTTTCCAGTGACTTAGTGGAGAGGTTACGACAAAGATAGCTCAGGTTCCTAATTTGCATGAAACAGCGCTTGCAAGTAGTATTGACATTTTCCTCCATTGATAAATGGGAGTCAAATATCACACCAGTGTTACGAGCACTTTTTGATACATTTTGTGTAGAATTTCCGATAATAAGTGACTTGATTTGCAAATTTGATGGACTCTTTGAACGCGATATAACTAGTACCTCGGTCTTATCGTCATTCATTCTAAGTCTATGACAGGCCACCCAGTCCCTAACCTTGTGTACACAGTCCGTCGTCCATCATCGAAACTGATGCAATAGGGTCAGATCCAATTGAAGGGTCTAGTGACAAATACAACTGAGTGTGATCAACATACAAATGGTAAGGAACACCGATCTGCCTCAGCAACTTTCTCAATGATGCTGTGTAAAGTGTAAACAATATCGGCCAAGAACGGAGCCCTGTGGAACTCCACACGTTAATACTTTACTGTCAGAGTTCGTTTTAGAAATGGTTACTTCACGTTAGAAATGTTTTTCACGTAACGAGAGATAAGATTGGAACCAGGCAAGAACTTTTCCGTTGATTAAAAGCTGTTGCATTGTGGATAAGAGAAGGGAATGATCAACGGCAAAAAAGCAGCGGAAAGATCAAATAAGACCAGAAGGACAGATCTGCGTTCACCTAATGAACATATATCGTTACAGACCCTTAAAAGAGCAGTTTCCGTGCTATGATTAGCCTGATAGGCCGATTGATATGGTTCCAATAGGCAATTTGTTGAGAGGTGTTGCATAAATTGTTTGGCAACCACCTTTTCTAAAATTTTGGATATAAAGGGTAGATTGGAAACAGGACGATAATTTTTCAGGATATCTGGATCAAGAGACGGTTTCTTGATTAATGGTGAAACCAGGGCTATTTTCCGTTCTGTTGGTACACAACCTTCCTGGAGCGATGATTGAATAATGCTTGTAATGGAAGTTTATAGACAATCAGCCGCTGTTTTAACCAGCGACGTAGGAATGGTCTAGGTAATGTGTCTTGTTAGGACTCATCAAAATTAACTTTTTCACTTCGAGCTCATTTACTGCAGTGAACTCTGACCATGTGCAGCCGATAAACGAATCATCAAAAGTTGGTTTAGTTGTAGCCTCAATGCTTTTGTTTATCAGTTCCACTTTATTGATAAAGCAATTCCCAAATCTATTGGCCAATTCTAATGTGGTCGTGTGCTCATGTAATAGGTTCATCCTTCTTTTACCAAGGAGATCATTAGCAACCGAAAAAAGGTTTTGCTGTCGGTACATGCATCGATACACCCATTATAATACGAAGTTTTTGCTGACTCAATGAGTCTATTAAGAAAAATCTTTTGTTCACACAGCATTTGACGATGAACTGTTAATTTAGTTTTATTGAACAGTCGTTCTAACCGACATCTTTTCTGTTGGTTTTCTTTGATGTCATCATTCAACCACTTAGCCTTTTCACGAAGTCTAGCACTTTTGGTCTAACATTCAACGGACGATTCGGAACGTTTGCTTTTTGATTGCCATTTTTAAGACGAGGTGGCTGTATTTTATTTTCTAAAAACAATTTGGTGAACACACACCTAATATTGATTTCATATGGGGTCGCCTATGACGTCATCATCGACCTGACATGGCTTCATAGGCCGCCATCATTTATCCATGCTGATTGGATGGTCCCAAGAGCTGACACAATAATACCAACTAGTGACCCAACCCATCCCAGGACGGGTAGCCTTGTCCATGTAAGGAAACATTTCTAGCTGGACGTGGAGACGGACGAGAACACGGACGTCGACTGAACGGACAAGCCCCCTTTATATGATAGATGTTTTATCATTTCTATTTATTGCCCTTTTGAATGAGATTATCTGTTAACCTTCTACAGTCTGATGTCAAAAGATCGAATTTCAAGCAGCGAATGTTCATCTAATGCAACTAGGGGTTTAACCCTTTACCCAACGTAACGGCCAAAACCGGCCAGCGCTGTTCTTAAAAATCGCCAGTTAATTTTCATTATTTTTTCATTTTTTGTCTCAAAAATCTAGGTTATGACCCTTCATTGGAACGAGCTCATCGAGCTCGTTCCAATGAGGGGTCATAACCTATGTTTTTGAGACACAAAATGAAAAAAAAAGTAGTTACTCAAGAATTTTATTTGCAAGTGTCGTCTGCTTTTCAAGTTAGGTAAAGGGTTAACCAACATTCACTCACGATTGACAGAGTTCGATGAGCTCTGTCAAACAAGATTGAATTGGTTATAAATCCAAGTTGCATTGTAGGAAAAAGTTGCTGGTTGAAATTTTAATATTTTTACTTCAGTTTGTAGGGGTTTAAATTACTGTGATCGTAAAAGTGTTCTTTTTCTCGTTCAAATCGCTAGCTAATAACTGCACACTTACACAAGTGTGTCTTGAATTCAGAAATGAAATATTTCGAAATGAAGATCTGATCAAGGTGCAATAAATAAATAAATCACTTTTCTGGTGGGTGGGTGGGGGGGGGGGGGTGTCCTTTAGTTGCCCTTCAGTGATTTTCGAAAAGACAGGTCTGGACCATGAATTTTACCTGGTGGCAGTGAGCTAAAACTTCGTTTGTCCACTTTCTGCATTTCAAAAAATATGTATTATCGCCCGAATGAAAACGTAAATTAAAATTCACTGATTCCTCGTGACTTTTCTCGTCATGAAAATCGACTTTCCTTAGCGTTATCTTCCCTGAAATTATTGTACTGGCTAGAATGATCCAATTAAGAAGCATGTAATTGTTGAGAAAACATCTGTAACATCAGCAGAAAATAAAGCAAAGTTTCCTTTTGTAACTTTTAATAAACAAAAACATCACGCAGCTCATAGAGCTGTCTGTTGTTTTCGTTTATTAAAATTTACAAAGGGAAACTTGCACCTCCACTGCCCACTTGGGGGCACTGCGGTGATGTGTACTAAGGCGTACTGCACGTCGATGGTGCACCTGTCTTCAGCCAATGGTAACCCTGCTTGTGTGGAGTTAATATGCTGGGGAGCTGACAGTTGCTCGCCGTTTCTTGGTGTACTCCGGCTTCCTCCACCCGTAAAACTGTCGTGGTCATGATTAGCCATTGTGCAGAAATATGTGACCTTAAACACCGATAAATAAATACTAAATTCTGCAGGAAAGTAAGCACATCCAACTTTTCTAGACTTTTATATTACTGGAAAGAATAGTGTCTGTTTTATATATCACGACTCGATGCAAATGAACAGAAAAAGTTACTGTACATCAAAAGATGGGGAAGATGCGGTTTTCTTATTTTTTAAATGAGATTAAAAAGAGAATAATGGTGAAAAAGACTGATGCGGAAATTAAAAAAAAAAATCAGCTTCTGTATTTTATTCTACTCTACAGGGAAGTGCAATAAGTTAGTGAAATGATGCACTCATAGATGATGCAACTTCGCTTACACTTCAAAATTTCAGTCTTTATATGAAATTCACACAGAGGCGGAGGAGCCGGGGGCGGTGGGGGGGGGGGGGGGGGGGACCACATGCCCCCTACCACTTTTTCCCACCAATTATAGGTACCCGAACGGCATTTTCCGACGCAACATACACAACCCCTATGGTCACTACACATCACCTATACATATATGACAACATTGATTTTCAAGATTTTATTGAATAAAAATAGAAAGCTCCAAATGGGAGTAATATTCAAAGGACGGTTTCAAAGTTATGATCAGCCCTTTGAACCTGAGAGGCCGCTTTTCCGGCCCATGAACATGATTTTTTATAAATTAAATAAATAAAATAAGTATGATAGCTGGTAAGTGAATGTGTGGGGAAGACCAATCAATATTTCAACGTACAGCCCTGAGACTGCACGTTGAAAATATTAATTGGTCTGCCCTCAAATAATGAATATGCCCTCTTCCAATTGCTACCGTTGAATTGATATGGAAGATTCCACCAGGGTCCTTAAACTTAAGTAAAAAACAAAACAAAACAAAACAAATACGCTGAGGTTAGTGCCTTCAATAAAGTGGGTTCAAGGGTGAGGGGTAGCGTATATAAATTTATATATTTTGCATCCATATTTTCCATCCTACACCCTTGCGGTACCCAGAAAGGTGTAACCCCCCAAATTTTTTGGAGCTTCCGCCCCCTCATACCTTCAGTGTTAAATTTACTGACAGCTTTAGAAAATTAAGAGGGACTAACTTTCCTGAAGATCTCTTTCAATGACGAAAATTGTCATTATGCAGCTCTTAAAACCGTTAGAAACGAGCAACTTATGTTTTTATTTTGTTCCAGGTTCACCTGCCGCCTCCCCTCAAAGGAAAAAGGGAGAAAGTAAGTGTATCAGTCGTTATTTTTGACTCCATGTTATCAACGTCGTTTGTCAAACAAAAACTGTTTTATGGACGGGAATTATAATGTCATCTCCATTTCCGTCATGAAATATAATTGTCAAACAATGTCCTTTTCAGTGTAAATATTGTGCGACGTTTGCACTTGGAGATTTACACAAAAAAGCTCGATAACAAATTACTTGTTTCAGATGTTCAGTTATTTTAGTTTACCGAGACAAGGTCACCTGCCTAAGCAGTTACAACAGGCTTGTCTTTAATTAGTCTAAGACCCAAACTGATTTTATAACGTTTAACCCTATCTCTGTCACCTCGGCCGATTCGGGCCCTTTTTGTCTGTTTCTACGACTCGATCCATCTCAATTAACTCCACGTATGTGCTTCTGTCTCGATGCCTGTCTATCTGTCTTACTTGTCCGTCCGTCTGTCTGTCTCTTTTTTTCTCTCTCTCTGTCTCGAGAGAGAGAGAGAGAGAGAGAGAGAGAGAGAGAGAGAGAGAGAGAGAGAGAGAGAGAGAATTCCAAACAAATCAAAGTTCTTTCACCTGTAAACAAAAAAGGAAGAAATATGACCTATGAAATCGTGACCGGGTTAATCGCGAATGAACAAACAAGGCCTTTGATCATGAACAACTGTGAAGACACACTAACTTCTGTTTATTTATCAGATATGTTGAAATTCAGGACGGGAGATTTCTGTATCAACTGAGAGTGTTTTGACAGAATTTAGGCTGAGCGATAAAATTTATTATTTATCAGATATGATTTTCTTTCCCCAGAATTGTCAGTTATCACATCGGCTGATATGACTTCAAACTCGGCTGATATGACCCTGATCTCGGTTCTTATGAATCAAATCAGAGTTGCTCCCCTTGATGCATTACTACCAGCAACCAGTTTGTTGACATCAAAATCTTTCCTCACTTTCGTAGTAGGCGATCTGGAAAACTAGTGTGACCAGTCATAATGGAGTGACTTCTTTTTTTTTGTTTGGGAGGAATAAGTAAAAGTTGGATGGCAGAAGAGAAAAAAGAAGAGAGTTGCGTAGAAAATTCAACGCAAAATCAGATTCAGAGTCGCGAGTGAAGATTCGTCGAAGTGGGAGAAGAGGAAACTTCCGACTTTGTGAATATAATGGGAATTGATAACACTGTTAGGAAACTGCAACATATCGACCCCCGAGTTCCAATGTGTTCTATGTGCCTACTGGCACATAGAACACATTGGAACTCAAGGGACTACATCTGAGATTCTATTTATCCGAGTTCGTTTAATGAATAAAGAGGTTATTACTTGACTTGTTTCATATCAGCCAAGATATCAGTACTCAGTAAATTCAAATCAGCATTCGACTTTCGGTCTCCGTCTGAGTTGAAGTTACCTTGGGCTGATATCCCCGCCGATATGAAACTGGCCCTACAATAACTTCTAAATATGTACAGCGGCTTGCTTTTCAGTTACAGCTAAAATATAAGACAAATGGAATACAGACACGAATCAGTTTATATTCATGTGGAAAGTCTCAATAAAACTAAATTATTTTGAAATCACAAATCAAATTTCCAGAAGTTAGTCAACGAAACACAACAATCACCAAGTGGGGCCCAACAATGACGACAAGGTGTCAGCTGCCTTTTTACGTACTAAGGCGCCATCATCAAGTGGGCCCAACAATGATGACAAGGTGTCGGCTGCCTTTTGATGTACTAAGACGTCATCACCAAGTGGACCCAACAATGATGACAAGGTGTCGGCTGCCTTTTGGCGTACTAAGTCGCCATCACCAAGTGGGCCCAACAATGATGACAAGGTGTCGGCTGCCTTTTGACGTACTAAGTCGCCATCACCAAGTTGGCTCAACAATGATGAAATGATGACAAGGTGTCGGCTGCCTTTTAACGTACCAAGACGCCACGTAACGCATCCCACGTCACTCCGTGAAGCTTTAAAGCAATGCATTTCTCATCCAGAATTACACTTCCGTCCATTGAGCATAAACTATCGCAAAATGTCTTGGAGCAGCAACTCCAAATTTTAACTGCATTTTCTATGTACTGCGTATATGCCAAACATGGTAACACCATACTGAACTCCAGAAAACGTTTGTAAATCCTTCCAAAAACCTTGGCGTTTTAATGAATATGTAAACAATGGTCAGACTTTAAAGTTACGTAAAACATCAATAAGGGCGATAAATCGAAGAACTAAAAACAGGTACAGTGGAACCCTCTTAACTGAATAGCCACTTTGTCAATGAAAAATATTCATTTAACAGGAGTATTCAATTAAAAGGGATGTTGTCACTTTCCTGTATTCTAGAGATAAACTAAGCATTTATTCTATTATATCTTGTTTGACAGAGCTCCGTGAGCTCTGTCAAACAAGATATAATAGATTATATGCATGTATTGGATGTACTGAGGCCACATAGGTCTATAAACAAAGGAAAACTGGGGAGAGTCAGGGTAATTTCTCGACAGGTTATAAGATTGTTTATTCAATAGTAGTATGTCATTTACCCCTTCACCTCATATTGGCCGGACCTCGGTGCCTGACCTCGGAAGTGCCATCATGTCACGTGATCTAGTGGCGCCATGTTCTGTTGTTATGGTAACCCGCGTGAGCGGCCATGTTGTGACGTCATCCCCCTAGTGATACCTGGTGTTAGTGCGCATGCGCAGCGCATGTTGTTGGGGTGATAGTGTTTCCGTCGTCCATTTTGTATACTGGAGGGCGCCATCTTGATTTCCATGGTAGCACGTGGTTGCTATGTGACCTAAAACCTTCTTATAGGACGAGTATATTCGGAGCGTATGTTCGATTGTACAAGAGTAATTTCCCATTCGTAGAATTACCACAAAACAACCCGACAAGTTGTACTATTTCGAATTCTTTCAGAATTCTCTGCTTCTATCTATCTATACGATAGTTTTCGTCTACCTGACCACCTTCCTTTGTCTTGGCGTATACTCCAGTAGAGTAGAAGAGCCTATCAGCTGGAACAGCTTTGCTTATTATTACTATATTTAGCTGTTCTGGTCTATTCTTGTTAGTTCTGACCCTAATCCGAGTACTCTTTTTGTTTCATTTATCTAGATCACACAGTCACTTCACTTTCCTGACGCTAACTAACCAATCAGATTGCTTGATTTCCCATAACCTGTACTCAACCGTACAGAGTTATCTCCCCCCTTATTACAGTGAAGTCCTATCCGATTCTCATCACCTCTATATCCAATGGCCACGTCCCATGGAATCCCTTTTTGTGAAACGTCTCTGGTTAGGGAATCCCTTTTTAGTCGTATGAGGCCATGTGGTCTATGAGAAAAGCCCTCAATGAGGCCTAATTTACTATCCCTCTTAACCTCATTTCGACTGAGGCCACGAGGGCCATGAGAAAAGCCCCCAATGAGGCCTAATTTACTATCCCTTTTAGCCTCATTTCAGTATTTAAGGATACCTATGACCTGGTATTGTATTAATGGAGGATACCTATCGATGATACTTTCTGGAGAATCCCTTTTTTGTCGTATGAGGCCATGAGGGCCATGCGAAATACCTCAACGAAGCCTCATTTACTATCCCTCTTAGCCTCATTTCTTCTGAGGCCATGAGGGCCATGAAACAATCCCTCAATGAGGCTTCATTTACTATCCCTGTTAGCCTCATTTCGGTATTTGAGGATTCCTATGGCCTGGTATTGTATTATTTGAGGATACCTATTGAGGATACCTTTTGGAGAATCCATTTTTTGTCGTATGAGGCCATGAGGGCCATCAGAAATCCCTCTATGAGGTCTAATGTGGTCTTACCAACGGCTTCCATCTTATCTCCAAAGCTCCAAGGCCACTACATGTCTATGGTCTATCTGTCCTATCAACAGCTTCTACAGCAGTCTTGTTCCATTGCGGCCATGTACCAGTGCAGTTAACGTTTAACCCTATCTCTGTCAGCTCGGCCGATTCAGGCCCTTTTTTCTCTTTTTCTACGACTCTATCCATCTCAGTTAACTCTATGTCTGTGCTTCTGTCCCGATGTCTGTCTGTCTGTCTGTCTTTCTTGTCCGTTCTTGAGGATACCTATGGCCTGATATTGCATCATTGGAGGATACCCATCGAGGATACCTTTTGGAGAATCCCTTTTTAGTCGTATGAGGCCATGAGGGCTTTGTGAAAAGCCCTCAGTGAGGCCTCATTTACTATCCCTCATAGCCTCATTTCCTTTGAGGGCATGGGGGGCATGAAAACATCCCTCATTGAAGCCCCATTTACTATCCCTCTTAGCCTCATTTCGGTATTTGAGGATACCTATGGCCTGGTATTGTATTATTTGAAGATACCTATCGAGAATACCTTTTGGAGAATCCATTTTCTGTCGTATGAGGCCATGCGGGCCATAAGAAATCCCTCAATGAGGTCTAATATAGTCTTACCAACGGCTTCCATCTTATCTCCAAAGCTCCAAGGCCACTACTTGTCTATGGTCTATCTATCCTATCATTAGCTTCTACAGCAGTCTTGTTCCATGGCGGCCATGTACCAGTACTATTGACTAAACTATCATCCATTAATATTGACTTGTATCACTACTTCCTAGTTATACCGTCCCCCAGGCCTTCAAAATTTCCAATCAGATTTCCCCTGTATACACATAAACGGGCTGTATAAGGTATTCCGTAATTAAGATCCCTAGCCTCATACGACTAAAAAGGGATTCCATAACCAGAGACTTTTCACAAATAGATACATCACATATAATACAGGTTTTTTTTTCGTGCAGAAATTATGCAAATTAGATGAACTTTGTTTTTTTCAGTGCTACTTACACACAGTAAGTACACATGTCAATACGGCTCGGGCTAGAGGCTGTAGTTATCAACCAATCTTCACGAAACTTCTTGGGTACCTCTGTTATCACCTTGGGACGAGAACGAGTGTTTCTGAGTGCGGTCCAAAATTCAAGATGGCTGCCAGTGGCCATTTTGTACCGAAATTAGGTCTAATCAGTTTTTTGTACACAACTTCTATACGGCTCAGGCTAGAGGCCGTATTTATGAACCGATCTTTATGAAACTTCTTGGGTACCTTTGTTATCACCGTGGGATGAGAACGAGTGTTTTTGGGTGCGGTCCGAAATTCAAGATTTCCACCAGCAGCCATTTTGTACCAAAATTAGTGCAATCAGTCTTTTGTACTGAACTTCTGTATGAAAGTTCTGATTTGAATAAATTTTTGTATGAATGTTTAGTAAAATAGAATACATCACATACATTACGGGTTTTTTTCTCGTGCAGAAATTATGCAAATTAAATGAATTTTGATTTATTTAGTGCTACTTATACACTGTAAGTGCATATGTCAATACGGCTCGGGCTAGAGGCTGTATTTATCAACCGATCTTCACGAAACTTCTTGGGTACCTTTGTTATCACCTTGGGATAAGAACGAATGTTTCTGAGTGCGGTCCAAAATTCAAGATGGCTGCCAGTGGCCATTTTAAACCGAAATTAGGTACAATCAGTTTTTTGTCACAACTTCTATACAGCTCGTATTTATGAACTGATCTTCGCGAAACTTCTTGGGTACCTTTGTTTTCACCTTGGGACAGGAAAGAGTGTGTTTTGGGGTGCCTTTGTTATCACTGTGCTATGAGAACAAATATTTTGGGGTTCAGTCAGACCCACTCTGGGACTCAATGATTTCTTTTCTAGTTTAGCTTCTGACTGTCACCCACCTTTACAATACTTTACCTATACATTTGTTACTGGCTACGGTCAGTATTTATGTACAGACCGTTACAATACTTTATATGTACCTTTGTTATCAGGTCATTACCTAGATGTTTGTCATTGCTGTGTCACATACTATACATGTACATGTCTTGACAAGTTGAGCTACAGTGTCATTGACACTTTCATTCCGATTTTTGACTCCAACGACGTCACCTGAACGTTTAAGAATTTCCCATGACGGCAACATGTTTTTACATATGTTTTTATTGTAGTTGGAATATGCAAAGTTTGAAAGAGGGGGTTGATTCACGTTTTGATATTAACAACATTTGAAAAAAAATCAAAAAAATTAAAATTCGCATCTCCCTCATCTTGGATAGAATTTATTGTCCGCGCGAGCGGTTAATATTTCCGACCAGTGAGCCCAAAATTTCGTGAGTATGAGTTAAGGGGAAGTTCTCGAAATTTTTATCTGACGACAAAAAGGAAAGAGAAAAAATGGATCACTATCGTTACAAGTCATTTCAACATCGTTGTGAAATCTCATTTTGACATTTAGAGGCTTTCGGTGGGTATTACGTCCTAGCGTTAAAGATTTTTCGGCAATCTGAAAAATGCACAACGCTCGACTTTCCTTATTCTTTTAGGTGTACGTAAAATATTATACGTGTATCTGCATCGGTTCTAGGTGTTGGTGTGTTCACAACAAGGGAGTGTTGAAAAACGAAAAATTAAGTTAAAACCATGGTTACTGCGGCTCAGCGTTAAGAGTTCAATAACGTGGTTAATATTAAACGTTTGAGAAAAATACGTTAATTTGACGTCATTTTGGGTAGGGTTTTTGCTACAGCACAGTCGCCGTGGACTTGTCCTAATCCACGCGTGGGCAGTGATGTCCACGCATACCTTTACCAGGTACTAAAAATCATCATAAGCAAAATTTTAATTAATGAAGCACCGGGTTGTACCTGGTGCTTCATTAATTAACTTTTTGATGATTATTCCTAAAATTAGTGTTTGCAAATTAATTTTATTGCGTCCGTTGAAATATTTCCCACCTCGCGGGACGTCCATGGCGGCTATACTGTATCTCCTACGTTTTCTATACAACATACTAAAATTTCATGAAAATTGGACGATGGTGATGTCGATATCAATAAGGTCACCCGAAAATTTAATCATCACCGTTTGAGAATTTTCTAGGTAGGAACATATTTTTAGATATGATGTTTGTATATGTATATATACTTCCAAAATTTGGAGAATGAAAGTATAATACTCGAGTTGAGTTTAAAATTTCAAGAAAGACGCCTAAACTGAGCGCTGTATTAGACAAAGGCGCGAAATCAAAAATCCAAAGCGGCTCTGAAAACTAGAATTGAAGATCGACAAGTGTGCCAAGTTTGACCAGGACCAGAGAAGGGGAAGTACTCTAACTTGTGGTTGACTATTAATGACTAAAAAAGAAAAAAATGGCTAACGACCCCAATAAGTCATTTCAACTTCGTTGAATGACGTAATAAGGTTACGTGATTGTAGCCTGTGCGCCATATATTACTTTTGACGTTATCTGCATAGATGTAATACTGATAGATGTTCTTAATGACAGATTATCTATGTTGTAGTTGCTACTATTTAGCTTGCCATAAAAGCCAAGTTTCCTTTTGTAACTTTTAATAAACGAAAACAACAGACAGCTGCGAGAGCTGTCTGTTGTTTCGTTTATTAAAAGTAACAAAAGGACACTTGGCTATATTTTCTACTGATGTCATATAATAGGTGTTTCCTCCACAATTACTCACGTGCTTGTTAACTGGACCTCCCTCGCTCATCTAATAATTTCAAGGGACATAACTTTATCGAAAGTCAATTTTCACGACGACAAAAGTCGGGAATGACAATAATTAAAAAGCAAAATCCAACTTATATGAACATTGCACAGCTGAGTCATCTGCGGGGTTATGTGAAGAAAAATGTAAAAATGACCTTGAAGAAAAAAAATAATTTAGTGGTATTTATAGTTCTGTCATTTCAAAAGCGCATAATGAATGTCGTATGGTTCACGATCAGGGCGGAAATCCCTGTCCTCTTTTCTGCCCACAAAACTGTATAGTCTGATTAAAACAAAGCTCATGGCATCTCATTGGAATGAGCTGCTTCACCTCATCCCAGTGAGGTTCAAAAGCTATGTATTTGAAGCAAAAAATGAAAATATTTATTTATTGAAGATTTTTTTCACGAGACTGCAGTTACAGTGCAGTAGATAACAATATATCTTGATTTTTAAATGCCTCATCCCATTTTTACAGCATTCTCTGAAGAAAAGGGAGAACGAAAAGCGCACTGTGAGTATTGTATTACGCAAAACCTTCAGCACCTAAAACGTGAAAGTTCCTGTCTGTCTTTGGCGGCCATGCATTTTGGATGATATGGAGCTAAAAGTCAATGTCTTGGGTTAATTTTGTTTTGGAAGTAATATGGGAAGTGTTTCAGTCTTCTCTACATGTAATGACGCCGTATTGTTGTTTAGCTCCTTTTCAGGGGATGGGGGCTTTAATCGACTGGCGTATCCGTGTCGGTTAGTTTACGAGTAGAGGAAGCGGAGTACTCGGGGAGAACAACTGTGCAGCGGCAAGCAACTGCCAGACGTTCCCAACGTCTGGTCATGATTCTGTGTATCTCTTCTACCCTAGCCAGCTTCCAATCCGAAGGCTAAGTTCGAGACGCGTAGCCCGATATCTATATTAGAGTTTATTTTTGTTTTTGGGGGGGGGGGGGGGGGGGGGGGAGGGGGGGGGGGTCCAAGTGTTTTGATGCTGTGGTGTGGGCACATCACGATTATTGAAGTCTTGAGCTGGGGAAGGCATGAAGATGGTTTCCGTCACGCGTTGGTTCGGTCGGGGAGTATATTTTTCAAATTTTTTTTATTAATTTTAAAAATAGCTTCGAATGCCGCTGTTTTCAGACTCGACAGTATGTTAAGCGTGGTGCGTCATCTGTAATTTCATTAGTATCCCCCTTTTATTACTTTCCTAAGTGTGATTTACTGGGATTTCCGGGTTTGATTGTAAACGATAACTTAACAAGTGAATTATGCAATCATCAATTGGGTCATGCATCCGCGCGCTCAAATGAAGATACTTTGTCGTGGACGTAATGGGAACTTCATTGTTTTTTTTTTTTAACCTTTACTAATATAAAAAGCAGACGACACTTGCAAAACAGATTCTTGAATAGCTATTATTTTCATTTTTTGTCTCAATAACAAAGGTTATGACCCCTCATTGGAATGATCTCGACGAGCCCATTCCAATGAGGGGTCATAACCTAGGTTTTTGAGACAAAAAATGAAAAAATAATGAAAATTAATTGGCGATTTTTGAGAATAGCGCTGACCGTTATGTTAGGTAAAGGGTTAAATAATATAATTATCGTTAATAATGAAAAGCAATAAACAGAGTAATCGCTTGACTGGACTGGTTACGAGAAATAATTCATTCGATGCGAGGGACTATATTGTAAAACACTCTTGCGCATTCGCGCACTCGTGTTTGTACAACGTCCCTCACCTCTCACGAATTATTTCACGTAACCAGTCCAGTCAAGCGATTACTCTCTATGTAGCACCCCATTTGTAGCAGCGCCCCACTTTCGGCACCTCAGTTTTACAAGATGAATCAAAGAGTCGCACGTGGAGTCACTCATTAAAGCAATTGCTCTATAGCTCACTTGCTCGATGAGATTCGAGTCATAAGAGTGTTTGCTCGTGGAGCAATTACTCTCATGGCTCTTTAGCTCATTCGATAAAATCATCATCCCTGTTTATCGACACCCCTTTTACAGAATCCCTTTTAGGACATAGGACCTCTTTTTACCAAAATGAGTCGAAGATTCGCAAGAGCATTTGCTCATTGAGCTATTACAAGCAATTGCTCCATAGCCCATTTTCCTCGATGAGATTCGAGTCGCAAGAACATTAATTTGCTCATGGTGCAATTACTCTCATAGTTCTTTAGATCATCCGATGAAATCATCATCCGTGTTTGTCGGCACCCCACTTATAGAATCCCTTCTAGGGCATAGATATAAAATAAGTCTTAGAGTGTGGAGTCACTCGGTCGAACAATTACTCGGTAGCTCATTTGTCCAATGGGGTTAGAGTCATTTGAGAAATGGCGTTTCCATTCACTACTCGATAGCTCATTAAGGGAACTTGGAATAGGTATTAAAAAGTTGTTCGAGCAAGCAGACTTGGACACTTCTATTAGTGAAAGACAACTTTGATAGTGATATGAACTGAGATCCGTAGTGACATTATTGTACTAAGGGCCGTAATAGTGCCACAAGTTAGTGATGGTTAAAACATTCTAGCACAGGACAGAGGAGTGGTAGCCAATAGTAATGATACAAGACAGTAGCGGTACAAGACTGCAAGGATGCAACACCATACTAAAGGCGATTACAAAACAGGCTGATCATGCGACAGATGGTGGTGACTATGGACAAGTCAGCAGTTATGGCCGTGGAGATATGAAAGGTGTGGGATGCTCCAGAAGTCAGGAGATGAATAGGGTTAGGGCATAGATATCACCCAAAGGGTATCCTCAAACGTTATCCTTAAAAAGTATCCTCAAAAAGTATCCTCAAAAATACATTGTACATGAACGTCTAGAATAACAAAAGAAAGTAAATTGCTTTATCTTTAACCTTACAACAAAACAGAACCAAATTTTGATTTCACTTAAATACCAATTCTTCACTTGAGTTATTGTGGTATTTTGTTTTTCAGCTTCATTTGAATCAAGTAGAGAAACGTACAGGGGTAAGTGGGAATGAAGTGTTACTTTATTGTTTATAGAAGCACCACAGTGATATTAAAGTGAATGTCTTTTTTCTCTAAATATACCTTTTTCAGTTACTTTTGCATTTAAGAAATAACTGTTGTTTTCCTTCGGTTTATGCGATATAAACCGAAAATTTTCAGCACAAGTTTAATCATAACTCGCTACGCAACAACAGTTATTTCTTATAATTTAATCCGGCTGTAATATTAAAACATAAAAACTATGTGTACGTGAACGAAAAACTTTTAATTTTCGCAAAAGACAACAGTCAAACTCAGGAAAGTGTGCCACAAACAGGTCACGTCCATCATTGTCAAATTGTTTGTTGTTTTGATTTTCGATCGCAGGCGACAGATATTTAGCAAGTCACGTAACAATATCATTAAAAACATTTTTTAAGTTCCCCCAAAATCATGTTTGGGTGTATGATCTTTTACTCGTCTCCCACTTCGGTATATTTTATTAAATTCAATTGTTCCCGAGAAATTATCATTATATTCTCGCTGACTGGAGGCGATGAAAAATCGATCATTGATCTTTGCTTACAAGCTTGTTATCCATCTATCAGTCTGCCGTCACACCCTCACGGTGAAAATTGGATTGTGTGGGCGGGGCTTCCAGAGTCTTCAAAGTTGGATCGGATGAGCGAACGTGTAGCGACATTCGAAATCATGACGTGATTTGGTTTATCAGATTTTGACGACTTTCACGCTATATGCTTTCAACCAATCAAACGCAGAGGCGGGGCAAATGATTAAATTATCAAACATTAAGGTGAAGAAGAATGCCCTAGTCTGAAAATCGGGAACGATGTGTCTCAGTGGTTGGATAAATGGGTTTGAAACCAAAAGGTCGACTGTTTGATCCTGACAAGCGGAAACTACATTGTGTCCTTGTGTAAGACATAATCGCGATTGCCCACATGGGGGTATGGTAGTGCTGCGTTCAGTACCGTCGCGTGGACTGGTCATAATCCTCGCGTGGGCAGTGATGTCCACGCATGCGTTTACCTGGTAATACAAATCATCATCGGCAAAATTTCATTTAATGAAGCACCGGTCTGTACCCAGTGCTTCATTAATCACATTTGTTATGATTATTCCTATAATTAGTTTTTAAAATCTTATATTATTGCGTCCGTAGAAATATTGCTCACCCGTGGAAAGTGACCAGTCCACGGCGGCCGTACTGAACTAAGGCGTACAGCACATGCCTTCAACCGATGCTAACCCTGCTTGTGCAGAGCTAGTAACCTGGAGTGTCTGACAGTTGCCCGACGCTGCTCGGTAGTTGTCTCCGGGTACTGCGGCTTCTTCCACCTGCAAATCTGCCCGACGACCCAAGCCCTTGAAGTTTCGTTAACCCTTTGAACTCTAGTGGTATCCATGTCAGTTCAATGGCAGCAATTAGAAGAGTCCATATTCATTATTTGGGGTAGACCAATCAATATTTTCAGTGTGCAGCCTCGGGGCTCATGTTCCTGGTTGGAAAAGCGATCGCTCGGGTTCAAAGGGTTAAACCACATTAAAAAAAGAAACAAATAATCTCTGATAGTCGCTGGTCTTTATGGTATCAGGGAACTAAATATTTGAATTAGAGTTCACTCTCTAAAAATAAACAGTCTTGGGAAAATATATTGTTTCGCCTGTGGGAAAATATTTAGTTCCGTGATGCCTATTTTTTACAAGTAATAAAACCGACTTGCAGTTCCATAGATCTGATGCTCTCATATTATATATAACGCCTCTCCTAACATTGATCTCACTTGGCCTCACATGACACCATGTCCGACACTAAACATCCCGTAACGTATTTATTATGTCAGCGGACAAAATCCAGTATGTTCCTTTAATTATTCCAACCGGTAATTTATGTTTTGGTGCATCGAAATTGTGAAAATGTAAACAAGCAGACGTAAGTTTACAATGTAAGGGGAGTAACTCTATCTAGCAATGGTTTCTTGCTGAAGTGATTATCGAACGGTTGGATTAACCGTTGTGAATGCGTGTTTCGATTTACTTTTAGCTATCTGATGGGGATATCGATCGAAATAAGTGTCTCAATTTGTGGCAAATATTACAAACTTATTTCTTTTTGTGGGGGCGTGGTGGCTCAGTTGGTAGAGATGCAGGCCGCAAGCCGAGAGGTCCTCGGTTCGAATCCCACCTGTGGCAACCGCGTTGTGTCATTGGGCAAAACATATCACCCGCATTGCCCACGTGGGGGCACGGTGGCGATGTGTACTAAGGCGTACTGCACGTCGATGGTTTCTTTAACCAGTGCTAGCCATGCTTGTGTGGAGTTGGTATGTTGGGGAGATAACAGTTGCTCGCCGTTGCCCGGTGGTTCTTTCCGGGTACTCCGGCTTCCTCCACCCGTAAAACTGTCGTGGTCATGATTAGCCATTGTACAGAAATATGTGACCTTAAACACAAATAAATAAATAATAAATAAATATTTCTTTTTGTTCAAATGAGTTTAATGAAACTTTAATCACATTCAACGGACGATTGAGAACGTATGCTGTTTGATTGCCATTTTTGAGACGAGGCGGTTGTATTTTATTTCTAAAAACAATTTGGTGGACACACACCTAATAGTGATTTCATATTGTGTCACCTATGACGTCATCATCGACCTGATATGGCTTCATAGGCCGCCACCATTTATCCACGCTGATTAGATGATCCCAAGATCATAATAATACCAACTCGTGACTCAACCCATCCCAGGGCGGGTAGCCTTGCCCATGTGAGGAAACATTTCTAGCTGGACGTGGAGACGGACACGGACATCGACTGAATGGACAAGCCTCCTTTCTATGAAGATGATTTATCATTTCTGTTTATTGCCCTTTTGAATGAGATTATCTGTTACCCTTCTACACTCTGATATCAAAGGATCAAATTTTCAAGCAGCGAATGTTCACCTAACGAAACTTGGAGTTCGATGAGCTCTGTCAAACAAGATTGAATTGGTTATAAATTCAAGTTGAATTGTAGGAAAAAATCGCTGTTTGAAATTTTGATATTTTGACTTCAGTGTGTAGGAGTTAAAGTTACTGAGATCGTAAAAGTATTCTTTTTCTCGTTCAAATCGCTAGCTAGTCACTGCACACTTACACGCTTGTGTCTTGAATTCAGAAATGAAATATTTCGAAATGAAGACCCGATCGACATGCAATAAATAAATAAATAAATAAATAAATAAATAAATAAATAAATAAATAAAAAAATAAATAAATAAATAAATAAATAAATTAATTAATTTTCTGGGAAGGGAGGGGGAGGGGGTCCTTTATTTGCCCTTCTGATTTTCGAAAAAACAGGCCTGGACCATGATTTTAACCTGGCGGCAGTGAGCTGAACCTTCGCTTGTCCACTTTATGCTTTTAAAAAAGTATGTATTATCGCCCGAATGAAAATGTAAATTAAAATTCACTGATTCCTCATGACTTATCTCGTCATGAAAATCGTCTTTCCTTAAAGTTATCTTCACTGAAATTATTACACTCTTCCCTGAAATAAAGAAGCATGTAATAATTGTTGAGAAAACATCTGTAACATCAGCAGAAAATAAAGAGAAGTTTCCTTTTGTAGCTTTTAATAAACAAAAACAACAGACAGCTCATAGAGCTAAGTAACCGTCCACTCATTGAGCTGCCTGTTGTTTTCGTTTATTAAAATTTACAAAGGGAAACTTGGCGTTTTATGGCAAGGTAATTAGACGCAACTAAATAACCGTCCACTTGGGCACTTTGTTTAGCGAATGTATTTTTACAGAGATTTGAATGTTTTTATTCTACCCAAGAAAAAAATTAGCACATCCTACTTTCTAGACTTTTGTATTTGTGGAAAGTGCAGTGTCTGTAATATACATCACGATGGGCACACTGTTGATATATACAGATTATCAAGATCATGTGCATGTCCTGTGATTTGTATCAGCTTCGAGGTGGTGTCCAGATTAGGATCTCAACGAGCCGGCTTTGCCGGCGAGTTGTTATCCCATTTTTGGACTCCACCGAGAATCTAATGCAAATCACAGGACATGCACATTATCATGATAATTCATTTATCTAACAATTCTGTCACTTCCTATGATGATACACTTGAATTTTCGAGTGTGTAATACTGAATTGTGCAATTCTACTTATTGTGGTGGTGGTGGTGGGGGGGGGGGGGGGGGCATTGTCTATTAATAGTTCTGTCACTAACTGTAAGGAATTCTGTTTTGTTTTGTAAGCAATCAGCTGAGTCGATCACCGAACCGCACATAGAATGTATTCGGAAACGAGTCGTCTATATGATACGGAATCAGAATGAGTCGCCTATATGATACGGAATCGGAACACATTATGTGATACGTACCGTTTCCCATTATATTGCTTATATATGGTGCTTATGATCATTCTATCTTTCTTTTAACCCTCGCCCAGTGCATTCTAAACCTTTTTCTTACCATTTTTAGCTGCGTTTACTTTTCTGTTTAGCTCAGATTTTAGGTTTAACTTTGTGTTCAGGTCAGCTGCTGTGTTCCTTCTCTTCTCATGGTGCTTATATTCCTCATACATGTTCCTCGTTATCATTCTAGCATCATTTTTTAACCCTGGTCCACTGAAGTTCTTCAAATTGTTCATCAATTTTTTAACGCTCACACTTACACACTTTCAGTGTGTTAAAGTTTCTGTTTAGGTCATTTGCAGACACCATTGTCGTCCCATGGCCTTTATATTGCTTCTATGTGGTGCTTATTATCATTCTACCATTATTTCATCCTCACCCAGTGTGTTTTAAACCATTTTCTTAACATTTTCTTGTTGTGTTTATTTTTCTGTTTAGCTCAGAATTTCGTGTTTAACTTAGTGTTTAGCTCACCTGCTGTGTTCTTTCTCTTCCCATGGTACTTATATTTATCATACATCTTCTTTATTATCATTCTACCATGGTTTAACCCTTGTCCAGTGAATTTCTTAAAAATTTTCTTCCAATTTTGATCTTTTAGTTTTCTGTTTATATTATACTTCGACATTTTCAGTGGGTTAAATTTTGTGCTTACAGCGACTGCTGACACCCTTTTCATCCTATGGCCTTTATAGTGCTTCCATACGGTGCTTATTATCATTCTACCACTATTTAACCCTCACCCAGTGTGTTTTAAACGTTTCTCTTAACATGATTTAGTTACGTTTACTTTTCTGTTTAGCTCGGAATATCATGTTTAATTTAGTGTTTAGGTCAGCTACTGTGCTCCTTCTCTTCCCATGGCACTTATATTCATCATACATGTTCCTCGGTATCATTGTTCCATGATTTAACCCTTCTCCGGTGAATTTCTTTAAAGTTTTCATCAAATTTCGAACGTTAACTTTTCTTTTTACCTCACACTTACACATTTTCAGTGTGTTACAGTTTCTGTTTAGGTCAGCTGTCGAAACCCTTTTCATCCCATGGCCTTTATATTGCTTCTATATTGTGCTTAATATCATTCTACCACTATTTAACCCTCGTCCAGTGTGTTTTAAACCTTTTTCTTACCGTTTTTAGTCACGTTTACTTTTCTGTTTACCTCAGAATTTCATGTTTAAGTTTGTGTTTAGGTTAGCTGCTGTTTTCCTTCTCTTCCCATGGTGCTTATATTCCATCATACATGTTCCTCATTATTATTCTAGTATCATTTAACCTTTGTCCAACGAATTTCTTCAAAATTTTCATCCCATTTGTAATGTTAAGTTTCCTGTTTACCTCACACTTAGACATTTTCAGTGTGTTAAAGTTTTTGTTTAGATCAGATGCCGACACCCTTTTCATCCCATGGCCTTTATATTGATTCCATATGGTACTTATTATCATTCTACCATTTTTGCATTCTCACCCAGTGCATTTTAAACCTTTTTCTTAACATTTTTTAGTTACGTTTACTTTTCTGTTTAGCTCAGAATTTCATGTTTAACTTAGTGTTTAGGTCACCTGCTGTGTTCCCGCTCTTCCCATGGTGCTTATATTCGACAATCGACAACTAAATAACACTGATTCTGAGTCAGATACAGTTGTGTTCGTGACAAATATTTGATGAACATGAAGGAGAAAATTTACTTCAAGTGGCCAACGATTTATTGAACGAATTGGGCAATGAAATGTTCGAAGCGGTAAATGTTATCTCAGCAGATCGTCTTCGAAAGCGCTACAGGGATAAACCAGGTCTTATGAAAATACGTTTTGAATCACTTAACCAAAAGTTACTTGTCTTGAGAAATAAAACTAAATTAAAAGACAGTCAGGCATTTCAACGATGTTATGTTCGCAGTGGAAAGTCACTTGTAGAGAGAGTATTGGAGCAAAATGCTCGAACCCTGCTGAGTGAAATGCCCCAAGGACGAGAATTTACCATTACGGGTAGTGGAAGAATTATGCGGAAAGCTGAAGTCTGGAGATAGGATGAGACCAAGCTCCCACAATTTGGGACTCAGAACTGTCAAAATGAACTTAAAGAGAATTTTAAACTTGGACTTATAAACCTTAACGGATGGGCTGTTGGTGGCCCGGTGCTTAAATCTGAACTTATACAAACAGTTGACTGTGACATTTTAGCTGTGACTGAGACTCATTGGTTGGGTCGGATGTGATGTCGATATTAGGTTATCGTTGGGTGGGAAGTAACAGACAAGGTATTCGCAGAAGGGCCCCTAAAGGTTCGGGAGGAGTGGGTCTTCTTATTAAGGAAGAGATATATTGTAGTTATGAAATCACGGTTAAAGACAGTTCACACGATGGAATTTTAAGTATACAATTCACCTCAAAATTAGGTGATGAAGATTGTTTTGTAGTAGTCTGCTACCTCCCACCCGAGAACTCACCATGGGGCAGGGATGCAAATTCCTATTTTTGCCAGTTGCTTAGCGACATTTATGTGCTCTATAGAGATCACGATATAATTATTTGTGGGGACTTTAACGCTCGCATTGGTAATCTGGTTGACTGTGAAGTCGAAAACACAATTATTCCGAAAAGGCTAATTATTTATAAAACTATCAATCAGCACGGCGTGAGTTTATTGATTTTTCAAGTGATACAAACTTTTGCTGTCTGAATGGTAGAGGTGATTCTATATTTGATAACTACACATGTATCAGTTCGAAAGGTAAATCAGTAGTGGACTATATATGTGTTCCATACAAATTATTACATAAATGTGAAAATTTTAAAGTCCTGACTCAAAATTCACTCATAGATGAAAATGGCCTACACCATTACATATGTGAAAATGGCAAACCGCCAGATCACAGTTTCTTAACTTTTAATTATAAAGTTGACCACTTAGTCTTGGGTTCAAACTCTGAAGAGAAAGAAATCAAAGGCGTTAACTCTCTTCCTCCAAAACTTACCAAAACATTACCTGAAACATTTATGAGCTCGGAATTTTCAATACAGGAATTAAGACAGATTATAAGAAATATCGAACTCGCCAGAGTAAGCCAACACTCCATTGACGTAATATATGGTGACTTTTCTGAAAAATTAATTGACGAAATTGTGTCAGTGCTACCAAAATTTTGTAGTAAATCTAAGGTGCGGAAAAAATTTAAATATTTTTAACCATACTGGAATGAAGCGCTGACTGCACTTTGGAATGATATGCATTTGAAAGAAACGCGTTTTCTTAAATCTAAATGTTCCAGAGTAGAACGACAACGAAAACATTGGGAGTTCAAATTATCACGCCGAAAATTTAATAAAGAGTTACGTCAGTGTGAAAGGGAATATAATAGAAATCTTACATTGGAAATAGATAATCTTTGTGATAAAGGTCCTAAAGTATTCTGGGATAAAATTAACAAACTTGGCCCCCTGAAAATAAATAAGATTCCTGAAGAAGTATATGATGAAAATGGATCAGTCAATTACAATACCGAAACTCTCTTCAATAGGTGGGCAAAGGCTTTTGAGGGTCTATATAATCCATGTTGTGGACAGGATAATTCAGACACACCTTTTAAAAAGAAAGTAAAAGAAGAAAAAATATTCATAGAGAGTAAAATGTTGGACCCCCTGTACGAAACAAATAGTATACTTAATAGACCCATTGATTACGTAGAACTGGAAAGTATAATATCACGAACGAAGAATGGCAAATCCTTTGGAGTTGATAGAATTCTGTATGAAGCGTTAAAGTCAAAACATGTGATAGAAGTAGTTTTTAAACTTTTTCAGCTTATATTTGACACGGGTATTATTCTGTCGGTATGGAAAAAAGCGATAATTTGTCCCATCCCGAAAGATAAATATTTGGACCCGAGTGTGCCTTTCCATTACAGAGGTATTTCTTTGTTGAGCAGCTTGGGTAAAATATATAGCACTCTTTTAAATAACAGATTAATGGAGTACATTGAGGAAAATGAACTGTTAGTCGATGAACAGAATGGATTTCGTCCACATCGATCATGCCTAGATCATATTTACTCTCTTACAGCCATCATAAGAGGGAAGCCGGGTATTTTCGCTACTTTCGTTGATTTAAAAAAGGCATTTGATATGGTTGATAGGGATATGCTACTGTATAAACTTCTTAAATATGGGATAGATGGAAGCATGTATAAATCTATAAAACATATGTATCAAAACACAACAGCCTGCGTTCGTATAAATGGCAACGTAACACTGAGTATCCATTGTCTAGGCGGAGTGAAACAAGGTGATAATTTGTCTCCTACGTTGTTTGCCTTATTCATTGATGATTTAGCTTGGGAAATAAAGATGGCTAATAAGGGAGTACAAATAAACGAGGATAATATTTCAATATTAACCCTTTACCCAACGTAACGGCCAAAACCGGCCAGCGCTATTCTCAAAAATCGCCAATTAATTTTCACTATTTTTTTCATTTTTTGTCTCAAAAACATAGGTTATGACCCCTCGTTGGAACGAGCTCGTCGAGCTCGTTCCAACGAGGGGTCATAACCTATGTTTTTGAGACAAAAAATGAAAAAAATTAGTTATCCAAGAATTTTTTTTGCAAGTGTCGTCTGCTTTTCACGTTAGGTAAAGGGTTAATGTATTGATATCGTATTGATTTCTGATGACGAAGTAAATATGCAATTTCTACTAAATATTCTTCACAATTGGTGCACCAGATGGCAAATGTCTATTAACAGGGAAATAGAAGAAAAAAACGCAGTGATTTTGAATTTTGAATTTAGAATAGAAGAATTCAGCATTGAATACTCCGATAAATATCGGTACTTGGGTGTAATTTTTCATGAATATAAGGATTTTGATCAAGCTTCAGAGGCTTTAGCACGTTCGGCAGGTAGAGCTCTGGGATCAGTGATATCTAAACTTCACCAACAATGATGTCGGTTTTCGTACTTTCCGTAGATTATACTCAATGTGTTTTTGTCCCATACTTGATTATGCGTCGGGCGTTTGGGGTTATAAGAAATATACTGCTGTTGATGCTGTGCAGAACAGAGCAGTTAGGTATTATTTAGGCGTACATACATGTAGGTTTTGTCTAATACTGGGTATGTTAGGTGATATTGGTTTTGAACCCTCTGTAGAGCGGAGATGGGTTAATATGTTGAGGTTATGGAATAGGCTCATACTTACTGAAAATAACAGATTATTAAAAAAGCTATTTCTGTGGGATTATAATTTCTGTGATGAGGGGCGGTGCACTGAAATGCAAAAAATATTTGTTATTATTGGCTGTCCTAATATATATGAAGATTTAACTACCTGTAATATTAACGAGATAAGTGTTAATTTGTCGAATCATTTTAAGGCTAACTGGTTGGAAAGTATTCAACATGTCCCAAAGCTGCGTACATATAGACAATTTAAAACTGAATTTGGAACTGAAAGGTACGTTCTTATGAACTTGAAACGCCAGCATCGATCCGCTTTGGCCCAATTCCGCTGCGGAATTTTACCGCTCAGAGAAGAAACGGGTCGATTCAGGAATGAAAAGTTAGAAGAACGAATTTGCACTTTGTGTTGCATGTCTATAATTGAAGACGAGTATCATTTTTGATAGAATGCCCTCTTTATGCAGACCTCCGTGGCAAACTGTTTGATTCTGTTTCAGCTGACAGCTTTATTGCAAATGACACAAGTATAGATAATATGAGCATTATTGTTACAGAAAATCTAAGGCAATGTGCCAATTTTATCTTTGAGGCATACAAACGACGAAAGAATAATATTTACAATCAATGACAAGGGTATCATGAATAATATAGCCGATTAACTCTAGGCGGCCGGGGAAATCAGAACTAACTATTGATCTTTACATATTGCGGATGCCTTATTGGATAGCAGATGCTTCTGGTCAAGAGTCGTCTGCCTGTTCAGGCAGATGGCGCTTGACTAGAGGCACCTTCTCAGAGTGTGCGTCTTTACCGGCCCATTGTTGGCCGGACCGTCACGGTTGGATTGCCTGTCGTTTTGTATCTTAAGCTCCAGGGCTCGACTCCTGGCTTCTGGGATTTAATACCACGATGGTAAGAAGTTCTCATTTGTTCATTTGATTGTTCAGTCCTGTGAAGTTTTTTTCATGCTCACTTATAGGCCCTCTTTATCTCTCTTTATTAAGGGGGACCTTAATAAACAATTGACAAATTTCAACTCACCAAACCGGTGTATAATTACTAATATACTAAAAACGTTATGGGTTGTGCGTTTTTCAGAGGGTGGCGTGCTCATCCTTTCACTCTGCAGTTCTGCAGGCTGCAGAGGGAAAGAATGGCCAGGTCCACCTTAGAAATTGCATATTGGCTGTTCTCAAAGCACATCTCTGGTCACAACCTTTTAATTCTCATTACCTTAGGGGTTGACAATTTAAAATTCAGTTTTGAAATATTACAAATCTCCCCCTACAAAGGTGCACTTTATCCTACACTTCTGATTATTTAGGTGACATATAGGTCCGCTGGGCCGAGTGCTATTTTATACTGTTTGTAAACATTTTCGTGTTGTAAAGCACATGCCACAATAAAATGATATTACTACTACTACTACTATATTCCTCATATATGTTCTTCATTGCCATTGTACCATGGTTTCACCCTTGTCCACTGAATTTCAATTCAAATTTCTCTTCAACTTTTGAACGTTGAGTTTTCTGTTTAGCTCACACTTAGACATTTTCAGTGTGTTAACGTTTCTATTCAGGGCAGCTGCCGACACCCTTTTCATCCCATGGCCTTTATATTGCTTCTATATGGTGCTTATTATCATTCTACCACTATTTAACACTCACCTCATGTGTTTTAAACCGTTCTCTTAACTTTTTATTTATTTACTTACGTTTAGTTTTCTGTTTAGCTCAGAATTTCATGTTTAACTTAGTGTTTATGCCAGTTTCTGTGTTCCTTCTCTTCCCATGGCCTTTATATAAATCATACATGTTCCTCATTATCATTCTACCGTGATTTAACCCTCATCCAATCAATATTTTTCAAATTTATTTCCACATTTTTAACGTTAAGTCTCTGTTTAGCTCACACCTAGACATTTTCAGTGTGCTAAAGTTTCTGTTAAAGTCTGGTAACACCATTTGTAAAACATCATTTCCGAGGTTCCTCATATGATCAACAATTAATAATCTAATTGTGCCGTGTTGATTTTCTTCACCAGTAATTACAAATGATAGTGCACGGAAAAGGCAGTTTCCATCACCACATATTTTTTTTAAAACCGAGGGTTCTTCCATTTCTCTATGCAGTGTACTATGAGGTATCTGATAAGTCACAGCTTTTTGAAAGTTTAAATCAAACATAGTACACTGAAGCATCTGCCAATGAAGACTGGTTGGTTCAAAGTAATACTTCTCACTCAATAATGTGGCCATTAACCATTCTGCTGGTAAAATTATTATTTTTCAGTTTTACTTTTAAGAGGTTGTGCTTAGGTCAGATTTGTCGCATGTTATGAGCCTGTTTGACACAGTTCTTGTGTTTGCCAAAATTACTATCAAAGAGGAATGCTGGTGAGCTATAGGGCGTTGGCGTCCTTCTTGTTTAAATGAGATTAAAAAAGAGAATAATCTTGAAGTATACTTATGCGGAAAAATTGGAAAAAAACAGCTTCTGTATTTTATACTACTCTACAGGAAAGTGCCTGAAGTTTGTGAAATGATGCACTCATAGATGATGCATTTTCACTTACACTTCGAAATTTCAGTCTTTATATGAAATTCACATATATTTAATGTTAAATTTACTGACAGCTTTAGAAAATTAAGAAGAACTAACTTTCCTGTAAATCTCTTTCAATGACGAAAATTGTCATTTATGTAGCACTTTAAACCGCTGGAAACAAGCAACTTACGTTTTTATTTTGTTCCAGGTACACCTGCCGCCACCCCTTAAAGGAAAAAGGAAGGAGAACGTAAGTATATCAACCGTTATTTTTGACTCAATGTTGTCAACGTCATGTGTCATACAAAAACTCTTTTTAGAATGGGAATTATAATGTCATCTCCATTTCCCTCAGCAATTGCAACAAGCTTGCCCTTCATTAGTCTAAGACACAAAACTGATTTTATAGCGTTTAACCCTCTCTCTGTCACCTCGGCTGCTTCAGGCTCTTTTTGTCTGTTACTTCGACTCTATCCATCTCTCTCATTAACTCTACGTCTGTCTGTCTGTCTGTCTGTCTGTCTGTCTGTCTGTCTGTCTGTCTGTCTGTCTGTCTGTCTGTCTGTCTGTCTGTCTGTCTCTGAAATCATGAACCGAAGAGAGAGAGAGAGAGAGAGAGAGAGAGAGAGAGAGAGAGAGAGAGAGAGAGAGAGAGAGAGAGTTCGAATCGACCACGGTGACAGAGACCGGGTTTAATCGCGCGTGAACAAACAAGACCTTTGATCATGAACAGATGTGAAGATATACTAACTTCTGTTTATTTATCAGATATGCAGAAATTCTGGATGGGAGACTTCTTTAACAACTGGGTGTGTTTTGCGAGAATTTAGGCTGAGCGATAAAATTTATTGTTTATTAGATATGATTTTCTTTCCCCAGAATTGCCCATTATCACCTCGGCTGATATGACTTCAAACTCGGATGATATGACGCCAATCTTGGTTGTTATGAATCAAGCCAGAGTTGTTGCCCTCGATGCATTATTTACCCGCAACCAGTTTGTTGATATCGAACTTTTTCCCCACTTTCGTAGAAGGCGATCTGCAAAAATGGTGTGACCAGTCATAATGGAGTGACTTTTTTGTTAGGGGGGAATTAATGATGGCAGTAAGTAAGAGTTGGGTGGCAGAAGAGAAAAAAAAAAGAAGAGAGGAGAGTTGCGTAGATAATTCAACGCAAATTGAGATTCAGAGTCACAAGTGGAGATTCGTTGAAGTGGGAGAAGAGGAAACTTCCGACTTTGTGAATATAATGGGAAATAATAACACTGTTATGAAACAGCAGCATATCGACCCCCGAGTTCCAGTGTTCCCACTGGAACATAGAAAACATTGGAACTCAGGGGACTATATCTGAGATTCTGTTTATCTGTGTTCGTTTAATTGTACCTTTTAGCAAATCTAATCAGGCTCATGGTCGTGTTTGCTCCATCGTGGGTCCAAGATTGTGGAATTCCCTGCCAGAATTTCAGAAACTCTCGATGTCTTCAAAAGAAATCTTAAAACATTCCTATTTACTGAAGCACTCTCCTGGACCTCTCTAAGAGGCAACCAAAACAGATGTGACTCTGTATTTCAGAAAAGTGTATTTATTTCTGTCAAGCGTTTAGAGCACTATTTGTGGTTTTACGCTCTAGAAAATCAATTATTATTATTATTATTATATGGCTCGTTTCATATCAGCCAAGATATCAGTACACAGTAAATTCAAATCAGCATTCGACTTTCGGTCTCAGTCTGAGCTGAAGTTACCCTGGGCTGATATCTCCGCCGATATGAAACTGGCCCTGCAATAACTTCTAAATATGTACAGCAGCTTGCTTTTCAGTTACAGCTAAAATATCAGACAAATGGAATACAGACACGAATCAGTTTATATTCATGTGAAAAGTCTCAATAAAACTAGATTATTTTGAAATCACAAATCAAATTTACAGAAGTTAGTCAACGAAATACAACAATCACCAAGTGGGGCCCAACAATGATGATAAGGTGTCAGCTGCCTTTTAACGTACTGAGTCGCCATCACCAAGTGGGCCCAACAATGATGACAAGGTGTCGACTTCCTTTTAACGTACTAAGTCGCCTTCACCAAGTGGGCCCAACAAAGATGACAAGGTGTCGGCTGCCTTTTAACGTACTAAGTCGTCAAGTAACGCATCCCACGTCACTCCGTGCAGCTTTAAAGCAATTCATGTCTTCTACCAGAATTACACTGCCGTCCGTTGAGCATAAACTATTGCAAAATGTCTTGGAGCAGCAACTCCAAATTTTAACTGCATTTTCTATGTACTGCATATATGCCAAACATGGTAACACCATACTGAACTCCAGAAAACGTTTGTAAATCCTTCCAAAAACCTTGGCGTTTTAATGAACATTTCCAGAATAGTCAGACTTTAAAGTTACGTAAAAACACCATTAAGGGCAATAAATTGAAGAACTAAAAACAAGTATATCCTAAATTTTGAGCTCTATAACATACTAAAAGAAATCAGAAGCATTTTAATTGATGAAGCATTTTAATCTCTGACCCCCCCTCCCCCCATTATGACGTCACCTCAGAGTTCTGCCGTTACGGTTGGGAATTTTCTAGTGTGGCAACACATTTGTAGACATGGCTTTCATTGGAGATTAAAGTTGTTAATTTTCAAAACGATACGCTTAAAAATGAGCTTGAAATGAAAATTTGAAAAAACCTTATAAAATTCTGCTCCTTCCAATGGATAGTCGAAATTTCCGAAAGTGAAAACAGATGAAACAGTTTCAGAAAACCGAAAGTCGATGTGCGACGTTTCAAAGCTGTATCTTTAACAAAAATGGAGCGGTGTGTGTCGCCAAAATAGCAGTTTAATGATTAGGTCTAAAACAGTCTAGAATTTGAAGTGCTGTAAAAACGTCAAAATGGCGATAGATCAAAAAACTAAACGACAGCTATCTTCTATTTTGTTTAGTTCTACAACATACTAAAACTCCGAAAATACGACGAATTTTAATGTTTGACCACCCCCCCCCCCCCGCGCCCCCTCCCCCCTAGATATCAGCTTGGAGTTTAGGCATAACAGTTTTGAATTTCCAAATGCGACATCACATTTTTAGATATCGTTTGTATTACTGATTACATTTCCAAACTTTCAGAAAGATAGGCTTAAAAATAGGCTGGAAATTTTAATCTTTCAAAAATCTTTAACATCCAGCTCCTTCCAATAGTGGGTCGAAATGTCAAAAATTAAAAACGGATGGAACAGTCTCAGACAACCGGAAGCCGATGTGCGACGTTTCAAAGATGTATCGTTAAGAACAATGGAGCAGCGCCTTTCACCAAATTAGGGTTTTAATCCTTTACCCAACGAATCGGCCACATCCACCCACGTAATATGCAAATTCAGCAGCTGAAAAAAATAATATATTTTTAAAAGAATTTCAACAAAACCATATCATGTGACCCCTTTTGGGAACGAGCTCATTGAGCTCGATCCAATGAGGGTCACGTGATAAGGCTTGGCTGAAATGTTTAGAAAATTTTTAAAAATAATATTTAATATAATACATTTTGATATCGTCTGCGTTGGGTAATGATGATGGTCAACAACAGCTTATGATTGAAGTGACGTAAAAACATCAAAATGGCGATAAATAATAATAATAAAAAATGACAAAGAAGAAAAACAAAACAACTATCTTCTAATTTTTGGGGCTCAAAAATACAACAAACTTTAAAAAACTCTAGTGTTCAACCGATTACCAAAAAAGCCCGCTGACCGATTACTGGTTATTTGAGCTCACAATCGGCCGATTCCGATTGTAATAACGTGCACTCCCAGACTAGTCGAGGCAAAGAACTACATTAAATTGAACATTTTTACAGTGTTTACAGTCCGTTCACTACTGAATAAGTCGAGACTCGAAAGAGTTAAACTTCAAAAAGATACGCTTAAAAATGAGCTCGAAATGAAAATATTGAAAAAAATTCAGAGAAATGGGACAAACTTAAAAGTTTCCTACGTTGAAGTCCTACGGGCACCACAACGGCAGCCATAGAACATTTTTCGTCGGCTGAAAAGTGATTGCATTTTTAGTTGTGGTTTTTATTGAAAACTGTATCAGCAAAATTTTGAGGAGAAGAGTTCAATAACGTGGTCAATATTAAACGTTTGTGAAAAATACGTTAATTTGACGTTATTTTGGGTAAGGGTTGTGCTACAGAACAGTCGCTGTGGATTTGTCGTAATCCACGCGTGGGCAACGATTTCCACGCTTATATTTACCAGGTACCAAAAGTCATCATAAGCAAAATTTAAATTAATGTAGCACCGGGTTGTACCCGGTGCTTCATTAATTAACTTCTTGATGATTATTCCTAAAATTAGTGTTTGCAACCTAATTTTATTGCATCCGTGGAAATATTGCCCACTCCGTGAAAAGTGACCAGTCCGTGGCGGATGTACTGTATCTCCTACGTTTTCTATACAACATACTAAAATCTCATGAAAATCGGACGATGGTGATGTCGATATCCATAAGGTTAGCCTAAAATTTAATCATCACCGTTTGAGAATTTTCTAGATAGGAACATATTTTTAGATATGGTGTTTGTATATCTATATATACTTCCAAAATATGGAGAATGAAAGTATAATACTCGAGTTGAATTTCAAATTTAAAGAAGGACACCTAAACTGAGCGCTCTGTTAGAGAAAGGCGCAAAATCAAAAATCCGAACGGCTCTGAAAACTAGACTTGAAGAACGATAAGTGTGCCAAGTTTGATCAGGATCTGAGGAGGGGAAAGTACCCTAAATTGTGGTTGACTATTAATGACTAAAAAAGAAAAAAAAAAGGCTAACGGCCCCAAAAAGTAATTTCAACTTCGTTGAATGACGTAATAAGGTTACGTGATTGTAGCCCATGTGCCATATATTACTTTTGACGTTATCTGCATAGGTGTAATACTGATAGATGTTCTTAATGACAGATTATCTATGTAGTAGTTGCTACTAATTAGCTTGCCATAAAAGACAAGTTTCCTTTTGTAACTTTTAATAAACGAAAACAACAGACAGCTGCGAGAGCTGTCTGTTCCTTCGTTTATTAAAAGTAACAAAAGGAAACTTGGCTATATTTTATGCTGATGTAATATTATTGATGTTTCCTCCACAATTACTTACTTGCTTGTTAATTGGACCTTCCTCGCTCATCTAATAATTTCAAGAGACATAACTTTATCATAAGTCGATTTTCATGACGACAACAGTCGGGGATGATAATAATTAAAAGGCAAAATCTAACTTGTATAAACATTGCACAGCTGAGTCATCTGCGGGGTTATGTGGAGAAAAATGTAAAAATGACTTTGAAGAAAAAAAGAATGTAGTGATATTTATAGTTCTGTCATATCACAAGTGCATAATGAATGCCGTAAGGATGACGATCTGGGCGGAATTCTCTGTCCTACTTTCTACCCACAAAACTGTATAATCTGATTAAAACAAAGCTCATGGCATCTCATTGGAATGATATGATGGTTCACCTCATTCCAGTGGAGTTCAAAAGCTATGCATTTGAGGCAAAAAATGAATATATTTAGTTACTGAAGATTTTTTCACGAGATTGGAGTAGATAACAATATATCTTGATTTTTAAATGCCTAATCCCTTTTTTACAGCATCTTCCAAAGAGAAGGGAAAACGAAAAGCGCATTGTGAGTACTGTATTATTCAAAACTTTCTGCACATAAAATGTGAAACTTCGTGTCCGTCTTTGATGGCTGAGCATTTTGAATGGTTTGGAGCTAAAAGTCAATGTCTAGGGTTAATTTTGTTTTGGAAGTAACATGGGAAATGTTTCAGTCTTCTTCTCTACAGTACGGCCACCGTGGACTGGTCACTTTCCAGGGGTGGACAATATTTCCACGGAAACAATAACTATAGGAATACTTATCAAGTATTTAATTAATAAAACACCAGGTTGCTGATGATGATTTTTATTATCTGGTAAACGCATGCGTGGACATCTCTGCCCACGTTTGGATTACGACCAATACACGGCGACAGTACTGTAACGACGCCGTATTGTTGTTTAGCTCCTTTTGAGGGGCTGGGAGATTTAATCGACAGGCGTATCCGTGTCGGACAGTTTTACGAGTAGAGGAAGCGGAATATCCGGAAAGAACCACTGAGCATCGGCGAGAAACTGTCAGCCGTTCCCAACGTCTGGACATGACTTTGTGGGGGTGGGGGTGGGGGTGGGGGGTCCAAGTATTTTGATGTTGTGGTGTAGGCATATCACGATTATCGAAGTCTTGAGCTGGGGGAAGGCATGAAGATGGTTTCCTTCACGCGTTGGTTGGGTCGGGGAGTATATTTTTCAAAAATTTTATAAATTTTAAAAATAGCCCTGAATGGCGCTGTTTTCAGGCTGGATAGTATGGTACGTCATCTGTAATTTCATTAGTACCCCTCTTGTAGCACCCCACTTGTAGCAGCGGCCCACTTTCGGCACCCCATTTTCCTCGATGAGATTTGAGCAGGGACGTGACGACGGAGGGGGGGGGGGGGTCCCCCCCAATCCTGGCAAAAATTTCCTATAGTTGGAAATTTGGAGGGCAAGTTATGAGTAGTTGGAAATTCTATCTATGTAGATTTTAGAGCTTCTTTGGTGATGCTGACGTCTCCTTTGCTTCCCAAAATTTCAGCTCGGTTTCAAATCGGCAAAAATTCCAACTGTTGCTATTTACAACTACAGTGTACACAATATCGAGCTTCATAACTATGCATGATGTCAACCGCTACGAGATTTTTATAGTACGTAACTTATTGTAATACAAAAAATCCAACTGTTGCTATTTACAACTACAGTGTACGCAATATCGAGCTTCATAACTATGCATGATGTCAACCGCTACGAGATTTTTATAGTACGTAACTTATTGTAATACAAAAAATCCTCGAAATGCACTTCAAGAAAATCACATCACGTAAAATGGATATCCTGAGTTAATTAATTCCATCATTCACAGTTGCAAAATGATGAAACATCGAAAATTGATCATTCCTGCATAAGATCTGATTTAATGTTAGGATAGCGTGAATTGCTGAAAGTTCTCAGCTTGAGCATTTGTTTAGCACGTATTAATTTCCCAGAATAATATCAAATAATAATAACCTGATAATTCTATCATAATTGTGTTGGCATTTCAGTTACTAGAATCAATTTTATGTCATCTTTCACGGCTTTATTTTCAAAATGTTTCTCGGTAGTGAATTTCCAACTATGGGAAGGGATGGGGAGAGGGGTTCCCCCTCCTTGTCCCTCCCCATAGTTGGAAATTCACCATCCTACACCCCCAATCGGAAACCGCTAGCCACGTCCCTGGATTCGAGTCGAAAGAGCATTAATTTGCTCATTACCCTCATGGCTCTTCCGATCAGTCGATGAAATCGTCATCCGTGCTTGTCTGCACTCCACTTATAGAATCCCTTCTAGGCCATAGAATACCCTTTTCCGAAATACGCCGTAGAGTGTGGAGTCACTCGGTCGAGCAAATACACGGTAGCTCATTTGTTCAGTGGGGTACTCTAAATATACTTTTTAGTCTGTGTGAAACACAAAGACTATTGTTTTTGTATGGTTTGTTTATTTATTTATTTTTTAATCTTCTTCTTCTTCTTCCTCTTCTTCTTCTACTTCTTATTCTCCTGTCTTCGTTGATTTTTGGCATACTGACAGAGAGTCACAAGTTCTCGGCATGTAATGTTTTTCAGATTCCTGGGGCTTTAGAGGTGTCCATGGGGTGTTTTAAATATTGGTCACGCCTATATCTCACGCCTGGTATGACCTATGGACCTGGGACCAACACCAAATGAGTCAACACTCGACGGAGGTTCAAAATATAGGTCAAGATCACGGAGGTCACCTAAGTGTCATTGGGTGCATTTTTCAGAATTTCTGGAAATCACAGTTTTTGACCCCCTAATGCATTCCCAAAGTCCATATGTGCATTTTTACGTAAAAACAGTGGGCGTGGCCAACATGTTTGAAAGAAGGTCCCGCTCATATCTCAAGCATAGTATGAAGAATGGACCTGGTACTAACACCAAATGAGTCGACAGTCGATAGAGGTTCAAACTATCGGTCAAGGTCACTGCGGTCACCTATGGGTCATTGAGAGCATTTTTCAGAATTGATGGAAATCACATCTTTAAACCCCCGAATGTATTCCCAAAGTCCATACCTGCATTTTTACATAAAAGAGTTAGAGTGGCCAAACATTTTGAAAGTGGGTCATCTCATATCTCAAGCATGGTATGACAAATTGACCCGAAGCCAACAGCAAATGAATCAACACTGAATGAAGAGTCAAAATATGGATCAAGGTCACTGAAGTCTACTAGGGATCATTGAGTGCATTTTTCAGAATTGCTGGAAATGATATTTTTTGACCCCTAATATATTCCCGAAGTTCATACATGCATTTTTACACAAAAAAGTCGGATGGGGAATTTTTTTAGAGTGGGTCACACTCACATCTCAAGCATGGTATGATTGCATAAACCTGGGACCAACACCAAATGAGTCGACACTCGATAGCGTTTCACAATATGGGTCAAGGTCTCTGAGGTCACCCAGGGATCATTGAGTGCATTTTTCAGTATTGCTGGAAATTACATTTTTGGACCTCTAATGCATTCCCTTGATCGAACCTTTTGAATACTGTGCACATTTCTGCCTTTTCTGGTTTCGTAGAAAAATTGTTCTGATTCATGTATGAATATCTGTAAACACTGTTAACAAAAATCCATTTCTGATCTGTTTAAAAATATTTTACTCTCGAAAATAAGCCTTCATAAATTCTCTTTCTTTTTAGTTAGTCTTGTGAAACATTTTTGAACGCCTTAATGTATTCCCGATGTTCGTGCGTGCTTTTTTAGTAGTTTATGCTCATACTTCAGTCTTTGTGTGACCTATAGACATGGAACCAATATCGAATGAGTTGAAACTTGCTGGAGGCTCAAAATGTGGTCCACCTCAATGCGGTCAACAGAGGTCATTAAGAGAATATTTTTCCGACCTATTAGGAATTGTATTTTATACCAACTAATGCAATTCTGAAGATTATACATGTATCTCATCATTCAAATAAATGACAGAGTCAGCAATGGCAACTTCTGATTCCTTGATCGAACCCATTAAATGGTGTGTACATATATGCTTTTCTGGTTTCTTAGAAAAAAAAATTCTGATTCCTGTTTGAATATCTGTAAATACTGTTAACGAAAATCCATTTCTGATTTGTTAAAGACAATTTTACTCCGGAAAAATTAACCTCCATAAATTCTTTGCTATATCGTTTTTTCCTGATACTTTAACCCTTTTCACACAGACCCGAATTTACTGGATACAGTAAATTATGTTTCTCTAGTTTCAATTACTTTTTCATTAAACATTAAGGTGAAGAAGAATGCCTTCGTCTGAAAATCGGGAACGATGTGGCTCAGTGGTTGGATAAATGGGTTTGAAACCAAAAGGTCGACTATTTGATCCCGACAAGCGGAAACTACGTTGTGTCTTGGGTAAGACACATAATCGCGACTGCCCATATTGAACAGTACAGTCGCTGTGGACTGGTCATAATCCACGCGTGGGCAGTGATGTCCACGCATGTATTTACCTGGTATTACAAATCACCATCGGCAAAATTTCGTTTAATGAAGCACCGGGCTGTACCCAGTGCTTCATTAATTACATTTGTGATGATTATTCCTATAATTCGTGTTTGGAATCTAATATTATTGCGTCCGTAGAAATATTGCCCACCCGTGGAAAGTGACCAGTCCATGGCGGCTGTACTGAACTAATCGATGCGATGATAACCCTGCTTGGGCAGAGCTAGCAAGTTGGAGTGTCTGACAGTTGCTCGCCGCTGTTCGGTAGTTGTCTCTGGGCACTTCGGCTTCATCCACCCGCAAATCAGTGACCCATTGTGACCCTAGTTCTTGAAGTTTCGTTAACCCTTTCAACTCTAGTGGCATCTTCCATGCCAGTTCCCATGGCAGCAATTAGAAGAGCCCGTATTCATTATTTGGGGCAGACCAATCAATATTTTTAACGTGCAGCCTCGGGGCTGCACGTTGTAAATATTGATTGGTCTACCTCACACATTTACTGAACAGCCATATCATGTTCCTGGCCGTAAAAGCGGCCTCTCGTGTTGAAAAGGCTAAACTCCAATAAACAAACATACCTTGACAATCGATAGTCTGTATTTAAAAGTAATGAAAGCGACTTACAGTTCCACAGTAGACTTCATGATCTCGTATTACTAACTAGCGGGCCAATTCGTCCCAGGACCGATAGCCCTACCCATGAGACGGAACATTTCAAGCTGGATGTGGATGTGGAGATGGACGTGGATGCACACGTAGACTGAACCGACATTCTCCATTTATATAATAAATGATTTACCTTTTCTGGTTGTTGCGCCTTTTGGTGAGATTATCTGTATACCTTTTGCACTCTGATGATCGCATTTTCAAGCGGCGAATGTTCCCATAATGCAACTAGGAGTTTAACCAAAATTCACTCTTGTTTGACAGAGCTCGATGAGCTCTGTCAAACAAGATTGAATTGGTTATAATTCCTCGATGCATTGTGGGGAAATGTGCTGGTTGAAACTTTGATTTCGTATTAGCGCCGAGAGGGAGGGGAGGGTAAGGGGGTAACTGCTCCAGGGCCCGGGATTTTGGTGATTTAAAAAAGTGTAGGTTGACCTATCTATATGTGTTAGCAGAAAGTCGTGGGAAGGCTTTTGGTGCTGGCCACCGACGCTGGTGGAGGTGGCAAGAGAACGTAGTTGCATTACCGACCAGGTTCCGTTAAAAAAGCCTACTTGTTCCAGTTTGTTGGTTTTCCCGGGTCTTCCCTTCATCGTGGTGGTCACGATCATCTTTGGAGAAAAAATGCACCAAATACAAAGAAATACAGGTAATAATTTACCCAAATTGGAAGGAAATAATTAAGCAGATATTGTCAAGAAAATGCAGGAGAATGCTTCTCTTAAAACTAATTTAAAAAAAAAATGTCTGAGGGAGGATTCCCACACCCACGCTTATCGCTTCGCTCCTTCGGGGCTGGCAGGCCCCGTAACGCTCGTTCTACACATTGCCCCCGGGTGCGTCTTTGCTCTCGGCGGCCCTTTGCCTTCTGTTTTCCCGGGGTTAAAATACATTCCTGTCACCATAAAAGTGTTCTTCTTCTCGATCAAATCGATATCTAGTCACTACGCACTTACACCAGTATGTCCAGATTTCAGAAATGACGTATTGCGAAATCAAGACCTTATTACACGTCTATTAGTGAACAGTCTCGGTGGACTGGTCGTAATCCACGCGTGGGCAGCGATGTCCATGCATGCGTTTTCATGGTAATAAAAAACATTATCATAAAAAAATTTAATTCATGAAGCACCGGGTTGGACCCGGTGCTTCATTAATTAAGTTTTTGATGATTATTCCTATAATTAGTATTTGCAATCGCCCACCCCATGGAAAGTGACTGGTCCACGGCGGCTGTACTGTACTTTTCCTCTAGTTCCATATTTACAAATCCGTACGGAACACATCTTCCATACACATATCTGTTGACGGACTATTATTGCACCTGACCTCATGGATCTATCGGCCAATCGAAACACTGCATTCTGACCTAGACTAATTCGGAAGTTGCGATGGCAGCCGATAAATCGAATGTCAATTGGAAAATGTTTTTGTTTAAATCCGCAAAAGTTAACGAAATTTAAACCTATACTGTGAATTGAGAGTGGTTTTATAACACTCAGGTTCTGAATTTGAAGTGAATATCTCTCAGGTAATGAAAGCTAATTTCTTAAAAATACGAATAAAATAACCTATTTCGACACAGTTTCCATTTATACTTTTCTGTTTACGTTTTCATCTGTCACACGTGTTTGCCAATGACAAATCAGTTTTGTTTTTGTGTTGACTTCAAGCAAACGTCAGGACTATCAAATTCTACAAATAAGACCGAATTTTTAAATTAATGTACTCAATATCACAGAGGCAAGTAATAAACACAGAACGCCACGATGTGTGAAAGAGTTCGTCAATACGCACTCATACCATCGCGGAAGGATAAAACCTTCTCAGAGGAGTGGGGGGGGGGGGGGGGGGGCGTGGGAGTCACTCTTCTGTGACTTTTAAAACGACAGGCGTGTACCATGAATTTAACCTGGCGGCAGTGAGCTAAAACTTCGCTTGCCCACTTCAGACTTTCCACTTAAAACCGAAGATCTGGAAACCAGTAACTTATGCCTTTATTTCATTCCAGGTACACCTGCAGTCACCTTTTAAAGGAAATAAGAGGGGAAAAGTAAGTGTTTTAACTGTTATTTTTGACTCCATGTTGTCAACGTCGTACGTCATACAAAAAAGTGGTTTATGGTGGAGAATTTTAATTTATCTCCATTTCCGTCATGACACACTGCTGTCATGTTGTGAATGTTTTCTATTTTTACGCAAATATTCTGTGACTTTTGCAATTGGGCAGGTTAAAAAGAACCCTCAAAAACAAAAACAGATATTTCAAATGTTCAGTTATTTTAGTTTACTGAAACAAGGGCACCCATCTCAAGTAATTGCAATATGATTGTCTTTAATTAGTCTTAGATACAAAACTGATTTTTGCAGCGTTTAATCACGAACGAACAAATGAGGCTTATGATCATGAACAGATGTGAAAACATACCAACTTCAGTTTATGTATTAGATATGCAGAAATTCTAGAGGGAGTATTTTGCGAGAATTTAGGCTGAGCATTAAGAAGTATGAAATATTTGATATGGTTTTCTTTCCCAGAATTGCACATTATGAAGCCCGATTGATATGACTGCAAAACTAGACTGATATGACGCCAATTTCCGCCGACATCAATCAAACCAGAATTGTTTCCCTTGCTGCATTAATGCCCGCAACCAGTCTGTTCACATCCAAATCTTTCCCCGCTTTCGTTGAAGGTGATCTGAAAAACTGGTGTGACAAGGTATGATGGAGTGGCTTAAATATGAACATAGGCCCACTTTTCAGTTACAGCTAAAATATCAAACAAATGGGATACAGAAATGAATAAGTTTATATCCATGTGGAAAGTGACAAAACCAGATTTTTTGGAATCCACCAAGCAATCCAGAAGTCATTCAACAAAACATGTCCATCGCCAAGAGGACACAATAACGAGGACAAGGTGTCAGGGGACTGACTGGGCCAAGAAAAATTATAATTGGGAAATGCACCGGGGTGTGGGGGGGGGGGGGGGGGTGCAGACCCGGAGAAAAGCTTGATTTTGCGAACTGAACGAACCTTCAATCTGAGCAATCAAAGGCGATCCACATAGAGGACATTTCGATTGCCCTTTTGGATCATTTTCATCGATCATTAGACAAATGGTTCTACTAGGGGAGGGGAGGGGGGGGGCATCAGGAAGACCATAGTTCAGCCCAATCGGGGGAAATTATTATTTTTGAAAATGAAAGAACGGTGTTTCGTTTCATCTGAGCGATCAGTGACAGACTAAACTGCTGGTATATTGAAATGACCTCTATATGGACTGGCAATGGCAGTCTACGTAGAGAACATTTCGATACACCCGCAGTCTTAGCAATCAGATCCATTTCACCTTTTGATCATTTTCACGAAATGTCACGTATCAACAGGAGTTGGGCTTCATAAATTTTGGGGGCTCCAGGGAGAACCCAATGGGGGGGGGGGGGGGGGAGCAGTCCGTCTCTGCATAGGAAGCCACCACATTTTGAGATATGGCTTTTATTATAGATTATATTTCCAAAATTTCAGAAAGATAGGCTTATAAATGAGCTGGAAATTAACATTTTTCAAAATTTTACATCCGGCTCCTTCTAATTATGGGTCTAAATGTTAAAAATTAAAAACGGATGGAACAATCTCAGATAACCGAAAGTTGATGTGCGAAGTTTCAAAGCTGCATCTTTAACAACTATGGAGCGGCGCGTGTCGCCAAATTAGGGGTTTTAATGATGAATGTTCACAACAGCCTATGATTTGAAGTGACGTAAAAACATCAAAATTGCTATAAATCATAAAAAACCAAAACAAAACGAAAAAATAAACCAAAAACCCCCCAAAAACAAAACAGCAGCAACAGCAGCAGCAGCAACAACCCCCCCCCCCCAAAAAAAAACAAAAACAAAAAAAACCCCAAAAAAACAACAACAACAACACCCCTCCCCCCACCAAAAAAACCCCAAAACAAGCTATCTCCTAATTTCATTTAGTTGTACAACCTTCCAGAATTTCCAAATAATCAGACGCATTTTATGTTCTGACGCTATGACTCCCCTAGATGTCACCACCAAGTTCGACCATAACGGTTGAAAATGTCCTACATTTTTAAATACATTTTTAGGCACCACATTTTTAGATATGGTTTCTATTGGAGATTTTATTTCCAAAATTTCTTAAAGATACAGTACTGCCGCCGTGGACTCGTCACTTTCCACGAGTGGACAATATTTTCACGGATGCAATAATATTAGATTACAAACACTAATTATAGGAATAATTATCAAAATTTTAATTAATGAAGCACCGGGTACAACCCGGTGCTTCATTAATTAAAATTTTGATGAGGATGATTTCTATTACCTGGTAAACGCAGGCGTGGACATCAATGCCCACACGTGGATTATGACCAACCCACCGCGACTGTACCGTAAGCTTAAAAATGGCAACTCGTTTTTAGATATGTTTTTATTAGAGATAGGATATGCAAAGTTTGAGGGTGGGGGCTTGATTCAGGCGTTGATATTAATAGATATAAAAAAAGATAATAAAAAATCCGCATCTCTCTCATCTTGGGTACTATTTCGGGAAACAAATGGTTGTCCGAGCGTTCATATTTCCGACTTTTGTGCCAAATTTCGTGAGTGCGGGTTGAGGGAAAGTACCCAAATTATTGGGATGACGAAAAACAAAAAAACGAAAAAGGTTAGCGATAGCTATAAGTCATTCAGCTTCGTTATTGTTTTAAATTCAGTTTGACGTTTTGAGACACTCGGTGGGTATTACGGCCTAGCGTTAAAGATGTTTCGGCAATTTGAATAAAAATACACAATGCTCGACTTTAACCATTCCTTTAGGAGCATGTAAAATATTGCTGGTGTATCTGTATCGATGTTAGGGGATTGTATGTTCACAGGAAAAGAAAGGTTGAAAAAATATAAAATTATGTTAAATCTGTGGTTACAGTACATCCGCCGTGAACTGGTCGCATCCCACGATTGGATATTAATTCCACGGACGAAATAATATTAGATTCCAAACACTAAATATAGAACTATTCATCAAAAATTTAATTAATGAAGCACCGGGTGCAACCCGGTGCTTCATCAATTAAAATTTTGCTGATGTTGAGTTTTATTACCTGGTAAACGCATGCGAGGACATCACTGCCCACGTGTGGATGACGACCAGTCCACGGGCACTGTACTGTAGCGTTAAACATTTTTCGACAATCTGAATAAAAATGCATGAGGTACGACCGTAACTATTTCTTTAGGTGTATATGAAATATTATAGGTGTATTTGCTGGTTTTTGGTAACGCAGACGTCAATAACGTCACCCGAAAATTCAACCACAACCGTTGAGGATTTCCCAGGTCGGAAATCACATTTTTAGATGTGTTTTTTATTGGAGACTATATTTCCAAAATTTAGAGAACAAAAGTGTACTACTCGAGTAGAAATTAAAAGTTAAAGACAAATGCCTAAACTGGGCGTTGTTTTTTGGATATAGGCAAGAAATCAGAATTCCAAAGCAGCCCCGAGAACTTGAATTAAAGGTCGATAAGTGTGCCAAATTTCACCAGAGTTGGAAAAGGGAAAAGTACTCTAAATCATGACTGGAAAAAAAAATGAATAAGGCTGACGGTCCCAATTAGTCATTTCAACTTCGGTCCCAATTAGTCATTTCAACTTCGTCCAAAGTTTTAATAAAATAATGAAAAAATAATGAAAATTAATTGGCGAGTTTTGAGAAAAACGCTGGACGTTTTTGGCCGTTACGTTAGGTAAAGAGTTAAATAATATAATTATCGTTAATAATGAAAAGTAATAAACAGAGTAATCGCTTGATAGGGCTGGCTACGTGAAATAATTCATTCGAGGCGAGGGACTATATTGTAAAACACTTGTGTTTGTACAACGTCCCTCACCTCTCATGAATTATTTCACGTAACCAGTCCAGTCAAGCGATTACTCTCTATATCATTGAAAATATATATAATGTCGTGGAAATATTACCCACATCTTTAGGTTGATGCTTTATTTCCTCCGAATTGAGATTGAACCTTCACGTTATTGGGACAAATTTACAGAGATGCAAAAGTCGTCAAACTCAAACCTCACACAAGACGCTCAAAACAAGGGACCGTGTAGTATTCGTTATCCCACATGAGTAGTTCTAAAATGGTTTAAAATCCTACTGGATACAGGAGTTATATCATAAAACTGCTAGAGGGTGTACCTCAAATACTGTGCATCCTAGAGGGCCATATCTGTGAACGATACAAATACTAAACCCCCATACAAAGGTAGAGGCAATAGTGATCAGAATGGAGTGTTGTTTTGGTCTAGGCGTGATTGACACGTACAACGTTACAGCGTTGATAAATGTCAAAACGTGGCAAAATTAAAACGTATTAATTCAATTCAACCTTCAAATTCTGCTACGTTTGAGATTCAAATGTGACAAACACTGCCGTGACACACACGCATGGCTCTAGTCTTCAGAATGTTGATTTGTTTTTGTACTTCACTTCTGGTAGAAACCCTGACGCTTACGCTATGATAACATTAAATGCCACGTTGATGCGGAAAACATCACAATTAAAAGTTTACGCAAGGCAATCAAATCTAGGAACCTCACAGATCCCAAGACTTTGAAATTCTACACCAAATACCAGAGATCTGGCATTAAAATCACTGGGGGTGGGTATCTCCAATTTTGGAGTGAATTAGAACACCGTACTTGTCAGTGTTATATCAAATTTGAAAAACAGATGCGATATTGATCAGAATCCTGTCTCCTTTTGATTTGGCTGTGGCTGGTCCATAAAAATTATAAAATTCAAAGGCGATATTTACGAATCGCGCTGCACAGATTCGTCCGTTACGAAGGTACATGCTGAACTAATAATTTTGGCTTCATTCCTATTTTGGGGGCATAGTTTGTTATTTGTAAGTGTATGAGATGCTCAAGATGTTTTGACCCCGAATTCCGACGGCAGAGGGCCATTTTTCGATTTAGTCATCGTTATATATAATACAGACACTGTCCATTCCACCAATATAAAAGTCTAGGAGGTTGCTAATTTATTCCCCAAAAAGAATAAAAACCTGCAAATTACTGTAAAAATACCTTCGCTAAACAAGAGCCAAAGTTGGACACTATTGGTAAGTATCATTCTGATAAATATTCTTAATGGGGGATTATCTTTGAAGTTGTTGCTTCTAATTAGCTTGCCACAAATAGCCAGGTATCCTTTTGTAATTTTTAATAAACGAAAACAAAAGAGAGCTCCGAGTGCTGTTGGTTGTTTTCGTCTATTAAAAGTAACAAAGGGAAACTTTGCTTATTTTTCTAATGATGTCACAGATGCTTCATCAACAATTACTTGCTTCTTAACTTGACCTTCATCGCCCATCAAATAATTCCAAGAGAAATTTCATTATCGAAAGTCGATTTCTAAATTTAAAAGTTAACTTGTATGAACAATGTGCAGCTGAGTATTCTGTGGGGTTATATGAAGAAAAATGTTGAAAATAAATTTGTAGAAAAGTGTAATATAGTGAAACAATTGATGATATTTATAGTCCTGTCATTTCAAAAGCGCATAATGAATTCCGACTTGATCGCGATCTATCCAGAATTCTCTGTCTTCTTTTTGCCCACAACACTGAAGAATCAGCCATTTGGAATCATTAAAACAATATAGGACCGAGAACTAACAACCATCTTGAGGGGTGACATTATCACTTAAAGAAGAATGTTCAGCGCTCACCCCAACATATTTACATTTGTGAGCGTTCTACAAAAGCTGAAAAAGACACAGAGAAACAATATTAGTCAGTATATGCATGGGGCGCCCCTCCCCCTCCCCGGATGAAGGTTTATCGTGAACTTGACCAAAGACTTTAAAGACAAAAGAATCAGTTAGCTTGTGGTAAAAAAACTCCTTTTCAGTTGCTTCAATTCAGCAGCACATTTAGTGAAACTGGGCTAATAAAATTATATTTAACATATATATTATTATATGTCTATTATATAAATAATTTTATCATTTGACTCGTCCGTTTTGTTCACTTTAAAACATTTGATATTTTGTTTTCATATTAATCAGTGATAAATAAAGCCTTTCGTCAATTTCATTGGTCAATTTCAAAACTAGACAATTTGATTGGCTGAACAAAATACAACTGGGCCACATTTTCATAATTTGCATAATTAGAGTTGGGAGCTTTCATTGATCAATTTCAAAACTGGACAATTTGATTGGCTAAACAAAATACAACTGGGTCACATTTACATAATTTCAGTAGGGAGAATTTACGTTATCTGTCCTATTTGGGGTGGTTATATTGTATTAATCTTTTACCAACAAGAAAAACGCCATTCATTTTTTTTATATGTTCACTTTTTGCTTCCAAAACATAGGTTATGACCCCTCATTGGAACGAGTTCGACGAGCTCGTTCCAATGAGGGGTCATAACCTATGTTTTGGAAGTAAAAATGAAAATTTTTAGTTGTACGAGGATGTTTTTTCCAAGTGCCGTCTGCAACTCAACTTAGGTGATGGGCTAAAAAGTCATACTAAGTGGCTAATTTGTGCGTGTGTGTGTCATATGATAAATAGAATATGAAATGAGAGTTTTTCTCATCTAATATTTATGAAACTCGTCCGAATCTTCCGTTTGCGCTCGCCAGAGGCTCGCCAAAACGGAAAATTCTTAGACTTGTTTCATAAATATTATATGAGAAAACCACTCATTCCATATCCTCTATTTATTATACCCTCAACTGTGAATTATAGAGAAGATGTTGTGAACGTAAATCTCTATATCTTCCGAGGGAAGATATAGAGATTTACATTCACAATATTTTCTCTATAATTCACTGTTCAGTATATAAAAAATTCCTGAAATATGCATTATGAAAATCGTCGATACCCACGAAAGAACACTGGATACCCTCTCCATATTTAAAAAAACTCATATTGAACTTTCTTGTTCTTAATAGTAGACATATTGAAATTGTTGAGGGTAAATCCATTTTCAATGGGTAAACCAGGTAATAACCATTAATCCCCCAAGCTAAATTAGTGCACTTTCCCCTACACTTTTACAAAAAAAAATATTTTGTAGATGAAAGTGCACTATAGGCGAAAGTAGACATAACCATCTGCCCTCTGTTGCAACGCACTTTGTAATAAAAGATGCAAAATGCTATAATTATCACAAAGTGCAACTACATGGACGGGAAAAGCGTTGCAAAATGTAATAATTATTACAAAATGCAACTACATGGACGGAAAAAAAACGTTGCGATCTGTTATAAACTTTTTTTCAAACGGGCAGTCAGAAACTAATTCATGATATTATGCAAATATTAAAATAAATTTGTATCTCTATGATTCTGCGACTGTCATAGGGTATATTATGTGCACTTCTAAGCGTATTTAAACGAGTTTCGTACATGTTTGAAGTTTTATTACAAAATGCAACTACATGGAATGGAAAACGTTGCAAAATGTAATAATTGTTACAAAATACAACTACATGAACTGGAAAAACGTTGCATAATGTACTAAATATTTGAAAATGCAACTACATCGACTGGAAAAACGTTTCAAAATGTAATAAAATATTTTTAGGCAGAACAATCAAACTGATTTATCTTATACAATTATTAACAGAAAATTGTATCAGTATTTCTTAACCAAATGCTGTCAACGTGTGTTTTTTGTGAGAGTTTCCTTACATGTGTCAAGTGTTTGTTCGCATCGTTTTGTATTGTCTTATGGACCCCTCTCCCCGACCCACTTCAACAAATAAATAAATAAATAAATAAATAAATAAATAAATAAATAAATAAATAAATAAATAAATAAATAAATTGAGGCCATCATTAGCAAGAACCTGACCCTCAAACCGTCTTGTGACAAAATAACCAGCAAAGCAATAGCCGCATGCTAGGTGGGGGGAATGATAGAGGGTCTATTCTGAGGCTCTTCGCGACCTTCGTCAGACCCCTTTTCGATTATGCTGCTGTAGTCACACACACACACTATGTTAGTTGGATTAAAACGCAGCAAGTTAATCGGGTACATACCCTCAGCCAGGCGCTAGGGGCGCCCGGGACACCTGCACGAGCATCACTCAACTCAGAGAAATCGAGCCTTGAAACACTCCACGAGCGCCTCGCCAACCTCGCAGAAAAGACCCTTTCCCTCCTAAGCGTGAGCGATCTCATAAAACGGTACCAACACCTTGATAGAACCCACACCAGAGGGGTGGGGTGGGGATGAGCGTGCCATGCGCCCCTGGGATTTCGGGCTCGGACTGTAAGCTAAAAATCACCTACCTTTCTGGCTGTCGCCAGGAGAAGCCTTAATGTGTCTGACCTACGGCATAACGGTATTCTCGCATCGCTTGCATCACAGGCTGGGTGTGGATGCTTAATGGCAGGGTGTATGTGAATGGGAAAAAAAACAGGCATCAAGAGTGAGAAACTGTCAGAGTAGCTATGATGTCGGCGACATCATAGTGAGCACGCTGTAGTTGTCCACGGAGCTGAGTGACTGGACGTTGTTCGGGTCCATCGAGAGGGTCGCTGAGTAACTCCGGTCCCAGATTAGTACGGCTGTCCTTGGGATGGGCTACGTGCGTTTACTGGCTCAGTCAGCCAGGCCCAGGGATTCAAAACGCTCAATATCAACGGAATTAATGGACATAAACCTACTGGGTGACTGCCCTGATGACAATGTCAATTTCCTTCACCACTCCGTGTTATGTCGCATGGGGGGGGGGGGGGGGCGGGGGGGGGGGGGAGACGCCGTAGCCCGAGTCGCGAGCAGCGGACGCCTGTGGTTCGCCTTAGTGACTACAAAGGGCGGATGGATGATGTGGCCTACTCTTTATTTCCCCGTCCTCTGGGCGGGCGGCTCTTTGTGTCTTGGCGGCCTTCGCGGTTCTTCTGTTCCCGTGGTTCCTACGGGGCTGAATGATCAAAAACCGTTCTTCAGCTGCAGATGTTGCCCTGTCTCTGCCACCACCATGTCGTCTTACTGGTGTGCCATACTGTTGAAATCTTGCACAGGCTCTAGTGATCACCGTATGGTGCACACCAAGGGCTTCACCAACCTGACGATGGGTAGCCCCTTGTTCCCCCATCCCTATCACATTTCTGCTTCAGACAAATGTCTTCTTACATTTGCATTCGCCATATTCAATCATTAAATCACAAGGGTTTGTGTTCAAATGAAGACTGAATACCCTACACATCTCATGTACATGTAGGCAGTACAATCATAAATATCAAGGGGTGCATGCTTTCCATGACTGTCACGAAAAGTCTGCCTGCAAAGAGAGCAAATGTAAACACTGGGGACCATCTCAATACATTCTTCCTCAGTCATATCCACCAAAAATATCGCAAATGTGTCACAAGAAAATTTCACAATGACGTGTCAAATATGTGGTGCTTAGCAAACTTTGGGTAGTATATATTGCCGATTGACACATGGAGCGTGCACATGAAGGTGAATAAATCAAATGAAAACTTTTCCGATAATTCCATTGGAAAAAATTTTTTTATTACATAATGCAACTCTTGTCGAGCCAATTTAGTTGCATTTTGTAACAATTATTACATTTTGCAACGTTTTTCCAGTCGATGTAATTGCATTTTGTAACATTTATTGCATTTTGCAATGTTTGTCCTGTTCATGTAGTTGCGTTTTGTAATAAATGTTCGAAAATCTACGAAACCCGCCCAAATAGTGCAATAACATATCCAAAGACACTCTAAGAATCACAGAGATACAAATTTATTTTAATATTTGTATAATAACATGAATTAGTTTCTGATTGCCAGCTTGAAAAAAGGTTCGTTACATTTTGCAACGTTTTTCCCGCCCATGCAGTGCATTTTGTAATAATTATTACATTTTCCAACTTTTATTACAAAGTGGGTTGTAACAGACCTTTCCTAAAACACAGCTCATGGCTTCTCATTTCGCTTGAATGGACTGGTTACGTGAAATAATTCATTCGGGGTGAGGGACGTTGTACAAACAATGCGCACGAGTGTTTTACAATATAGTCCCTCGCCTCAAATGAATTATTTCACGTAACCAGTCCAGTCAAGCGATTACTCTGTTTATTACTTTTCATTATTAACGATGATTATATTATTTAACCCTTTACCTAACGTAACTGCCAAAACCGGCCAGCGCTATTCTCAAAAATCGCCAATTAATTTTCATTATTTTTTTCATTTTTTGTCTCTAAAACATAGGTTATGACCCCTCATTGGAACGAGATCGTCGAGCTCGTTCCAATGAGGGGTCATAACCTATGTTTTTGAGACAAAAAATGAAAATAATAGTTATTCAAGAATTTTCTTTGCAATGTGTCGCCTGCTTTTCATGTTAGGGAAAGGGTTAAAAAAACAAAAAAACAATGAAGTCCCATTACACCCACGGCAAAGCGTTTTCATTTGCGCGCACAGATACATGACCCAATTGTTGATTGCATAATTCACTTGTAAAGTTATCGTTTATAATCAAACCCGGAAATCACAGTAAATCACACTTTGGAAAGTAATAAATTTTTAAATGCCTAATCCCTTTTTAAATCATCCTTTGGAGAGAAGGGAGAACAAAAAACATGCTGTGAGTATTGTATGACCTTATATTTTTTGCAGCCGTACAGTAGATGTATATCTGAAATTTGCAAAAAATATCATAGTAAACACTTTTGCGAGCTCGTAAAATCAAGGATATCTTAACATTTTTACCCCAACACATCTACACTATTTTAAAAACCTTTATAGGTATACGCTTCAAGAGAAACAAGTGTTATCAGGATTGCATCAACTAGAGAATCCTAATTGGCAAAAATATTAGCTCCCCCTCCCTAAAGTTGACGAATGTCGAAAAAATATTCTCCTTTAAATTTTTATGCCCGAATTGATCCACAGTTAGTTTTATGGTATGGAATCAAATATAATAATGATAAGTAATAGGGATTATTGCAAGATGCTTCAATAAATGCCTTCTTCCCCTCAAAGTTAAATGAAAATTTTAACATTTTTCCATTTTCGAGCCCAAAATATGACGTATCACATTTATTGAAAAAATTTCATTTGGAATCAATGTCACTGCCAAATCTTCATCAGAACTGTCCAGCCATCGCTGCGCCATATTCGGTAAGACTTTTCTTCAGTGAAATCACAACTCCTCGTCAACATTTTGGCGCCTCCACGTCAGTGGCACCACACTCTCAAATAACCACTACTATTATTACTAATACTTTTAGAAGTTCGGGGCGCAATGTAAAATTCACGAAATATAAAAAAGAAAATGTACCCTGAGTCGGTGAAATTGTCCACCATTTTGACTTTCTACTTACAGCGCGTCTCATATTTTGGGTCGAATGGAATTCCGAATCGAATAGAAGGTTTCTAATCGAATCCAATCTCGGTTGGGATCTCACGGCTCATCAAACTATAAAAATTCCACCTTCTTAAATCGTAAATATCCCTCCGTGTATTTTTACCGATCTGGTGTGATGGTGCACATTCCGAACCTTGGGTTCTTGCTGTAATCATAATAACGTTGATCATTTTAGTTAACCCTCTACCTAACAGGAAAATCAGACGACACTTGCAAACAAAAATCTTGAATAAGTAATTTTTTTTCATTTTTTTGTGTCAAAAACATAGCTTATGAGCCCTCATTGGAACGAGCTCAGCTATGTTTTGGGGACAAAAAGCCCCGAAAAAGTAATGAATATTGAATGGTGAATTTTGTGAATAGTGCTGGCCTACTTTATTCGTTACGTTGGGTAAGGGGTTAAGAAATCAGCTGAAAACCAATATGTTGGTAACAACATTCTCTTAAAATAGAAAAAAAACCCTCTTTGAAGTTAATTTGATGCTCCAATCTTATCGCAATTGTGCCCTCACGAATGGAATTAAAGGTGACATTACAGATTTTCGTAGATCTTAAATGGTGGACTTTGAAACACGCGAGTGATGTTATCTTGTTCTATTTCAGATTCACTTGCCGGCACCAGTGAAAAGAGGAGAGGAAAAGGCAAGTCTATCACCGCTATTTTAGTCTTGTGGCCACCATCAAATACCACTCAGAAACAGCGGCAGACACAGATATTTTCCAGATCAAATTTAGGGAGGATGGGTACCCCAATTGCGTTCACAGGCAAGGTCATTTCCAACATCAACATGGGGATATCGCGTCCTTTGAATGCAAAAATATTACCGCGGCATTAGAGGCGTAATTACTGTGGGGGACCTGATATGGCGATCATCGTGGTTGAAAATTCCTTTGGTTCCCAGTTAGCTGTACACTAACATAACTTTTCTCAGTACACCGCAGCGTTTTTATTCCTTTAAAAATCTCTCATACTTTAGTATATTTCATAAACCGGCTTTTGATCACCATTACAAATTTATACATCTACGTCCCTACATATTTCCCTACTACTTGACAATACCCCAAAAATAAGATTAACCCTTTACCCAGCGCAGACGATATCAAAATTTCTTATTTTAAATATCATTTTTTTAATTTTTTAAAAAAATTTCAACAAAACCATTTCATATGACCCCTCATTGGAACGAGCTCAATGAGCTCGTTCCAATGAGGGGTCACATGACATGGTTTTTTTGAAATATTTTGAAAAATTTAATTTTTTCAACTGCTCAATTTTCATATTACACGGGCGGATGCGGGCGATTCGTTGGGTAAAGGATTTATATATAAACATCGCTGCTCTTTTTGGTGAGATATTCATATTGCTGGGGTCTAATTATCGACCACATATGAACGTTTGTTTTGGGAATAATCTTAATCCTTCAAACCCGAAAGCCAGGTTTTCCGCTCCAGGATTGTTATACAGCCTATAGGCATAATGTGGGTGGTTGCTAAGTGATTGCATTTGGCAGACCAATCAATATTTCCAGCGTGCATCTCAAGGGCTGAGCGTTGAAAAATTTCACTGGTTTACACCCAAAGAACGATTATGGACTCTTCCAACTGCTGCCATCGAACTGACATGAAAAATACCACCAGCGTTCAAAGGTTATTGTGTTTGTGGGTAATGGGAATTACAGTGCCACCGACCTCCTTAGGAGGTTTGGTGGGTATATAGTCGAGGCCTCCGTCCGTCCGTCCGTCCGTCCGTCCGTCCGCCCGAACTCCCGTTTTTAAGAACGTCCGTCCGTCCGTCAGAACGGGAAATAATACGGGACTTCTGAGTTGTTTTTTTTTGCCCGCACAGACGTTATGAGCTTACTTCCAGATTATGAGTTTACGTACAAATATTAATGTCTAAAATATGAGACTTATGAGGCAAGAATCGATTTGTAGCGATTTTTCGGGGTTTATGTTGAGGTTTATGGTCAATTAACGGCTGGGGTTAGCGCTGCCCTCGTCAGGTTTATCTTGGGGGATCTAACCATGTCTATCCCCCCCCCCCCCAAAAAAAAAAAACAAAATGCGAAGAAACGACTTTTTAGCGGTTGTCCGAAAGTTTTAAAATGATCAATTTTTCCGCAAAAAATTAAGCCCACAACTCCTGTTTTAATAACGTCCATCCGTCCCTCCGTCCGTCCGTCTTGCCGTCCGTCCGCCCGTCCGTACAAACATTTCATATTATAACTCTGGCGTCAGTTGTCAGATTTTGACTATTATTGCACCTGACCTCATAGATTTATCAAAGGAACTAAACTCCGCCCATTTTCGTAATCGGCCAATCGAAACACCGCATTCTGACCTAGACTAATTCGGAAGTTGCGATAGCAGCCGATAAATCGAATGTCAATTGGAAAATGTTTTTGTTCAAATCCACAAAAATTAACGAAATTAAACTTGTACTATAAATGGGGAGTGGTTTTATAACACTCATGTTCTGATTTTGAAGTGAATATCTCTCAGGTAATGGCAGCTAATTTCTTAAAAATACGAATAAATAACCTATTTGGACACAGTTTTCATTTATACTTTTCTGTTTACGTTTTGATCTGTCACATTGTGCCTTTTCACATAAGCATATACGACAAAAAAGGGATTTTCCAGAAGGAATCCTAGATAGGTATCCTCAAATAATACAATACCAGGTTATAGGTATACTCAAATACCCGTATGTGCCTATGTGCTAGAGCACATTGTCTCACATTGTGCCTTTTCACATAAGCACATATCGGCACATCCAGCATGTGCCTATGTGCTAGTGCACATTGTGTCACATTGTGCATTTTCACATAAGCACATGCGACAAAAAGGGGATTCTCCAGAAGGCATCCTCGATAGGTATCCTCAAATAATACAATACCAGGCCATAGGTATCCTCAAATACCCGTATGCGCTTATGTGCTAGTGCACATTGTGTCACATTGTGCCTTTTCACATAAGCACATATTGGCACATCCAACATATGCCTATGTGCTACCTGTAATGTGTACAATAGAACATAAACATATTTAGGGAAGTTAGAATAAATGGAACAAAGAAGTCATAAAAAGGGATTCTAGGGGAATCCGAACCAGAACATTACTCCTATTCAATCGAACTTACCCCAGGGGCCCCCTCTGTACGCCGATAAAATGGGAAATCCATAGTAAATAAAGTCAATTTCGGTGATTTGAAGGAATTTTCGGGTTGTTTGTGGTAATTCGTGACACTCCTGTACAATCGAACACACCCTCCGAACATACCCCTATCCTATTAGGCTTTAGGTCACATAGCAACCACGTGCTACCATAGAAACCAAGATGGCGGCCTCCTGTACACACAATGGACCACGGAAACGCGTATCACCCTAACAACACGCGCTGCGGATGCACACTAACACCACGTATCACTATGGAGATGACGTCACAAGATGGCCGCTCACGGGGGTTACCATGACAACACAACATGGAGCCACTGGGTCACGTGACATGACGTCATTTCCGAGGTCCTGCAACCTTGAGGTTTCCGGGTACATGACATACTACTGCTGGCCGCTGATTCGTCGCTGTTCTCAAGAGAGAAGGTCTTGATTAGCCCTGTTCCCCCAAATGCCTCCTTATCCCCACGCTTCTTCTTTCCTCCCAACACTCTGAGACGACTTGCTTGATAAGCATACTAACCATCTCCTTTTGTCACCCACTAACCACATGCCCTTCATTCTCCCATCCCACTTCCTCATCATAATCCCGGTGAATCTTATTCTGTTAGACTGATGTTTTGGACATTCTGATAGAAAATGTTCCAGGGTCTCCACTACGCCTAAATTACACATTTGGCACTCCTGTTCGTTGTCTTTCCCTGAAGTTCCAGCGATCGTGAAGTTACTGACAACTTTAGAAAATTAATGGGAGCTAACTTTCCTGCAAATCTCAAACAGTGACGAAATTTGTCAGCCATGCGAGCGCGCTAAAAACAATATCGCCACTGTGAAGTGTCGCAGGGGCGACAATCAAGTGCAAACACGTTGTATTTAAATCCTAATTTGCAGTACAGATCCATTATTTTTCACATAATAGCTGCCATATGATAAGCAGAATATGGCATCCGTGACTCCCTCGAATGATATTTTTAACGCTTTCAGACGGTGTGAATAAATCTTTGCGTGAAGAAAAAAATGGTACCGACAGTGGACGAGCAGACGATATAAAGAGAAAAAAATCTGAAGCGAGGATCAGTAATAATTTAATCGATAGAGCTGTTGGATTACATTATTGCTCAACCTCCCAACAAACCAGGATGGTTTCGCACATTACGCCGTTGACAGTTTTGGTTGAAATAGTGCCTTCTGGGGCGCGAGATTTGAAAGAATGAAAACTCGTCTACATTTTCCATTTGGCATTGACAACAGTTGGCCAAAATTCAAAATTCTAAGACTTGTTTCATAAATGTTATTTGAGAGAAACTGATTTATAATTTTTAATAAAGAATTCAGATATGAACTTAGTGTCCCTCAACACGAATTGTTCTATCAGATGGCAAGCTATAATCGTTGATTATAATTTCGAAATGCAGTCAATCGTTGCGTTAAAATTATTATCAATGAGTATTTGTTTCCTTTTGGATATTTGATTGTTCGATTAATTATTGCCGTTATGAATGAAGGCGTACCGCAGCCGTAGTTTTATGGTTTTGCCGTGGTATCGCCTTTGTGTACACCTACAGTGAGATGGGTCAGTCCAACATCAATATACAGGGAGGGTAAAATAATAACTGCAATTATTATTTTATCATCAATGCCTTGTGTATAGACCTCTTATAATAAGACAAAAATGGGACAAAATTTTGCCTTGGACCGAAGAAATCGGCCTTGCGTGTTCAGAGGCTTAATATCTTGACATTTTCAAGGCGAATTCAACCAGAGGTGGCGGAGCCGGGGGGGGGGGGGGGGGGGCACAGGAAGGCACGTACCCTTAACTTTTTTCATCAATTATAGATACCCGAACGGCATTTTCCGACATAACATTAACAACCCCTATAGTCACTACACATCACCTAAACATATATGATCACATTGATTTTCAAGACTTTACTGAATAAAAATAGAAAGCTCCAAATAAAGCGTAATATTTCAAAGGACGGTTTCAAAGTTATGATTAGCCCTTTGAACCAGAGAGGCCGTTTTTCCGGCCAATGAACATGATACTTTATAAATTCATTAAGTATGATAGCTGGTAAGTGAATGTGTTGGGAAGACCAATCAATAGTTTCAAAGTGCAGCCCTGAGGCTGCACGTTGACAATATTAATTGGTCTGCCCACAAATAATGAATATGGCCTCTTCCAATTGCTGCCATTGAATTGATATGGAAGATACCACCAGGGTTCTGAGGGTTAAGTGAAAACAAAACATAATACGCTGAAGTTAGTGTCTTAAATAGAATGGGTTTAACGGTGAGGGATAGCGTATATAGATTTATATATTTTGCATGAATACACGCGACCACCACCATTGACATACCCCCCACCCCCGAAGAAAAAATATTTTCCATCCTTCACCCTCGCGATACCCAGAAAGGTGAGACCCCCATTTTTGGGGGAGCTTCTGCCGCCTCTGAATTCAATACCTATTGATTGGCCTAATATATAACTAATGTCTGTATATCTTTGTCTGTATATCATCAGCGGCAGCGCATTTACTCCACAAAATGTGAGTAAACAATAGTTCACAACAGTGTCAAATTCCTTATTCAGAATTAGACTGGTGGTCTAAGAGCTTGAAATAGAACATCCCCAGTCACCCCGTGCTTTCCTGTTTACCAAAAATGATTAGCAGACGATGCTTGCTGACAATTTCGTGAATAACTATGAAGATTTCATTTTAGCCTCCAAAAACATTGCTGTTGACTCATCACTGGAATGAAATCAATGAGTTTGTTCCAACGAGGGGGTCAGAAACCACGCTTTGTGGGGAAACATTTAAAAAAAAAAAAAAAATTACTTGCCGGGATTATGATGAGGAAGTGGGATGGGAGAATGAAGGACATGTGGTTTTATGAATATTGCAGATTGGATATGGTCATTATAGTTCACAAAAAAAAAAAAAAAAAAATCGCAATACAACAACCGTAGCGGTTTGACAAGTAGTATTTCTTTTTTTAGCTAAATATATACTACTCAAAGTTTGCTAAGCACCATGTATATCCAACTACCTGTTTTACGTTTTAGTTGAAATATTGTAATGAAAAGTGTATATATTTTTTATTTGGATCTGATTTAAGTACAGAAATTAAGATTTTATTTGTGTTTGACATTATTTTTAGCTTTTGAATACGATAACCATGGAAAATGGATATTATTGGTGAAAGAGGAAATTTTCCAAATTTGCCAAAAAGTTGTCTGAGCGAACTGGTATGGGTTCAATATCGAGTATGAGACCCATTACTGCTAATTACAGCTTGACAACGCCATCTCATGCTCCCATTCAGGTTCCTGGTGGTCCTTTGTGGGATGTTGTTCCATTCTTGGACCAGCATGGCACCAAGCTCCTGGACACATCTTGGCTGGATTGGACGAGCTGAAATTGCAAGCTGCAACTCATTCCAGACATGTTCGATTGGGTCGAGATCAGGGGATCTTGCTGGCCAGCCCATACGCTCAATCCCCTCCCTCTGTCGGTACTCCCCGACAGCATGGGTAACATGAGGACGGGCATTATCGTCCCTCAGAATGAATCTAGCATCCAATGCACCTGCACACAATCTGACCTGGACATCCAGGATCTCATCAATATACCGCCGTGCAGTCAATGTACCACGTTCAAGGACACGGAGCTATGTACGTCCATCCCTGCTGTTGCCGCCCCAGACCATGATTGACCCTCCACCATAACAATCATGCTCAGCAATGTTGGCTGCATGGAATCGCTCTCCTGGTCTTCTCCATACCCCAGAACGCCTATCTGTGTGGTCTAGGCAGTACCTTGACTCATCTGTAAAAGGGACAGGTCACCAATCTTCTCTGGTCCATCCAACGTGGCCCATGGCCCATTCATATCGTGCCTGGCCGTGGTTCTGGGACAGCGGAATGCGAATACATGGTCTTCTCGATCGGAGACCACCTTCGTGCAACCTTTCCCGGATAGTCTGCGTCGAAACATTTACCCCGGATGCATTCTAAAGGTCACTGCGAAGCTGGGTTGCTGTGGCAAAGCGGTTCCTACGGGCCTGAATGATCAAAAACCGGCCTTCAGCTGCAGATGTTGCCCAGTTTCTGCCATCACCATGCTGTCTTACTGGTGTGCTATACTGCTGTAATCCTGCCCAAGCTCTGGTGATCACCGTATGGTGCACATCAAAGGTTTCACCAACCCGACGATTGTTAGCCGCTTGCTCCACTATCCCTATAGCTCGCCCAATTTCCTGCTTCAGACAAATGTCTTCTTACATTTGCATTTGCAATACTCAATCATTAAATCACAAGAGTTTGTGTTGAAATGAAGCTTGAATACCCCACACATGTCATGTACATTTAGACAGTACACGAAACATTATGAAAATTAAGGGGTATATGCCTTCCCTGACTGTCACGAAAAGTCTGCCTGTCAAGAGAGCTAATGTAAACACTAAAGTATCCAACAAAAATATCTCAAATATGTCACAAGCAAATTTCACAATGATGTGTCAAATATTTGGTGCTTAGCAAACTTTGGGTAGTATATGATCGTTCATAAAGAATATATTTGAAAAAAAAAAAAAAAAAAAAAAATCTGCTGTCATTAGTACATGACTGATGCTTGTCTTTGTAATTTTCAGCGTTTGGAATTGACAGCCAGAAAACATCAGAAGGTTGTGAGTGCTTTGATACATGTATTTTGTCATTTTATTTTCGTCACTACCATATTCAATCAGCAATATTCATAAAAACGGCATGTAAATTTTTTTATATTTTTTTACTGTATGGCCAGTCCACAGAGGGAATTCCCCTTGGAGCCCCACAAATTGACGCAACACCTGTTGGTGCGTGAAATTTCGTGAAAATCACCAAAAGGCGAAATGGATCTGATTACATAGACCGCCAGTGCATCGAAAAGTTTTCTATAATGACTGCCATTGGCAGACCACATAGAGGACATTTCGATATACCAATAGTCTAGTCTGCCATTGATCAAACACATGAACGGAAACCTATGGTCTTCCCCACCCCTCCCCGGACGAACCATTTTTCTGAATGATCGATGAAGATGATATAAAAATTCCATTGAAATGTCCTCTACGTGGACTGGCACTGATCACTCAGATACAATGAAGCCGCTTTCGTTCAGTGCGAAAAATCAAAATTTTCTCCGGGTCTGGGCCCCCTTGGTACATTTCTCGGTATCTTTTCGAGGCACAGTACGCCCCTATTATGATGCACAGTTTTTTCACCCATAAGCACATCCCCTCTTATTCGCCATCGGTTGCAAGCAATCGGACTAGTGGAAACTGTCCTGGCACCATACAAATTTTGCAGCTGCGTCTTCACACGTCAGTTGAGATTGCCTGGCAAATCTCCCAGTTCGATACTCATTAGCCTTCAGCCAGTCAGGAGATATTTTATTGAGAATATTCAACCTGGTGCATTGTTAGAACTTTCTTCATGTTTCTGTCCCATACATGAACGTTATTGACCATTTCGTGTTTCCCAACCAGACGAAGGGTGGAATGGGTCGGGATGTGGAGGGCGATGGTCTTGATTACCAATAGGTGCAAATGATATTCTGGCATTCCAATTTTGCTTTCTGCATCAGTGTAGCACTAGTTGCTGGGGAATCTTTATGGGGGTGGGGGGGGGGGGGGAGAGAGGGGGGGGGGGTACTCCCAAATCAACCATACATACATTCCTGCCTGAAATACTGGCTTGTGTGAAATACTGGGTACACAAACCTTCGAAAATTACTCAAGGTGCTTCATTTGGCATGTCGATTTAATTTTTCCGCTTTGGAAAACACTGGCACGTCGCCTATGGGGATACACCTCTTAACCCAACACGAGGTGAAATGAAGTGGGGTGGTGGTATTTTTCTATATAAACATATTTTATCCATCCCTGCCCCACTTCATTTATCCTGGCTAAATCTCTGATTACAAAGTTGAACACCTCATTTTGTTGTACTGTAAGAGAAAGCCACTAAAGTTTCAAATTGTCAGTCTCAAATGAATCGTTCCAATACTTGCTTTCCGCCGCAGGTTGTTGCAATGTGATTCACAGCAGGGGCGGACCGGGCCAAGAAAAGGAACCGGGGAATGCCCCAAGAGGGGACCAGTCCTGGGAAAAATTTTGATTTTGCGAACTGAACGAACACGGCTTTCTTGCATCTGATCGATCACTAGAAGTCCACATAGAAGACAGTTCGATGCGAAGATTTTGATTTTTAAAATTGAAGGAGCGCTGTTTTCTTTCAGTTGAGCCATCAAGGGCAGACAAGATTGCTGGTATATCGAAATGCCTCTATGTAGACTGTCAATAGAGAACATTTCTATTTCGCCTTTCGGTCATTTTCCTGAAATGTCAAGTACCAACAGGTATTGGGCTGCATTAATTTTGGCGCCCCTTGGGGAACCCAATAGGGCGCCAACCGAGATTTTTTCCGGCGAACCATACGGCCAGAGCGCCTCTGATTCACAGACAATATTCTGTTTTATACTGGCCATAAAAAAAAATCATGAACCCACAAGAATAGGGTGTAGTGAGAAGACAGGTCAGATTTATAATTTTTATGGTCGCTCATCATTTCAGAAAAATCTTCGGAAGTAAAAAAAGAAAAGGGCGGGGCGATACTTTTTTCATGTGAATATATAAATTACATATATTTTCTCCCAGAAGGGAGACATATTGTTTTAGTACATATTCTTCTTCTTCTTCTTCTTCTTCTTCTTCTTCTTTTCTTCTTCTTCTTCTTCTTCTTCTTCTTCTTCTTCTTCTTCTTCTTCTTCTTCTCTTTTGTCTTTCGACCTAGACCTTAGATATTAGGCATGTGGATGTGTCACCATGAGCTGATGTGTCGCGTAGCATAGTGATCTTCATGTGACCTTGACATTTGACCTGAAGGTCATATTTATGTGCTTTTTTAAGGGAAACTTCGTCCGGACCAGAACTTTTTTGTCTTTTGACAGAGACCTTAGATATTTGGTATGATTGTCAATATTATTCATGTATATATAATTTGCAGTGCATTAAATAGAAAGGAAGGGGAGACATATGTTTTAGTGTGCTAAAACAGTTTCTAGTTTATGTTTGCAGTTGAATTGAATTAAATTGAATTCTTTATTTAACGATATACATGTTACAAAGCTAAGATATAATGATGCACAAATATAAACAAGGGCATTTTGCTTTTTTACAATATAATAAATAACATGCATATTGTTAGGAGTCAACATAGCCAGATTGGCTGTCTTCCTGATTCCTCCTGGTGCAGTTTAGGTACCGAAAGTCGAAATATACATTACCCATCTTTCCGGTGAATCGTAAATAATCCTTACCTATTTCAAACCCAGGAAAATGAATTTTCGTGATGAAGATACAACTTGTGGATCAGAAAGTCTCAGTAAATATCCATTTGTCACTTTCGCGATTTATACCGATTAAATCAATGAAGAATGTTTTGAAATTGTCATGTTCGAGATAGTTTATAAATGAACAAATATTCTTTGACACTGATATCCTTTGCACTTTTGATTGCTCCTGTTGTGGCTAAGACTCTGTGAAATACCCCCCCCCCCCGCCTCCCATCACGACCCACACAGAGAAGGAGTGGGGATATAGTATTACCAGATTTCAATGAATTCTGATGTACTGTCTTGGGCATGTTCATGAACTACCATTATTCGATTAGAATTAACCCTTTACCCTACCGCGAAAGGCAGACGACACTTGGAAACAAAATTCTTGAATAACTCTAATTCTTTTCATTTTTTGCTTCAAAAACATACCTTATGACCACTCAATGGAACGAGCTCAACGAGCTCGTTCCAATGAGTGGTCATAAGCTATATTTTTGATACAAAAAATAAAAAAATAATGAAAATTAAATGGTAATTTTTGCCGTTATGTTGGGTACCTTAAAGGGTTAAGAGAGTTATTGCTATTTGTTTGCTGAATTTTGTGCGAAATAACATTGTTCATGCTAAAACTTGAAAAATAGACGTCCGCTTTCAATGAAGGTGCTATCTGCTTTGTAGTGGCAAAAGATTCGACGTATTAGAAAACAACTGTGATTTATTTATTTATTATTCATTGGTGTTTAAGGTCACATATTTCTGCACAATGGCTAATCATGACCGCGATAGTTTTACGGGTGGGGGAAGCCGGAGTACCCGGAGAGAACCACCGAGCAACGGCGAGCAACTGTCAGCTCCCCAACATACAAACTCCACACAAGCAGGGTTAGCATTGGTTGAAGAGAGGTGCACCATTGACGTGCAGTACGCCTTAGTACACAACGCCACCGTGCCCCCACGTGGGCAATGGGGGTGAAGTGTCTTGCCCAAGGACACAACGCGGTTGCCGTAGGTTGGATTCGAACCGAGGACCTCTCGGCTTACCGCCTGCACCTCTACCCACTGAGCAACCGCGCCTCTCGAAAACTGAGAGTTATTGTCAGTTGTTTTGCTCGTAACTTCATTGTTTGTGTAATAACATGGACAGTAAACATCAGATTTTAAAGAGTTTAACAAGGTAAGAATCTGGGTGAGTCCTTGAAAAGGGGGAGTTATTGCCCTTTGGTGGTCCCGTTTTTTTGTCTTTAAATTTTAACCCTATCAACAAAGGCGCCCTGGAAGGTATCATTTCAGTCAAAGTGTCAACGCCGAAATAGGCGAAACCATCCTGGCTGGTTGGGAAGTTCAGTAATAATTTAACATACTAGCTCTATCGAGCTGTTGAATTAAATTGTTACCGAGCCTCGTTCTGAATTTTTGCTCTTTGTATAGTCTGCTCGTCCACTACTATTTTTTTCTTCACGCAAAAATTTATACATGACGAAATTCAAGCCGAATACTCACATGTGCTTTTTACATATGAGCAAAAATACAATGGTATGGCGGGAGTTCGAAACTTGAAACTTAAAAAAGAGAAATTCTCGCTGATTTCCTTGCAGTGCAGTATGCAGAATTAAGCGATGCAATTTCTTGATGAGCAAAAATACATTTGCATCAAATCGGACAAGATGTAAATTTTACTTACCAAGAGCAAAATTTGAAAATTTGCACACTATGATTTTCACATACGTGTGTACAAGTTACGTTGACATGACGAAATTTACATAATTATGTATGTATTTGTAATATTTTACTCATATGTGGAAATCTCGTCAAGTAAGCTGGGCTCAAGTCTAACACGAGTCAATAAATTTGAAATACTCTGTCTTTTTCGTCCTTGAAAAATACGAAAAAGATGTCGTTTGAAAGAAGATAAGGAGCCCATTTTTCTCGGGTTGCCTTAATTTCTAATTTGTACAAGCCAGAGGACGTTCCATAAAAATGTCAAAAAACTGTATTTACAACCTGATATTTACATTGTTCTGAGAATCACTTACAGTCAACATCCAATTTGTACATAAAAGACAAATCACAAATGTGTAAATCCTGATGCACAAATACAATACAACTGATTACTTTCCACGGGTGGGCAATATTTCCACGGACGCCATAATATTAGATTCCAAACACTAATTATAGGAATAATCATCAGCAATTTAATTAATGAAGCACCGGGTACAACCCGGTGCTTCATTAATTAAAATTTTGCTGATGGTGCTTCATATTACCTGGTAAACGCATGCGTAGACATCACTGCCCATGCGTGGATTACGACCAATCCACGGCGACTGTACTGTATGTCGAATGAGTCAGATGATCTTTAGCAAACTGTATGTACTATATGTTAAAATCATAGATGTACCCAACTTCCACAACATAAAATGGTTGACAAAAATGCTAGATTATTTACAACAACTGTTTAAGTTACATATACTTTTTTCAGGAACGCAAGATCAAGCGGCTCGAAAAACCCGTATTGAAAAGACTCTTGAGTCGTCTGTCTTCATTGGTGAAATAAATGCCGTGAAGTGCTGAAAGGAAAACAACTACTTTTTATTCTCTATTACATATACTATGTTTTCAATTTTTTTCTTTTTTCTTAATTTTTTCTTGATATTTTCGAGATCAAAACAGATCTCAGCAAACTGAAATAAAAGCTTTTGTGCAGTCTCTGTTGGAGTCGAGTACTGTTGTTTTGAAAGAATTTAGTTTTAACCCTTTACCTAACATGAAAAGCAGACGACACTTGCAAAAAAAATTCTTGAATAACTAATTTTTTTCATTTTTTGTCTCAAAAACATAGGTTATGACCCCTCGTTGGAACGAGCTCGACGAGCTCGTTCCAACGAGGGGTCATAACCTATGTTTTTGAGACAAAAAATGAAAAAAATAATGAAAATTAATTGTCGATTTTTTGAGAATAGCGCTGGCCGGTTTTGGCCGTTACGTTGGGTAAAGGGTTAACCTTTTGAACCCTGATGGTGTGTTCCAAGTCAGTTCACTAACAGCAGTTGGAAGAATCCACATTCATTTCCAAGGTTAGTCCATTCAGTATTTTCAACGTGCAGCCTATAATATTCGGTTACCCCACACATTCCCTGAGCAGTAATCCGACTTAGTGAAATTATGGCGTATCATATTCCTGGTTAGTCCAGCAGCCAATACATCGTTGCGTGTTTTAGCGTCTAAAGTTTTTCTCTCAGCGAATTTTGGTTGCCCACAACACCCATTTGAAGAATCAAAAAGAAGTCAGAAAAAAGCCTGATAACTTTAAAAAAAAGGAAACAAAAAAAAAATACTCAGTGGAATGACATATCACCTTCGGTAGGCCGATGTCTGCTGACCCCCTTACCTAACTTTTGATGTTGCTTGTGACGTATTCTTATCAAAGTAAATTTGTCCCGGCTTTATGGACTACACATTTTTTCATAAATGTGTTTGTGCCTTTAGACGATAACTCTCATCATACTCGATGGAATGACATGACGTCACACTCTCTTGGTTCAACTCCACACCTCAGATATATATTTTTTTGTCTTTCATTCTTCTGCTGTTTTTTACAGTGACGCCGTAGGATAGAAAGGAATAGAATATTTTATTGCACGACCATCTGCATTGTAAAGGTTTGGCAAATAAATAGAGAGGTATCGCTTGACTGGACTGGTTACGTGAAATAATTCATTCGAGGTGAGGGACGTTGTACAAACACGAGTGCGCGAATGCGCACGAGTGTTTTACAATATAGTCCCTCGCCTCGAATGAATTATTTCACGTAACCAGTCTAGTCAAGCGATTACTCTATTTATTACTTTTCATTATTAACGATAATTATATTATTTAATCCTTTACCTAACGTAACGGCCAGATCTATTCTCAAAAATCGCCAATTAATTTTCATAATGTTTCATTTTTTGTCTCTAAAACATAGGTTATGACCCCTCATTGGAACGAACTCGTCGAGATCATTCCAATGATGGGTCATAACCTATGTTTTTGAGACAAAAATGAAAATAATAGCTATTCAAGAATGTTTCTTGCAAGTGTCGTCTGCTTTTTCATATAAGGTAAAGGTTTAAAAAAAAACAAGTCCCCATTACACCCACGGCAAAGCGCCTTCGTTTGCGCGCACGGATACATGACATAATTGTTGACTGCATAATTCACTTGTGAAGTTACGTTTATAATCAAACCCGGAAATCCCAGTAGATCACACTTTGGAAAGAAATAAGTGAAAATAATGCAAATTACAAATGATGAATACAAACAAGTCAAGAGAGTATAAGTAATGATTAGGATTATGATACCTTTGATCTGTTGTGTTTTATGTCAAATGCACGCATTATATAATTGATCAGTGCTCTATGAATGTTTTGGTCTGTCGAGCTGGTCAGTATCATAATTTGTTGCTTGCTGGCAAGAAACTGCATCGCGTTATTAATATATCGCACAGACTTCCATAATTTCTTACGCAATTCATCGTATGCCGAACAGACAAGTAGAAAATGCATTTCGTCTTCGACTAGATCTAATTGGCACTGCCTACAGAACCTCTCCTCAGCAGGTGTCCGATTAGGTTTAGTATAACGTCCCTTTTTCAATTTCGAGATCAGGATACAGTCAAAACTAGAAGTCCTGTCATGAAATTCGCACAAATAGCACGTCGATCTGCGCGTTAATTTACGCGTCATGACCATAGTAAGGCTATCAAATTCTGTACATATGGCCTGTGCACAAGCAATGTTTCAGCCAATGGACCTCCGAGTAACTCGGGGGTCCATTGGCGGAAACATTGCCTGCGTTTGCTATGAGTAACCAGGAGAACCTGTCGTGCTTTGAATGTCATTCGATATTGCAATTGCGTGTAATTCCTACGCGCAATTAAGCCTAGATAAGTGCACAGTTCGTGACAGGACTTCTAGTTTTAACTGTAGCTAAGTAGTAGTTTATTATAGGCCTACGTTCTCTAAAGCTTAAGGTTGTTAAATACTCAGCCATTTTATAATCCGTAGATTTCCATTCCTGTATATAATTATCCTTTATGCGTTCTGGGAATATATCGGAGAATTTATGTTGGTCAGCAGAAGACAGTGCAAGCCAGACGTTTTCAAAGCCAAGGCTGTAGAGTTTTTATTTAATACTGTCAAGCCATTTTAAGTTTCTGGCTGATCTCAGACTCTTATAGCATTGATACAATAATCTATCATGTTCAAGGTTTTCCAGCCTTAACCAATATTTAACAATTAGTTTTAGTACTTCTAACTGCAGTTGAAATCTTCCCAATTGAATCAAAGAAGGGGCGTGAGACGTGTTTCTATACGTAGTCATTAGATGTTCGAAAATGACATTAAACACCAAAGTCGACTGAGGATAAACAATGACTTGGAGATTCCACAGCAGAAAGTCCAGTTCATTTCTCCACTGGAGGTGTATGCATATATATGTAATGGTGTGATAACATGAAGACATCGCTGCTCTTTCGTTCATAGTACACAAACAATGGAATGTTTTCTAAAGAGAGATACCTCACAACAAGGACATTTAGAAATCTTATTGAGTCATGTTTTGTGTGTGTCTGTATAATAACTGCAGGTGACGAACACGCTAAAATGAAAGAATTCATTGAAACGCGGATCTTAGAATCAGCGGGTCATAATTAGTTTAATGAAACGTGATGGGAACACATAAAAAAACTTGGAGATACCTTCAGTGTGACAGTCATACAAACGGCAACGGGTCTAAGTCGTTCAGTTTTTTTACACAGAAATGAAGCTTTCTATTTTTTATTCTCCACACTCATCAACACACACATTTGGGAGGGGCGATCGTCACAAAGCGGACCCCCTACGCATTGAACCTTTTAATTTAATACGCAACATGACAATCTTTCTAACACTTGAGTTTTTGATGCCCCTCATCCCCACCCTCGACTGGGGGACAAATACCAAATATTCGGACTACACGCGGACGTGTGCAATGCCAAACGTTAAGATAGACAGCGTACATGCCATGATGGCGAAGATTCAGCTATAAATGAGGTATTTGAAAGATGGATTACTTCTAATAAACACCAGGGTGACTGACATCTCTGTCGACAAATTATCACTTGCTATTGCAAGTTTTCAAACCATTCTGGTTTTGATAATATATTCTTGTACAGTGTTGAATACAAACATGTTGTGCGAGTAAGGTTTATACGGGTTTCCATGGAGTAGAACCTCGATAGCTTTGTCATCGTTTTGTAATTTGTGAAACATCATTTGACGTTCATGTACGTAAAAAGGACATGAAAGTATGTAGTGACTGGAGTCTTCAAAACGATAGCCACAGCGACATTCATGATTATCCCCTACAAATCTGTCAAATTCATGACCATTTAATCCGCTACAGTTTAAACGAAGTTTGCAATGGATAATCTGTGCTTTTCTGCTCCCGGCATAGTAATTTTTGTGGACAATGTTGCTATCAAGTGCCAAGGCTATTTTGAAGGGCATTTATTGTTTCACTATTTCCAACGTTCTTGAGTAGGCTATTCCAATGCCTCATAGCAGATGGAAGGAAAGAGTTTGAGAACCGCTATGTGTTGCATTTTAATCGTCCATAATAAATTTGTTGTTCTTAGTGGATAAGGGGATACGTCTAAAACTGAACGAGGGATTAACAGTCGCATGTAAATGGATACATCTGCTTTAATCATGTTCAATATAATTATAATTTTATGCCGTTTCCCACGTTCCTGTTTAAGTTCTTTATATTATGACTTGTCCCTCTGGGTACTCCAATTATCTAACTGCACATTCTCGCGGAGTATATTTTTCGTTTCATTAGTAGTGATTAGATGTTCGAAAGTGACTTTGAACACAACTTTATTCGTCGATTGAGGAAAAAAAAAAACCCGCAGACTCGACGTTCCACAGCAGCCAGTCCTGTTAATTTCATCATTGGAGGTGTATATATAATGGTTTGAAAACATGAAGACATCACTGCACTCTTCTTTGTGATCGACAAAACCATCGAATATTTTGTTTTGTTTTCAAGACAAATACATGAGCATTTATAATTCCCATTCACTCATGTATTATTTATTTTTTATTTTATTGATGCCACAAAATATCCAGTCATAAATCAGAACTCCTCTTTCGATAAGAATGACTACTCTAGGATGTACGGCGATACGGCAGGTTCGAAATATCACCGAATGGACGAACTGACAAGCAATCCAAACATGAATCCCACCGAAAACAAGGACCTCAATGACCTGTTCGACGTCAGCAGATAGAGCGAGCTACTCAAGTTGGAATTCGATAAGAACGTGCCAGCAAAGACCCGAAGCATTCGTACTAGTGATTTCCCATAGGATGTTATCATTTCGATCGGATGGAAATAAAATGTCCGTCGTGCAACAGAATAAAAAAATTATAAGTTAAATATTTATTTTATAATGTATATTTATTTTCTATTTTTTTGATTTTGATTACTCTGACCACCCAGGATAAAACAGAGATAAAAAAACACGTTCTGGCCAAAAAATCGCTAGAAACCTGTGTCCATAATCTGAGATAATACTATCTCTGCCAACGCCATCTGGAGAGAATTCACTTGGACTTGTGAATATGAGGAAGAGAAAATAAATCTCGTGATAAACCCAAATTTTCATCCCCTTTGAATAGACGTATATTCACAAACGATACATATATCACACAAACAACAACGAAAAAAATGAATAACGAGCTTGTGAGACCATCTAAGCACAGGCCGGAAATGACAGCAGCAGGATAGGGATGAACCGTCCCTTATTGGCAGGATCTAGTGCAGGGCCAAGGAAGTGTCATGTCACGTGATCCAGTGGTGCCATGTTTGGTTGTCATGGTAGCCCGCGTGAGCAGTTATGTTGTGACGTCATCGCCATAGTTATACGTGATGTGAGTGCGCATGTGCAGCGCGTGTAGTTAGGGTGATACGTGTATCCGTTGTCCATTTTGTATACTAGAGGCGGCCATCTTGGTTTCTGTGGTAGCACGTGGTTGCTATGTGAACCAAAGGCTTACAACAGGACAGGGGTATCTTCGGAGGGTATGTTCGATTGAATCGGAGTATCACGAATTACCGAAATAAACCCGACAATCCCTCCAAATCACCAAAACGACTTCATTTACTACGGATTCCCCATTTTATCGGTTAGTATGTTGTGCTATAGTACCAAGTGACCCCGGGGGTATGTTCAATTGAACAGGAGTAAATCTAATTATCATAAACAACCCGTCAATCCCTCTAAATCACCAAAATCCACCCCAAGCTACCGAAATTGACTTTATTTATTGCGGATTTCCCCCAGAATCCTATTTAGGACCGACATACCATGGTACCGAGAGGCCCCCAGGTACCGAGGGGGAACCCCGTGGTCAGTTCGACTAAACTAGAGTGGTTTTTCTGGTTCGGATTTCCCCCAGAATCCTTTTTAGGACCACCATACCATGGCTAATAATAGTAGCACGTAGTGCTATAGTACTCAGAGCCCCCCCCCCCCCCCCGGATTATAACCAACTGATAGACAAACCTCCATGAAAGCCTATAGCCTTCCTAATGCCAAGAATCTATCGAGTACATACTGATAAGTCATTGCTCGAACGACTCAAGTCCCACCGAGCAAATAAGTCATAGAGTGTTTACTCGAACGAGTGACTCGCATATACGACTCTTAGCCTCATTTCGGTATTTGAGGATACCTATGGCCTGGCATTGTATTATTTGAGGATACCTATCGAGGATACCTTCTGGAGAATCCATTTTTGTCGTATGAGGCCATGAGAAATCCCTCAATGAGGTCTAATATACTATCCCTCTTAACCTCATTTCTTTTGAGGCCATGAGGGCCAAGAAAAAATCCCTCAATGAGGCCTAATTTACTATCCCTCTTAGACTCATTTCGGTATTTGAGGATACCTATGGCCTGGTATTGTATTATTTGGGGATACATATCGAGGATATTTTCTGGAGAATCCCTTTTTTTGTCGTATGAGGGCCATGAGGGCCATGAGCAAATCCCTCAATGACGTCTAATTTACTACCCCTCTTAGCCTCATTTTAGATCTCAAACAGCCGTTGTCCTAAATTTCCAATCAGTCATTGATAAAGAAATACCCGTATCCCTATAGGGAATAAAGCAGAGTTCAGACAAAACTTTTCCTCTATTCAACGCGGAAAAATACATTACCCGCCTGTTTGAATAGATCAAAAGCCGGTCGAAAATGTGATAAACACTCATAAAAAAATACGAGCGTAACCTTTTATCAACTCGGACTAACCCCCCCCCCCCCCCCCCCCAAAAAAAAAATAAAAAAATCAGTTCAAACCAATTCGTTCCCGTTAACCCTTTACCCAACGTAACGGCCAAAACCGGCCAGCGCTATTCTCAAAAATCGCCAATTAATTTTCATTATTTTTTCATTTTTTGTCTCAAAAACATAGGTTATGACCCCTCGTTGGAACGAGCTCGTCGAGCTCGTTCCAACGAGGGGTCATAACCTATGTTTTTGAGACAAAAAATGAAAAAAATTAGTTATTCAAGAATTTTTTTTGCAAGTGTCGTCTGCTTTTCAGGTTAGGTAAAGGGTTAACTCATCAAACTAATTACATTACACGCCTTCTGCGTATTTTTAATTGTTCACATGGGTTTGAGACATCACTCGAGATTTGCCTCCCAGTTACTCAAATCACCAACATCGGAAGAACCGTCTAGGACATACTAAAAATGGCATCCCATAATTCATTCAAGTGGGGTACATTCCGTTTTATGCCTATTTGCACAGCATCCGACAGAATTACTTCTAATTCTCCATTTTTGCGCTGCCAGTCGGGACAACGCACCCAGCAGATGCAAATAGTGAAAATACGCTCACATTAAACATATTACTGAAGGTATAAATGAATGATAAATAACTTGATTAATAACGAAAAAAAGAGTTTGCTAAAGGCTAACCTCACGAAAGTAATGCGTTAAAACCACCCTGTAACGAAATAATTTAAGACTTGCTTCGTGAACATCACTTCCGAAAAAAATATCAGTTCAAATCAATTAGTCAACTCATAAATTACACGCCTTCTGCGTTTTTTCGTTCACATGGGTATAAGACATCACTCGAGATTTGGCTCCCAGTAATTCAAATCTCCTACCTCGGAAGAATCGCCCCGGACATGCTAAGGCTGGCATCCTAATTCATTCCAGGCGGTAACATGACGTCTTATACCCATCCCAAACGATCGCAATAAACTATACTACTGAAAGTTTGCTAAGCACCAAGTGTATCCAACTACCTGTTACGTTTTAGTAGAAATATTGTTATGAAAAGTGTATATATTTTTTATTTAATTATATCTTTAATGATTTAAGCAGAGAAATTAAGATTTTGTTTTTGTTTGACATTATTGTCTAGCTTTTGAATACAATGACCATGAAAAATGGATATTGTTGGTAAAAGAGGAAATTTTTCAAATTTTCCAAAAAGTGGACGGAGCGAACTGATATGGGTTCAGTTACTTCAGTATCGAGTATGAGACCCATTATTGTTAATCACAGTTTGACAACGCCTTCTCATGCTCCCAATCAGGTTCCAGATGGGCCTTTGTGGGATGTTGTTCCATTCTTGGACCAGCATGGCACCACGCTCCTGAACACTTCTTGGTTGGACTGGACGGACTGAAATTGCAAGCTGCAACTCATTCCAGACATGTTCGATTGGATTGAGGTCAGGGGATCTTACTGGCCATTCCATACGCTCAATCGCCTCCCTCTGTCGGTACTCCCGGACAGCATGGGCGACATAAGGACGGGCATTATCGTCCATCAGAATAACTCTATCACCCACTGCACCAGCATACAATCTGACGTGAGCATCCAGGATCTCATCAATATACCGCTGTGCAGTCAATGTACCACGGTTAAGGACACAGAGCTCTGTACGTTCATCCCAGCTGATGCCGCCCCAGACCATTATTGACCCTCCACCTTAGCGGTCGTGCTCAGCAATGTTGGCTGAATGGAATCGCTCTCCTGGTCTTCCCCCATACCCTAGAACGCCTATCTGTGTTGTCTAGGCAGTACCTTCACTCATCTGTAAAAAGGACAGGTCGCCAATCTTCTCTGGTCCATCCAACGTGATCCATGGCCCATTCATATCGCGCCTGATGGTGGTGCTGGGACAGCAGAATGCGAATACATGGTCTTCTCGGTTGGAGACCACCTTCGTGCAACCTTGCCCGGATAGTCTGCTTCGAAACATTTACCCCGGATGCATTCTGAAGGTCACTGCGAAGCTGGGTTGCTGTGTCAAAGCGGTTCCCATGGGCCTGAATGATCAAAAACCGGTCTTCAGCTGCGGATATTACCCTGACTCTGCCACCACCATGTCATCTGACTGGTGGGCCATACTGCTGAAATCTGCCCAGTCTCTGGTGATCACCGTATGGTGCACACCAAGGGCTTCACCAACCTGACGATGGATAGCCCCTTGTTCCCCCATCCCTACAGCCCGCCACATTTCTGCTTCAGACAAATGTCTTCTTACATTTGCATTTGCCATATTCAATCATTAAATCACAAGGGTTTGTGTTGAAATGAAGACTGAATACCCTACACATCTCATGTACATGTCGACAGTACACGAAAACATCATGAAAATCAAGGGGTGCATGCTTTTCATGACTGTCACGAAAATTCTGCCTGTCAAGAGAGCTAATGTAAACACTGGGGACCATCTCAATACATTCCTCAATCATATCTACTAAAAATATCGCAAATATGTCACAAGAAAATTTCACAATGATGTGTCAAATATTTGGTGCTTAGCAAACTTTGAGTAGTATATTTGAACAGCATCTGACAGAACATCTAATTCCCCCTGCCACTCGAGAAAGCGTCACGCAGCACATGCAAATAGTGAAAAAACGCTGACATTAAATATATTACTGAAGGCATTCATGAATAAAACATGAGTTGATCAATAATGAATTTGTTTACCTCGTTTCGAAAATAATGGGTTAAAACCATCCTGTAACGAAATAATTTATGTCTCGCTTCCTGAACATCAATTAAAAAAATCACATTAATCTTCACACTTCAATGAAATCCACAGCGTTTCCTTCATGAAGAATTATATTCGCTTGTCCGAACGAGCTTTATCACAGAATAACTCAGTGTAATGATAAAAAATTGTTTTGATACAATTTATTTTTATTTCACATTTCAATTCGCGTGAATTTCTTCTCACCTTTTTTTCGTGTGGCCGATCCTGGAGGTTCTTCGAGAAGAACTCGCAGATGAAATGGTTTCGCGCGCCAAAGGCGCGCAGGGACGGGGTAGACCAAGCCCCTTTCGACCCTCTTTAACAATAGAATATGTGTTTTTGTAACGTGTCCGGGCGCGTCGAAGGAGGAAAAGGTGGGGTACTCAACGGATGTCCAGGATCACGGTGTTCTTGGGAGTAGTAGCGGTCTTCTGATGTTCTTTGATCTAGACCCTCGGGTGAGGATCAGTGCGAGAGGGGGGGGGGGGGGCTCTCAGCAAAGGTGCTACCTTTCCCCGAGGGCGCTGTGTTGGTATTTTCAGACAAGTATAGTCTGGCACTTATGGAATGATCTCATTTAGTGCAAAGAACTGAGCACAGACTGGCCTTATATACCATATCGTTATAGTTTTCCACCAATCAAAAGTGCTCTTGGTGACGTCATTTTATTTTTAGACAACGATGCGATTTCACGAAGATTCTAGAATTTACCACTGGCTAAGCGAGACCGGTTCTCGTTAGATCACCGAAGTTAAGCAACGTCGAGCCCGGTTAATCCATGGATGGGTGACCACTGAGCGCGGTCCTTGTTAGATCAACGAAGTTAAGCAACGTCGAACCCGGTTAATCCTTGGATAGGCGACCACTGATCGATTGATTCGAGTGCTTCCCATAGTAGTGGCCTGTGTGCGATCAGCGAAGTTTGAGTATGTGACTCTGTGACGTTGAATCTCGTGCCAACTGTGGGCGTTGGGGATGTTCACCAGTACTACACAATCCTCACCGTACCTAGATGTAAAATAGGGACCGTTGAGACGCTTGCCTTGCGTGCCTGTCTGTGGAGCATCGACAGTGCGCTCCGTTGAGTTGAGCTGAGAATGTTATGGAATGATCAAAGGGTGTGTACGCCTGTGATACAGGGACAGGGTAAATAATGTAAGTCAGAGAGCACTGTGGTTGATTCTAGACGTTAACATTGCATTATAATTATTATAATTGTGCAATACAAACACTCTTTGAATTGAAGAAAGCGTTCAAATATAAAAGGGTTAGACATAGAACGCGGTCATTACTTTAATGATGCGTAATGAAAGCACAGTAAAAATGAATACAATTTTTTCAGTATAAAAGTCAAACCTTTCTTCACGAGCTGAATTTTCTTGGAGAAATCCGGGACGCTCTACTCCTTTTCATTCTTTCATTTCGTCTATTACTCTATCCATATTTTTATTTTTTTTTATTTTTTTAAATTAAATTTAAGTTATTTTTTTTATCTTCTAAAATATAAGTATAATAGAAACGTATGAAAGGAAAGTATAATAGAAACAGATGTGAAAAAATAGCATAAAGGATAAATATAATAATTCTAATGTTGCATGTTTGTGGCAAGAAGTCGTGCAAAGAGTTCAATGACCTGTTGTCGTTGTCCACCCAACCGTATACAATTTTGCTACGGATTTCAAAATAGCACGTGCTACCCGAGAATGTCAAATTGAATGGATGACCGACGATTTCCTTTGTGTTATGTTGTGCTAGAGAGCCTGGGTTATTGGAAAAACACGCTAGTTTTTGTCTTCCGACATTTAAAAAAATGCCAAGGTTAACCGAAAATCAGAGGTTGCGTGTCATTGGTATGCATGAGGCTGGGGTACCCCCGGATGAGCTCGCTGCTGAGTTCGGAGTCACTGTGGCCACTATTTATCGTCTCATTGGAACTTGAGGTATAGAACCGCTGGATCTACTGCCGACCAACTGCATTCAGGTCGACCAAGAGTTACGACTCCTGCACAAGACTGACACATCAGGACGTCTCACTTGCGGGATCGCTTCCTCCCGGCGACGAGGACAGCAGCGATTACTCCTGGTAGAACTAACAATAGAATCAGTGCACAAACTGTCCGCAACAGACTCACTGAACACGGCATCTGAAGTAGGCGTCGGACCAATCGTTATTCAACGTCATCGTACCGTCAGAATGGAATGCGTACGTCAGCGTGTTCGCTGGACCCAGCAGCCTTAGAGCACAGTTCTTTATAGTGATGAATCACGATTTTGTCTACGGCGCGCCGATGATAGGGCAAGAGTGTATCGCCGACGAGGAGAACCGTTTTCTGATGCTTGCGCGCGGGAATGCGACCGTTTCGGTGAGGTAGTGTAATGGTTTGGGCAGAAATTTCCTTGCACCATCGAACGCAGTTGATCTTCATCGACGGTAATCTGAATGGTCGGCGATATAGGACGAAATTCTTAACGCTGTTGTTGTACCCGTTGTTCAACGCTAACGTCGGATAGCAGTTATTCCAGCAAGACAATGTCCGATGTCACGTGGCGCGTATATGTCGTGACTTTCTTGAGGAGCTGAGCATCGAACTTCTTCCCTGGCCCCCACTTTCGCCAGATTTGTCGCCAATCGAGCATCTTTGGGGTCAATTGGACCGTTGGGTACGACTTCATGATCTTCAGACGTTAAGCGATTTACGCAATGTTCTAAGGCAGGAGTGGAACGCAATACCACAGGGTGATATCCAGAAACTTATCAGGTCCATGCGCCGTCGATGTCTTGCCATCCAAGAGGCAAACACTGGACATACACGCTATTGACTGCATGTGTGAACTTTTCATTTCAACCCATGTCTGAATTGCGACGTCTTGAAGTGACGCTGGCAACAGTAAGAACATGAAATTAGGCAAATTCTTACAGCTAGACTCGAAATATGAATTTGTAATAATCTGTTTTGGATTAAAGTCGATAATACTAAAAAAATTGCTCCTCAAAGTTTATTATACTTTCTTTTTTGATTATATAAAATAACAATAATCGAGCGCCCTCCCCATATTTCAGGTAACAGCGATGAAACACCAATTGCAAAATATAACAAAATCCACATTGGAATAACATGGGACAAAGCCTCATCGAGTGCGAACTCATCAGTCCTGGTAACGTCCAAAAATCACGCATAACAAATTCCAATGGGAATTTTCCACTGAAAGAGACTTTTTTGGCTTCGTCTTTTTCTTGATCACTAGGACTGAGTTGACAAAGGGGATGGCATTACAAATCCCTGTGAGAAAATAACACTGAGTGGTGTGCTGAAAAAGTCGTTTTCGCAGATATCCTAAGCCAGCAATCTTGACACTGTCGCAATTTCCTATGGAAATTTAACATTGAAAAAAATCTTTTTTTTCTAGCCCACTTAACCTCTTATTCTCACAAACAAAATCCTCATTGGATTAACCTTAACCGAAATACCAGCTCAGGTGAAAAATGACTAAGTCCGATTTTAGCTGAACCAGAAAATGTTTAAATGTTAATTCCCATTGTGAGCCAGAAATGTATTTCTGCTGATACAGAACTCTCTTTTTCCCTCTACTGACATTGGTATGGATGTAGGACACCCATAACAGGCAGCCACGGACTGTGTAGCATCACGCAAGACGTCATCCCAAGGAACATCAATTTTTCCAAATGACTCTAGCGATATACATCCCTCTTTCAAAACTTTAAGGACACGACCATTACCTATTCCAAAGCATCCGTCGACGGTATCACACCAAGTGATAGCATGCGCGGCAAGGATACTTGGGATAATGTCACGATGCTTCTTAACAGTGACACCAATTTCTATCACAGACCTATCCCTAATGGGCGACTCCATAAATATTGGAGATGTTATATTTTGTTCCAGATAGTGGTGCAGGAATAGGTTATACACATCTGTGTCGTCTGCGTGGACGACAACCTGCTTTTAGTCATCTATAGCAAGTTTCAGTGCCTCTTAGACTATAATATTATCAACTTCTTTGTGACTGGTTTTCATGTCACGCCTTTTTATGAGGACACCTTTTTTAATTTCAGTTGGAACGTTGTCTTCGGCAGTAACGACAAGTTTGTGCTGCTTAGTCCTTTCACCTTCAAAACTCTTATGTGACGTGAAATACTGACAAATTATATTGATAATTGATGAGCTGCCCTTCATTCTCAGTGAAGGTCAGTATAAGTTTCTGAGACGGCAATACTGATGTTGGGTTCAACCTGAATTCTCGGCAACAACATTCAGCACTTTGAGTCCTTGTACAACTGTTCGTGCTAAACTCGTTGTACCTGTCGAAAATAAGATAAACGGTGCCAAACAACTTCCGTTTCACAGATTCTCGAAAGTTTTCAACGCAATCAAGCACAATAGGACTGCGATGTTTACTCGGTGCAGGTCGGTGAGGAATCCAGAGTAGGGCACATCCATCAATTACCGTGCAAACGTCTACGCCTGGTGATGTGGATTTCCTTGCTGATATTGTACACACAGTTCTTGTTTTGAGGTCTGATGTCGAGTCTGGTATTTGCAAATCACCAGCATCATTGAACAGTGCAGTTGGAAGTGTCGCCAGCTCATAAGAGATCACTTCCTTGATGACAACATCTCTCATATTCGATTGAAGATCCATTACCCTTGAATAAATCAAGTTACAATCATAAATCTTTCTTCATGACGGACATTGTCACCACTCATGTGGTAACCGCCTCTCGGACTCAACCATCTCATCTTGACCCAGAGCTATGACATTGTAAACATTTACCGACGCTGGTCCAATCCTACCAGTGATGATATTCACGACGTCGCTCGGGTGTTGCTTCGGATTCAAGGGATTGATAACTATGTCCAGTTTGCTCCTAAGGCCATCTCGATCAAGTTTATCAGCGGCAATTCTACTCTTAGCTTCTTCTTTGTGAAACTGATTTAAACTCTAATTCACGCCGGAATCCCTCAATCAAGAAACGTCACTCACTAAACGGCCGCGCGTATACTACTCAAAGTTTGCCAAGCACCAAGTATATCCAACTACCTGTTTTACGTTTAGTTGAAATATTGTAATGAAAAGTGTATATATTTTTTATTTAATTATACCTTTAATGATTTAAGTACAGAAATTAAGATTTTATTTGTGTTTGACATTATTTTTTAGCTTTTGAATACGATTACCATGGAAAATGGATATTATTGGTAAAAGAGGAATTTTTTCAATTTTTCAATTTGTCAATATGTTGACGGAGCAAACTGGTATGGGCTCAATATCGAGTATGAGACCCATTATTGTTAATTACAGCTTGACAATGCCTCATGCTCCTAATCAGGTTCCTGGTGGTCCTTTGTGGCATGTTGTTCCATTCTTGGACCAGCGTGGCACCAAGCTCCTGGACACTTCTAGGCTGAACTGGACGGGCTGATATTGCAAGCTGCAATTCATTCCAGACATGTTCGATTGGATTGAGGTCAGGGGATCCTGCTGATCAGGCCATACACTCAATCCCCTCCCTCTGTCGGTACTATCCGACAGCATGGGCAACATGAGGACGGGCGCTATCGTCCATCAGAATGAATCTATCACCCACTGCACCTGCATACAATCTGACGTGGGCATCCGGGATCTCATCAATATACCGTTGTGTAGTCAATGTACCACGTTCAAGGACACAGAGCTCTATACGTCCATCCCTGCTGATGCCGCCCCAGACCATGATTGACCCTCCACCATAGCTCTGCAATGTTGGCTGCATGGAATCGCTCACCTGGTCTTCACCATACCCTAGAACGCCCATCTGTGTGGTCTAGGCAGTACCTTGACTCATCTGTAAAAAGGACAGGTCGCCAATCTTCTCTGGTCCATCCAACGTGGTCCATGGCCCATTCGTATTGTGCCTGGCGGTGGTTCTGGGACAGCGGAATGCGAATACATGGTCTTCTCGATCGGAGACAACCTTCGTGCAACCTTGCCCGGATAGTCTGCGTCGAAACATTTACCCCGGATGCATTCTGAAGGTCACTGCGAAGCTGGGTTGCTGTGGCAAAGCGGTCCCTACGGGCCTGAATGATAAAAAGCCGGTCTTCAGCTGCAGATGTTGCCCTGTCTCTGCCACCACCACGCCGTCTTACTGATGTGCCATACTGCTGAAATCTTGCCCAGGCTCTGGTGATCACCGTATAGAGCACACAAAGGGCTTCGCCAACCTGACGATGGTAGCCCCTTGCTCCACCATCCCTTCAGCCCGCCATATTTCTGTTTCAGACAAATGTCTTCTTACATTTGCATTTACCACATTCAATCATTAAATCACAAGGGTTTGTGTTGAAATGAAGATTGAACACCCTACACATGCCATGTACATGTAGACAGTACACGAAAACATCTTGAAAATCAAGGGGTACATGCTTTCCATGACTGTCAAGGTCTGCCTGCCAAGAGAGCTAATGTAAACACCTGGGACCATCTCAATACATTCCTCAATCATATCCACCAAAAATATCGCAAATATGTCACAAGCAAATTTCACAATGATGTGTTAAATATTTGGTGCTTAGCAAACTTTGAGTAGTATATAAAGACTGGGAGCCCAGACTTTGAGAGTTTGTGGTTTCAAAGTGAAACTGATTATTCCAGATTTACCATGTCCATAACGCATGAATGTGTTTTCGATGTACATGTCGCTCCAAATCCCATTCCAAATTCCATCTGTATGTCTCATTACATGATTCCCTTTCATGAAATGTTCGAGAAAGTCTTGGGGCAGAGCGCTTGCATCTTTCGTAATTTTTAAAGACCGTATCTAGCATAGTTAACGCTCTTTATGCAACGATGTCCGTGTTTCCGCAACATTGTGTTGATCAGGAAATGATGCGGGTAGATTCTACGCCAGTTTGGATCATGAAAGTCGCGCTAAATCTTTCAAATGTTCGAAACGTGATTTTTTTCGGTAATTTTTTGCGGCTAGGTTATTCGAGCCTAATATTTAAAATTCCCGAAGGCTGACAGGAAGCCAGCCGACGGAATGGTGATGTGGGGTGTCTAAACTATCGGAAACCGCCGAGCAAAAATAACTTTAGACGCCAAAACACACACGAAAAAAAAGTGGGTTTGGCTGCCGGACTGGGACCGGAAAAGTGGACTTTTAGGTTCAAAGAATTAATAATTCCGTGTTAGTATTGTTCTGAAAAGGTGTGATGATATTGTTTGATATAGTGAGGACTTTTAGAAATTTTCGGCGGTGCAAACCATTTAAAAATTCTTTGTCTATTCCATCCAATTCAGCTATATTTCATAAATAACCCACCAAAAAGTAATAAAGATGGTGAAAAATGAACATAACATTTGGTGGAGGTTTCCATCGAAGCCCCACTTAGGCTACAAAATCATGAAAGGTTTTGTTCTTGCCTGCCAGGCATTCTTTCCCCTTCACGCCGTTTAACCCTTTACACACTGTCCTGCCCAGGACACAAAATCTCTTGCCACTGAAATAAGTATAATTTGGGCACATTTAATCAAATCCCCCGCACCCTGTACATTAAATTGACTTTTTAATCAATGATTTCTGGAGTTAAATTAAGATCATTTTTCATCAAATATGGCCACGGCTGCTTGACAGCAGCCGTGACAAGATTTGATGAAAAATATTTTGAAAATACTTAGCTGGTGGAGAGATAAGCTGCCTGCGCGTGTATTTCTAAAGATAACTGGTCTCAGAATGTTGTGGCGACCTAGTCGGCTTACCTTTGCATCACAGGCATTGAGTTGCGTTGTGTTCTGATGCGTATTGCACGTCGATGGTGCGTTTGTCTTCAACCTCTGCAAACTCTGCTTTTATCGGGTTAGTAAGTTGGTGAGTCTGATAGTTGCACGTAGCTCTTGGCGTTCTCTTCGAGTACTCCGGCACCCTCCACCCATAAAACTGTCCGCGACACGTTATAATCCTGACTACTGAAAGTGTCTATGAAGCCAAACAAACATAGAAAAAAACCCAAACAAACCCTTTACCTAACGAATACGTACCCTACAGAAATGCCACTGAATTATGTTTCCTTTAAGGCAAGTACAATCAGACATTCCCGGGGACGTGGCTAAAGGTTTTCGAACGGGGAGGTGTAGGGTAGCAAATTTCCAACTAGAGGGAGGGACCGGGAGGGGACCCCCCTCGCGGTCCCTCTCCCTAGTTGGAAATTCACTTCCGAGAAAACCTTTGAAAATGAAACCATGACAGCGGACATAAAATTGATTCTAGTAACTGAAATGCCAACACATTTATGATTGAATTATCAGGTTGTTATTATTATTTGGTATTATTCTAACAATTGAATGTGTGGTAAACAAATGCTCAAGCTGAGATCTTTGAGCAATAATTATTCACACTGTCCTAACATTAAATCAGATCTTTTGCAGGAATGATGAATTTCGATGCTTCATCATTTTGTAACTGTGAATGATGGAATTAACTCATTTTGTAACTGTGAATGATGGAATTAACTCAGGCTAACGATTTTACATGAAGTGATTTTCTTGAAGTACATTTCGACGATTGTTTTTATTACGATAAGTAGACGTACTATAAAAATTTAATACCGATTGACATCATGCATACTTATAAAGCTAAATATTGCGTAAACTGTAGTTTTAAAAGTGACAGTTGGAATTTTTGCCGATTTGAAATCGAGTTGGAATTTGGAAAGGTTGAGACATCAGCATCACCGAGGAAGCTCTAAAATCCTGATGGATGGAATTTCCAACTACTCATGACTTTCCCTCCGAATTTCAAACTATAGGGAATTTTGGCCAGGATTGGTGACACCCCCACCCCCTAGAACCGTTGCTCGATGGGTATGTCTCTCTGGGTGCTCGGGCTTCCTCCACACTTAACACTATCCCACAAGATGTGACCTTGGATATCGAAAGTATAGTTAAAACCCCAATGAGCATAAACAAACATAAAAACCATGTCAACATTTCAAACAAAGAAGAAAAATCCGATCATTTGAACGTATTATGCACGGCAATCGCATCATGTACATGTATAAGTTGTATCCGAAGGTCTCTACACTTCTTGGAAGATTTGAAAATCCTTTTTTGTACCCAAAATACTTCGAAGACCATGCAACTTTTAGGAAAGTTTATGCAAAAGGGAGTCATTTTCTGCTGACAAACAAAAATCAATTTGCCTGTACCTTTCACTTTGGAATTTAAATATCTTGAGACATTCATGATGCATCTCTAGCTTATCTTGTCCCGAAAATCCAATTTCAGTAAATTTATCCCCAAAAATTATTAGACGGGCGAGGAAGTTCCAATTAGCAAGGATTAAATTCTAGGGAAATCACCCATGACATTAGTGGGAAATAAATCGAAGTTTCTTTTGCTACCAGTAATAAACGAAAACAACAGACAGCTCATGGAGCTGTCTGTTGTTTTCATTTATTAAAAGCCACAAAAGGAAACTTGGCTTTTTATGGCAAACTAATTAGAAGCAATTGAGTAGCGTCCACTTTGTTTTTCGTTTAGCGAATGTATTTTTACGGTAATTTGCAAGTTTTTATTCTTCCCAGGAAAATAATTAACAACTCTTGCTTCCTAAACCATTATAGAAAGGATAGTATCTGTATTACAGTACGTGGAGAGTGTATTATCACTAAATCACCCGCAGAGTGGAGATTCCACCCGAGCCTTAGTTGCAAATTTGTTGCAAAGCATAACCGGCACCAGCAAAGTTTCAGCCAATGGACCTCCGGGTTAAACCCGGAGGTCCATTGGCTAAAATATTGCTTGTGTTTTTTTTCAATATGTACAAAATTTGAAGGTTATAGCTTGGGTGATAACTCCACCCCGCGGGTGATTTTGTTGCAATCCACTCTCCACGTACTGTATATATCACAAACCGCAGACTGTTGATGTAATAAACAGAAAAAAGTTACAGAACATCAAAAGATGGTGAAAGTGCCATTTTCGTATTTTTAAATATGTTTAAACAGAGAATAATAGTCAAACGTTCAAACTGATTGAGGAAAAAATTGTAACAAACCAGCTTTTGTATTTCGAAATTTCAATTTTTATTTGAAATCCCCATACCCTAAGTGATAAATTTACTGACAACTTCCGAAAATTAAGGGGGGCTAACTTTCCTGCAAATCTCTTCCAATGACGAAAATTGTCAGCCATGGTATTTAAAACTTGAACGCACTGCATCATTAAGATCAAAGTGTTCCATTGGGTAACCCATTTTCTAACGTAACGGTTTGTACGGAAAGGTGGCATTGTCTACTGAGGAGTACTGCACGTTGATGGTGCGCTTACCTTCAGCCGCTGATAACCCTACTTTAGTAAGCTGGAGAGCCTGACAGGTGCTCTCCGCTGCTGGGTGGTTCTCTCAAGTAATCCGGATCCATCCACCCGTAAAACTACCCAACACGATGTGACCCTGGTTGTTAAACGTGTCGATCAACCCCATTATTATGAACAATTTTATATCCCCACCCCCGAAGAGATCGGGGGATGGTATACAGCATTAGATGTGTACGTGCATCCACCCGTTGGACCGGATCCATATCGCATCAGTGTGTGGGTAGATTTCAACGAAATCCGGTATGCGATACCCTTGTGATGATCCACTTCCACTACAAGTTGGATGGATTTGCTCACACTATTTTCACCTGTGTTACAGCCCTTACTTTGTCAAATATTCAGCATTTTTGATTTTGTCAATCCAGACACAGCCCAATCCCTGTCTTGACACCTATAGAGGTATACCAGCACCTCTGGAGCAATCTCTTGTTATATTTGTTTAACAATACCTGGAATAACCTGGGGGTTCGCAGCACCTTCAATAGTCTGGGTCATATCGTATCGAACAATTTTACATGTGGAAGAAATCGGAGAAATCGGGCAGATTTACAGAGCATCGGAGAGTTAGACTCCAATTTACTATTTCGGCATAATCATGGTTAGCAGTGGTTTAAGCCTATTGCGCCATGGGCGTACAACACGTTGACGTTACGTTTACCTCGAAACAATGGTAACCCAACTTGTACTAGAATAGTAAGTTGGAGAGTCCGGAATGAGGAAACCAACTGACGACCGTAAGACGTATCAACCTAACAACACGCGCTGACGTCACAACATGGCCACTCACGCAGGCTACCATTACAACCCAACATGACGCCACCGGGTCACGTGACTTAATACCATACCATGATAGCTGTTGACCCTAAAGGGCTGAAGAAGTCATCCAGATAGTATCCAAATCATCTTAGCCGTGGTTTCCATTAACCATTTGCCTAACGAATCGCCCGCATCCGCCCGCGTAATATGCAAATTCAGCAGTTGAAAAAAAATTATTTTTCAAAAAATTTCAACAAAACCATATCATGTAACCCCTCGTTGGAACGAGCGCATCGAGCTCGTTCCAACGAGGTGTCACATGATATGGTTTTGTTGAAATGTTTTGAAAAATTTGAAAAAATGATATTTAAAATAATAAATTTTGATATCGCCTGCCTGGGGTAAAGGGTTAAAGTCTTGTTTGCCTCTAGATGCAGCGAAACTCGCCTGGAAACCACCGAGGAGTCGCTAGACTCAGAAGATGCGCTGTAGTAGATTGTCTGTAAAATGTTCCAAGCTCTTAGGGAATGCAAGAGGAGACCCCGCACGTTTACATTAGATTTATTGTAAGAACATGACGTTTGGGTTTACGGTGGCGTTGAATACTAAGGCGTATAGCACGACTATGTTACACTAGAAGTCCACCGCAGCTAACTATAGTCGTGCCGGGTTAGTAAGTTGGAAAGTCCAACCGTTACTCAGCGTTGCTCGGTTTGTTCGTCGGATCTGGTCGTTACTTTACGAGACAAATTGTTCAAATGTTTTTTGTCAATGGACATTTGTAAATGCTAAAAAAAACCCAAATACTTCAAGTTTTTACGGCGCAGAAGGTTAAACACGTGATAACCCCTTTCAGGTAACGTAGACCTCGAAAATGCCGCAGTAATCGATGTGAAAGGTGATGTTCCTGCCTGAGTAAATACTTCTATGTGCTCGGGCATTATGAAATTATAAGATTCCTAAATTGTAAGGGTGTAAAGCCTGAAGAATAAGTCCGTCTTGAACTGAATATCTCTCGTCTTTTTTCCGCAACATCAGTCACCTGGGCCCTGAACAAGATGACGGCATGATGGTAATGTGTTAGTCAGACCTATTTGAGCGTCGTTCGAGTTTAGGTCTGGGGTCCTCCACCAAAAATTATTCTCAAAATGGAATGCTTCTCTGATATTCTCTTGACCGAAACACGGTATCAACTTTCCAATATCAGCACTTGCCCTCATCAAAAATAACTAAAATATTTTTAAAATATTCAATTTGCATTGACACGTAATATGTGCACCATCATCGACATATTAATTTTCGCTGACATCAAAGTATATTATTTAACCCTTTACCCAACGTAACGGCCAAAATCGGCCAGGTTTATACACAAAAATCGCCAATTAATTTTCATTATTTTTTCACGGCTCGTTTCAAAGAGGGGTCACAACCTATGTTTGTGAGACAAAAAATGAAAAAAAGTAGTTATTCAAGAATTTTGTTTGTAAGCGCCGTCTGCTTTTCGGCTTATTTAAAGGATTAACTGGTTGAGTGCTAGAAGCCACTATCAGTGCTTTCAGAAAAATGATGGTATCTGAACAAACCCAATATTTTCCTTGCTCATGTTTCATATTCAGTCAAACGCAAATAATATTTTGTTTATATAAATTTGTTTTATTGCAAACTATTGGAGAGTGCATATAAGCGCTCTCCAATGATTTGTAATAAAATAAATTTTGTTGAAGAAATTCCATCACCAAAAATAATCTAGCCCTCCACCAGTTAAAATGTTATTGACGATTGCGAGACGTTGGAAAGTTTATAACATTTCGAGATGAAAAATTACTGGCCTCTATTCGGCAGGAATGCCCTTCAATGCAATTGGACGACAAACAGGCTACCATTGTTCCGTCATTAGCAGACTCGTCAGAAAAACACGCTCAGATTCATGAGGACCTTTGACGTCACAACGAGAAGACAGATCACCGATACGGCTGGTACGACGTTTTCCATTTGCATCAAGCACAGTCAGAAAGCGTCAATGGCTACTACATCGCTGTTTGAGCACCTAAAAGTTAAAGAATCGGCTGAAGACGGCTGGATTTGGCTTCAAGAAGGGTCATCCGACCTCCTCTGTTGACAAATGACCATTAAATAAGGTGATTGGTCTGGTGTGTAGCAAGAAAGGCCTGGAATTTGGGGTCATGGCGAAGAATCCACTGGTCCGATGAAAGCCGGTTCCTGCTTCATGTCAAGGATGGACAAATGAGAGTCTGGATGCGTAGAAATACAGTTTATACTCCTTGGAACATCCTTCCCATGGTTCCTTACGGTGGTGGATCAGTGGTGGTGTGAGGATGCTTCTCAAATGATTGTACGTTGGACCTGGTAAAAATACAGGGCAATCTGACAGGTGAACGCTACATCCGGGAAGTGCTGGATCCTATTGTCGTTCCTCATTTTGACAATCACCCTCTTGCAACTAGATAAGAGTTCGTGGATTACAACGCCAGGCCCCATCGTTCGCGTGCAGTGACAGCCTTTCTCCATAACAATGGTGTGACTGGGATCCCCTCGTTCGAACGAGCTCGACGAGCTCAGCTCGTTCCAACGAGGGGTCAAAACCTATGTTTGGAGACAAAAAATGAAAAATTAATGAAAATTAATTGGCGATTTTTGAGAATAGCGCTGGCCGGTTTTTACCGTTACCTTGGGTATAGGGTTAACTTTTTTCTCTATGATTTACATCCGAGGGGGCATTTACATTTATTACGGGCGATATCAACTGTAACCATGTAAACTATAGTTTATGCGAAGTAAAACCATTTTTCCATTTTCGCAGCAGTTTTTACTTATTTGAAAATCTATCTAAAAAACAATGGACATTTCTTCCTCTTTTTGGCTTTATATTAGCATTTATCGTCATCATGGGGGCGCGGTGGCTCAGTTGGTAGAGGTGCTGGTTGCAAGCCGAGAGGTCCTCGGTTCGAATCCCACCTGCGGCAAACGCGTTGTGTCCTTGGGCAAGACACTTCATCCCCATTGCCCACGTGGGGGCACGGTGACGCTGTGTACTAAGGCCTACTGCACGTCAATGGTGCACCTGTCTTCAACCAATGCTGCTTGTGTGGAGTTGGTATGTTGGGGAGCTGACAGTTGCTCGGTGGTTCTCTCCGGGTACTCCGGCTTCCTCCACCCTTAAAACTGTCTCGGTCATGGTTAGCCATTGTGCAGAAATATGTGACCTTAAACACCAATAAATAAATATAAATAATATATCGTCATCATGAGCCTGTGGGTTAGACGTCTTCTTTTCGAGTATCGCAATGTATAATCTTTCGTTCTGTGATTTCGGTCTGTCCTGAACATTGGATGTTCAAAACCATACGGCTTTACTTTACTGTCATCACTGTCGTTGTATATATTGTTCTACAGCGATTACGACCCAATCGTGTATTTTAGCTGAAATCATTTCACCCCAAATAGACGAACGAAATCGACGGGAATCAACAAATGTCGTGGAAAGGGTGTTAGGACCATTTCGTAAAGCGACATTTTCATCTAAAAACTACAAATTGGGAATTTTTCTATCACGACATATTATTTACATGCAGCTCGAAATTACGAGTTGTCTCGACATCACGACTTTTTAATTCAAGATCTCGATTATTTTTTATCTCGAGATGTCGACTTTCTTCTTGAGATTTCGACTTTATTAACAATCGAGATTACGTCTTTATTTGAAGAATCAAGGAATTTTCAGTGATGAACTAGTTTATCCATTTTGCTCAAACCGTATTCCCAGTTTAAGCCTTTACCCAACGAATCGGCCGCATCCGCACGCGTAATATGCAAATTCAGCAGTTGAAAAAATATTATTTTTCAAAAAATTTCAACAAAACCATATCATGTGACCCCTCGTTGGAACGAGCTCGTCGAGCTCGTTCCAACGAGGGGTCACATGATATGGTTTTGATGAATTTTTAAAAAAAATTTCAAAAATTTCAAAAAAATGATATTTAAAAAAATAAATTTTAATATCGTCTGCGTTGGGTAAGGGGTTAAAAAGTTGTGCATATATTTTAAATTAAATTGTAAATATAATTTAATCAAATTGTACACACAATACAATCATATCGTATGTACGATTTAGTTAAAATAAATTTACAGTTTAGTTAAATAGAACATACGTAATATTTCAGGTACAATGTGAACTATAGAGTGGCTTCTGGTAGCCCACGTGAGCGGTCGTGTTATGTCGTCCGTGTCATATTGATTGACACGTTCTGTCAGGCTGATACATGGTTCCGTTGTCCAGTATTGTTAGTAGAGACAATCATCTTGGAAATGTGGGCAACACGTGATTTTCATGAGATCGAGTGATTTGTAATCTGTACTGAGGTTGAGTTCCTTTGTATGGGATTACTATTTTCTCCCCACCACTGCATGTGTAATATACGTGTGTCCCGGGTGAGATAGAAGGGAGAGACAGATGTATCCCACCCCCACCCACGTGACGTTATACATTTATAACGTTATTATAACGTTATGCATATCGTATCGGTTTCTTGCTACCAACTAACCATATTGACGTCATCGGAATGCAGTGTGATCAAAGTTCGATGCTCTAAAACTCTTCAAACCTCAAGCTGCCACCGTTGCTAATCGATTTCGTGGTATATACCTTTGGTATATACATAACTTGTGCATGCTCTTTCCGATGGTGTCATCAGTTTCTCAAAACAACGAATACAAAATGAGTTGATTGAATCAACACGTGACTCCCGACTACCTCTGGCTAACGTAATCGCTACATGGTGGGGTGAGAAAAATCATACTCGATGAGTCTGGAGGTAGGAATGGGGAAATCTCACCCTCGGGGAAAGATATTTGAACCAGACCCTCGGCAAGCCTCGGGTCTGGTTCAAATATCTTGCCCCTCGGGTGAGATTTCCCCATCCCACCTCTAGACTCATCGGGGATCATAATAATCCCTATTGGGGGTGGGTGTGAGATGGGGAAATCTCACCCAAGGGCAAGATATTTGGGCCAGATACGAGGTTTGCCGATTCTCTGGACCAAATATCTTGTCCCGAGAATGAGATTTCCCCATCTCACACCTATCCCCATCAAGGCTAATTTTTCTCCCCCGACCAAAGCACTCTGACGTCATCAAAAGTAATCCAGGAGCACTTGCAGCTGTATCGAACAATTTTGTTGTCCATTTCTGAAAAAAAACTAATTAGCTTATCGGAAAGAGTGCACAAACGTTCTGTAAAAAACATAGGTATATACCACAAAATTAAATCCCAACGCCGGCAAGACTGGGGATAAAGATTTGTAACAAACTGAACATTGACACATTCCGATGACGTCAGTCGGGCGAGTGCATCAATCGATCGATGGAAATTCTGCGCAGTCATTTGACATTATTTGCTTTCAATATTTGTGTTCCTTCAAATGTCTATCATGCGATGATCAAATAGTCCGTGCGCTCATTAAATATGCTAATAAGCTGGTAATGCGGGTCATGTGAGATAGATATCTATCTTCCATAGACTTCTCACTTGAGACACGCATATCTTGAACATGAAGTAGCTAGAAAACTCAGGTGCAAAGTATGGGTATTATTTGGGAAGTATTATAGAATGGAAATCCGCGTTTTGTGGATTTTTTTAATCCAAATTCGTGCCATGCCTGGATCTGGTGGCCCGATCACGTGGTATGCTTTTTATTCTATTGAATGAGAGTATTTTACTTGCTCAAATTGTGCCACCCTGTAGGTTTTCGAGTTGTTTTTTTGTTATTTAGCTCAACAATTGGATTTGAGGGGCAAGCGGGCTAGCGTGACCTTTCTCGTTGAACAAATATCAATGGATTCGGTCAATAATTTGGTATGTGATACTTTCTAAACAAGGCCTTGAATGAGTCGAACCTGGAACGGTTTTGCCATATTTTATCGAGATATGACACTTAATTAGTTAATATTTGCCTGTTTTTAGCGATAACTTGAACAAATATTGGTCAACATCTAGTAAAAGTCTTTCTTAACGTATTGAATGAGTTCGAAAACTGATTCGCATCGACCATATTGAGCGGAGTTATAGCCCTTAACCCTTTACCTAACATGAAAAGCAGACGACACTTGCAAAAAAAATTCTTGAATAACTAATTTTTTTCATTTTTTGTCTCAAAAACATAGGTTATGACCCCTCGTTGGAACGAGCTCGACGAGCTCGTTCCAACGAGGGGTCATAACCTATGTTTTTGAGACAAAAAATGAAAATATTTTGAAAATTAATTGGCGATATTTGGGAATAGCGCTGGCCGCTTTTGGCCGTTACGTTAGGTAAAGGGTTAATTAATTTTTGCCTGATTTCAGCTCGTTTGCGCGACAACCCGGAACAAATGGCAATCGATTTGGTCAATATTTGGTATGTTAGACCTTCTTAGCAATGTCATGAATGAGTCTGAAAACTGGTACGGTTCGGACATACCTAGCGGAGTTTTAGCCCTTTATTATTTGATTTTTTCCCGGTTTCAGTTCGTTAGCGTGATAACTTGAACAAATATTGATGGATGTGGTCAATATTTGAGATGTGAGACTTTCTTAATGTCTTGAACGAGTTTGAAAACCGGTGCGGTCTGGCAATACTGAGCGGAGTTTGGGCTCTTAATTAGTCAACTTTTGACTGTTTTAGGCTCGTTAGCGCGATAACTTGAACAAATATCAATGGATTGGGTCAATATTCAGTACGTGAGACTTTCTTTATACAGTTTTGAATGAGTTCGAAAACTGGTTCGGTTCAGCCATACTGAGCGGAGTTATGGTCCTTAATCAGTTAATGCTTGCTAAATATTACGGTATCCAGACAAAACTCCCATATGAATATAATCTCGAAGGGAAAAATCCACTCTGACAGCAAGCCCCCATGGATAAACCGCCCATAGAATCTAACTCCCTCTGGACACATTCTCACCGCGTGTAGAACCAACAAATTGTTACTCCAAAATCAGTTCACATTAACCTTTATTCACACCACCAGAGAAAAAATAATATAATATTTCTTATTTTGACCAGCAATTAAGATATGCCAGATAAACAGTACGGCCGCCATGGGCTGGTCACTTTCCACGGGTGGGCAATATTTCCACGGACGCAATAATATTGGATTCCAAACAATAATTATAGCAATAATCATCATAAATTTATTTAATGAAGCACCGGGTACAACCGGTGCTTCATTAATTAAAATTTTGCTGCTGCCGATTCACCTGGTAAACGCATGCGTGAACGTCATTGGATTATGGCCAGTCCACGGAGACTGTCCTGTACTGAAAGGCATTCAGCATCCAGCGAACTTTCCGTCGAGTTCTGCTTTTATTATGCACGTTAACCCTTTACCCAACGTAACAGAAAAACCGGCCAGCGCTATTCTCAAAAATCGACAAATAATTTTCATTATTTTTTTTTATTTTTGGTCTCAAAAACATAGGTTATGACCCTTCGTTGGAACGAGCTCGTCGAGCTCGTTCCAACGAGGGGTCATAACCTATATTTTTGAGACAAAAAATGAAAAAAATAGTTATTCAAGAATTGTTTTTGCAAGTGTCGTCTACTTTTCATGTTAGGTATAGGGTTAAAGTCGATAGAGGCGTATAGTGTGTCACTGTTGTATGATTACAATAGCGGACAAAAAAATATCAATCGGATCGCGTCTGGGTAAAGCTCTGATTCACTCTCCTCACCACAGCGCCGCAAAACATCAGGTCTAAAAACTGATGCGAGGACATCGAATCTCATATGCTTTATTATGCCTCAAGTTTGTAACATCAGCCGTGATTGGTTAATTTGACACCTTTTAAAAGTCATAGTACTGGAGTTTTGGGGCAAAACACGGGTACTATCGGAACGTTTTTCCCTGGAGACAAGAGAACGAAGAAAATGTAAGCGCCACTTCCATTGATCAGCGTCGATTAGAATTTCTCAACACCAAACGCTGGCTCCGTGTCCGTTTAACTTTTTTCAACACCGGTAGACACAAACTTACCAACAAATATATCATCTTCAGTGGGTATGTTTTCAATTTTAACTGCAAACAATGAATTCAAACGAATCAGAAATATTAAAAAACTCACTCACGTGTTGTTCACCACTTCAGTGAATCCTGAATATGAGTCTCAGTTATGACTTCAATCAATTATATTTAAGAAATAACTGTTGTTTTCCTTCGGTTTATGTGATATAAACCGAAAATTTTCAGCACAAGCTTCATAACAAGCATTAACAATGAATTATAACATGAACAGCATGATGCAGTTGTAAACATTGTCATTTGTTGATATAGAAACTCCCAAAGCGACGGCACTTGTGACAATTCATTTTCGAAGAGACGTCATTCGTTCGAAATAACGTCTTGTTTTTGGATTCGACTACATTGTTGTTACAAGATTGATGGCATGTTGCAGTTAACGCTTAACATTGAAAGTCATATTTTGTTCGGCTTAATAAAATAATTAGAACGTTTCAGCTTCGCTGCTTCAGGTTTTATTTCAGAAATCACACAAACTCAGGTACTATCGACCGATAGAACATGAAAAGAAACGTTCTCATATTATAATAGTGAGATTCTACGACGTTATGGTGAGGTAACCGATCATTTCGACCGTATCTGGACCCAATCGCTATCAGGTAAAAATTATGCCACCTCCCCGCTTCTGTAATAACACTACTGCATTTATCTATCGTTACTACATTTGTCGATCACTACACGCGCGCATGACAGAAGATGACCCGAATTATAAACATTTGCACTGAAAAAAGATTCCGTTACACGATAGGCCTGATAACAAGAGAAAGTGTGTGCTTTCCCATCATTATCTTTGATCCAATACAGAGAAGAAGCTTTTACAGGTGAAGTTCAATTGTCTGCATTTGTCAGCACACAAACAAAAATTTACAAGAATACTTTAACCTTTCTGACCTTATGAATGACAAACCTATATTTTTCAGTGTATACATGCTAGATATGTAGTTTCGTGCCAGCATATCAATACAGGGTTGTAGTTTAATCTGTATTACATATCCATTAAACTTTAACTCTTTACCCAACGTATCGGCCAAAACCGGCCAGCGCTATTCTCAAAAATCGATAATTAATTTTCATTATTTTTTTCCTTTTTTGTCTCAAAAACATAGGTTATGACCCCTCGTTGGAACGAGCTCGTTCCAACGAGGGGTCATAACCTATGTTTTTGAGACAAAAAATGAAAAAAATTAGTTATTCAAGAATTTTGTTTGCAAGTGTCGTCTGCTTTTCATGTTAGGTAAAGGGTTAAACCCTTGTATTTAACGAAATAAATGCTATGACATAAATGTTTCTGAATTCAACTGGTGATGTACAAGCCGGAAGGTTTTTTTCCCCAGCAACCGTTTATACTAGTTCCTTTCCCGTAGAGTCATTACTTACGCTTCTAAAAGTTTCCAAATTTCGTTTTACAATTATCATCGTAATGTGAAGATGAAAACGTCCAGCGTAAAATAAAGTCGATTCACAAAAACTATGAGTTAACCAAAAATGAGATAATATTAAAAAAACAATCATTTCCAACCACAACATTAACCCTGTCCCGTGGCCGTCTAGTCTGCGGATCCCGTTATATCTAAATTGGTCAACTTCATTTCGGTAAATCTTCGGTCATCATGACATGATTCGAACTTCTTTTTAAAAAGTTTCTCCCAGCTGTTTTGCAAATCTGCCCAAGTTTGTACTTATATTTTTACTAACAGTAATAGCCACCAAGTGGTTAGGCGTGAATGGACACCATTCGAAGAGAAACAGCGATACGAAATTCAACAAAAACGCTCAATAGAAAAGATAACGAATGTAATTTAGACTGGTTCCCAAAAGGTTGTTTTGATTTTTTATTGATCCTTTTAATCACTACAGGTTCAAACAAAACAAACGTACTCTTCACCTTTGGGTTTAAACATCGGACTTAAAATTTGTATATTTAAATTAATTTTAATGCATGGGATGTGTAATACACATAGGACACGATGTGTGTGTTTGAATCGGTGGGTGCTTTACATAACTAGTTGGAATGGCGTAGTCATATTTCGCTCGAGCCTACGACTCTCGCGAAATATGACTACGCCATTCCAACTCGTTCTGTAAAACACCTCCCGATTCAAACACACATCGCGTTCTGTCTTTGTGTTTTTAAGAATACTTTTTATGAGTTTACAAATGTGAAGATGGATTTGAAAATCAGAAGTAGTATATCATGTACCCCTAAAGAGGTGACCAGAGGCGTCATGTGGGTTGCCATAGTAGTCCGTCTGTTTTGATTCCACGTTGATACGAATGGTTAGTGCTCATGCCTAGCGCATGTTGTTATGGTGACACTTAGGGGCGCGGTGACTCAGTTGGTAGAGGTGCAGGCTGCAAGCCGAGAGGTCCTCGGTTCGAATCCCACCTGCGGCAACCGCGTGTGTCCTTGGGCAAGACATTTCACCTCCATTGCCCACGTGGGGGCACGGTTACGCTGTGTACTAAGGCGTACAGCACGTCGATGGTGCACCTGTCTTCAACCAATGCTAACCCTGCTTGTGTGGAGTTAGTATGTCGGGGAGCTGACAGTTGCTCGCCGTTGCTCGGTGGTTCTCTCCGGGTACTCCAGCTTCCTCCACCCGTAAAACTGTCGTGGTCATGATAAGCCATTGTGCAGAAATATGTGATCTTAAACACCAATAAATAAATAAATAATAATAAATAAATATGGTGACACTTGTTTTCATCATGCGTTTTCTATGATGGAGGCCGCCATATTGTTTATATGATGGGACGTGGTTGCTACGAAAAAACGAAGATTATAGCGGTTTATTTAATTATGGTATCAATGTATTAAATATTTTATTGAGAGTTCTCTGCCTTGAAATGTTGCACTCGGATATGATGCAATATTCGACAATAGGGCTCCCAGAAAAAAACCCAAAACTTCCTCCACCCGTGAAACTGTCCGACGCAAGTTGACCCTGGCTATCGAAAGTGTCGTAAACCCCAATAAATAAATAAATAAATAAATAAATAAATAAATAAATAAATAAATAAATAAATAAATAAATAAATAAATAAATAAATAAATAAATAAATAAATAAATAAATAAATAAATAAATAAATAGGGGTTATACTGATAGATGTTCTGAATGACAGATTATCTGTGAAGTAGTTGCTTCAAATTAGTTTGCCATAACAAGTCAAGTTTGCTTAGTAACTTTTAATAAACGAAACCAACAGACAGCTCCGAGAGCTGTTTGTTGTTATCGTTTATTGAAAGTAACAAAAGGGAAAACTAACTTTATTTGTTACTGGTATAAGAGATGCTTTCTAAGCAATTACTTGCTTCTCAATCGGACCTTACACGCCCGTCTAATAATTTCAAGGAAGTAAACCTTATCGAAAGGCGATTTTCTTGACGATATTAGTCAGGGATGATGCCCGCTTTTGCGATCACTGTTCTGTAATAAAGATATATGCTTCTTTCCACCCTACAGTCTGGATTTAGTCCGGGAGATTCTACAGTGTATCAGTTAACTGATATTTATAATATAATACATTATGTTTAGCTCTTGACGAGGGAAGGAAATTAGAATATAATTTTGTGACATTAGTAAGGCCTTTGATCGTGTCTGGCACAAAAGACTATTGTATAAAGTTGTAAAATTGGAATAATAGGCAATCGGCTTTTGTGGTTCGACCCATATATAAGTCAGAGAAAATAAAGAGTTGTAATTGACTCGCGGTCCTCCAGTCTGATGTATACTGCTTCTGGGGTGCCACAGGGGTCAGTATTAGGGCCTCTGCTATTTCTCATTTACATAAGCGATATTGTTACTGACATCAATTCCAAAATTCGACTCTTTGCAGATGACGCATCGCTGTACCTAATAGTAGAAAATCCAGAACAGACAGCTGTGATATTAAACAACGTTCTCATGAAAATAGAGATCTGGGCACACCAGTCGTTAGTCTATTTTAACCCAAATAAAACGGAAACAATGGCAATCACTCGAAAACGTAACCCTCTCCCTAGCTCCGTCCTTCAACTATCATCGACACCCATAAAGGAAGTGAAAGCCCACAAACACCTCGGCCTAATATTCAATGACGACGATAAATGGGACATGCATATTCGCGACATTATAACAAAAGGGTGGCACCGACTAGGACTCCTCAGAAAATACAAATATATTTTGAACCGAAAACCTTGGAAAAAGTGTATTTTGCATTTAGTCCCTGCACTGGAATACTACGCGGATAGAGAGAGAGAGAGAGAGAGAGAGAGAGAGAGAGAGAGAGAGAGAGAGAGAGAGAGAGAGAGAGAGAGAGAATACTTTTTATGAAGTATTTATAAATTACTAGCGGGTGATACCCGGCGTTGCAAGGGAGAAGATGGTTATATCAGCCGTTTTCGAAATAGAAGTCATGGTCACCAATTTCAAGGTCAAGGTCACCCTGCGCGGGCACCCCGATAAAGTCAAAATGATCGATGGGTCAATATACTCGCACATATGAAACTTTATACCGATCGGCCCAGCCGTTCTCGAAATAAAAGGTCATGGTCACCAATTTCAAGGTCAAGGTCACCCCGCACGGGCACGTCACCCACCCCATGTTACCCGCAGGGACAAATTACCCCTGTGTAGAAAATTTGAGATCGATCGGTCGAGAAACGGAGGAGTTCACCCGGAACAAAGAGAGAGAGAGAGAGAGAGAGAGAGGGAGAGAGAGAGAGAGAGAGAGAGAGAGAGAGAGAGAGAGAGAGAGAGATATTCAGCATACATGTTCTGCCAGATTGGCTGTCTTCCTGTCATTCCCTGTGGTGTGTTTGTGGATTGGATGGATGGATACAAGTTAATATAAGAAATTGGTATTGATGAACGACTTATATGCACGTTGGTGCTGATGGCGTGGCGAGGTAGAATGGACGTTTCACACTGGTGTTATCGATAATGGATAAAAAGATAATATATATATATCGTCCTTCCACCCAGCACCGACCACACAAGTGTATATGTGTACATATGGTCACGATTAGCCATTGTGCAGAACTATGTGACCTTAAACACCAATAAATAAATAAATAAATAATATATGTATACATACATAGACACACATATACATATATCTGTGCATATGTACGCGCGTGCACAAGAGCGCAAGTATATATATATGTAATGGCCTATGGTCTCACCTATTAAACACAGGAGTATCAATTAATGGTAGATCCGTGAAGAAGCAGCTACTTGAATTTAATTTATGTATATATATACACACTCCTTAAGAGATCTGGAGTATACCCGTTCTCACGTACACACAAAACGTGCATTAACATCGAAGGGTACGGAATAAACCTATATGTGGGGCTCCACAAAGTAAGATGTGGTTTAGTAATGGCGATTACAGTCCTTGCAGTTAGTATCATTACAGTTTACTTCACTGAGATATTCTTCCAACATTTGTCTTATTATAGTTTGTTTAAATTCATTTCTGTTTGATAACTTAGTTAAACGTTTGTCCACACTGTTCCATGTTTTGGGAAAGAGGCTAACGGGGAGAGGATCTAGTGATTTATTTCTTGTGTTCTTTACCTGGAGGCCACCAGACTGTCTTGTGGCAAGTCCTGGCGTGACCATTTCATTGAAATAGTGATCGAATGTTGCCGGAAAGTGCTTGTATTTCCAGTCGTGTACGAATAGCATAATATGAAAGATGTGGATGTCCCTGAGTATGGGGCCTGTATTTTTTGTTGTTTATAATACGGAGTGCACGTTTCTGCAAAAGGAATAATTTATTGATAGATTTTGAGTGCCCCCATATCTGAATTCCGTATAGGAAATAACTATGTATAATGGCATAGTATAGGAAAAGTAATGCGTGGTGGGGCAATACGTTTTTAACTCTGCTAATTACATTAAGAAATCTGGAAACTTTAGAGCAAAGTATTGAAATATGTAATTTGTAGGTCAGTTTGTCGTCGATATATATTCCAAGAAATGTTACTGCGTTCTCATTTTCTGCTGACCCCACCCTTCCTACTTGACCGTTATTAACGAAAATTCTTAAGTTGATACTTTTACGTTGTGGAGGTTAATCAATATAAAGTTACTTTTGTTAGCATTTAACTTTAATTTGTTTGTGGAGCACCATATGTGGATGTTCTCTAGTTCGGCGTTAATTGTTTCATACAGACCATCAATGTCATGTCCTGATGAGTACACTGATGTATCATCAGCAAATGACAGTATGGGATAACTGTACTTAGGATATTACCCCGACAGACTTGAAAATATACAGATTGAAACTGCAAGGCGCTGGCAACAGGAGCAACAAAATGCGCGAGTAAGACCTCAATCTCTATTGAGACTGGTTGGGAGCCTCTCAAGAAAAGGAGAGAAAAACACAAACTTATATACATTTTTTTTTTAAAATGTAGCATGGGATCACTCCTCCTTACTTGTCGACTCTTATCCCTCCCCAGCTATCAGAAATACAGCCTATAACCTTCGAAGTAATACAGATCTATCTCAGCCTACTTATCGCTTGTACAGTCACCAAAAATCCTTCATCCTCTCTGCCACAAAATAGTGGATTGACGTATCACCGGAGGTGAGAACCAACCCTTCATTAGCGCACTTAAAAACCTTTCTTAATAACGACTGGCTTCGTCCGCCAGGTCACTTTTATGCATGTTATTCTTGCCAAGCTGAAATATTCGGTTGTAGACTTCGACTGTGCTGTAACAATTTAAATGAACACTTGTTCAGATTTTTTTAAGTATCTCCCCCTTATGTATATGGGGAGAAGTGGAAACTTCTGAACATTTTCTTATTTACTACCCGCGCTTTGCATATCAAAGGCGTCAACCCATTCTAAATCTACTCAACTGGAATGACTACAACTCACTCCTATACAGGAGTGAAGCACTATCATATTGTGGGAAGTTTACAAGTTTTAAAACAGTCCGGAAGTTTATCATTTTGTCAGGAAGATTTGGAAACTGATATGCTTCAAAATTGGAAAAAAAACGAAACACCGGATTATTTAAAAAAGAAAATGCTCGGCTCACGACGCATCAGACCCACTCACCCACTTAAGGTCTTTTTCGCACTGGAGGCGATACGTGTGCTGCGGGGTGTACAGTGGGGGAAGAATTTGACTATTTCCGCTTTCTTTTTGCCCACGATAATATTGGTTGCGCAGTGAACGGTTCTGGTAGGCCATCGGGCTGATACGGTCATCGGATGCTGCGGGCCCAGTGTGTAACCTTGTGTGACGGAACGTGGGGTTTATGTGACTGCCAGCGCACTGGGCACGAGGTACTCGGTGGCTGTCGTCGTTGTCGGGCTGGGCTGTGGTCATTGCAATATACCCGAAGCGGATTGATGTAGACTTTTGTCTGTTGCATCGTTCGCGGAGCACGTCCCGCCTCTAGTGTGTAAAAGTTCCTAAACAAATAAAACAACAACATACTCACCTTATACATAACAGTAGTGTGATGACGATAAACTACTACCGAGCTACTATACATACCGCTCCCCCTTCCCCATCCCATTATCCCCATTTACCTTTGCCTCCGTTTTCACTGAAAAACAGTATTTGTTCCCGTAGTTCATCATACAATTAAAGCCTCTGCCCGCTTCGGGAAGTGGAGGTCTGGCATTCTTAGAAAAGCAGGAGGGCTAAAAATCGCTCTCCTGACATGACCTAGGGGAGAGATTAGCTCTCCTCAAGCTTACAAAAGCTAAAAATGGCAAAATGAAGTTGTACTATTTATGAATTCTGCAGACTGGGCTTTGTACATTTTATTTGGTGCTGCTAACTAGGTAGTCTCTGTGAGATGGCTACACTGCCCCTCCCACACCTCAGGGCCTTGCTAAGGCCCGGAGGTGTGGGAGGGGCAGTGTTGCCATATTGCACAGCCCACTAACACAGCAGAGATCTGAAAACCTGTGGGTTTTAGGAATAGGCTGTTGTGGTAATCATTATTTTCTAAGGCTAGGAGGGCTATTTTCGCCCTCCTCAATTTTTTTAAGGCGAGCAGTAGGCGAGCGAATAAATCGCTCTCCTGAAAATGCCAGGCCTGGAAGTGGACTGTATAATTCATGTTCCAGGTGGAGACAGCCTTATATAAGCTGCAAGCTTGATGCTGTATCCCTTTTTGTATTGTATTTATAAAGTTGTGTACATTGCGTTATTCCTGTAATATATTATCATACAGAAATAAATACTGTTTAAACTAAACTAATATGGATATAGGAAAACTGATCACAAATCCACTCGGCTCATATATTTCGGTAACTATCTGTAGCTCTTGTGGGGAGCTCCCTTATTATCCCCCATAAAGCATCTCCAGCTCAATTGACACCATTAAAATTATAGAGTGAGGCTCTTGGAAACACCTTGGATTAACTACCAATTCAATTGCAGTGACGCTGGATTATTTTGCACTTTAATAGACTACCAAACTACTGCCACGCTTGATCTAAATATTTTAATAACTACACCTCTCGTCATGTTAAATAAGTTAGGCCGTGATACTGCAGATAAGAAATGCACCTGGAGTCAGAACGGTATACGTAAAGTCCCCTTCAAGTTTTGCATTACCACCTGCATGTTTAAGACTTCTGCAGTTTTCTGTTTTTTCTACTCTGCTGGTTTGCTTTTCATTTCACCATCAACAAGATGGAGAAGGGGAATCAGCAGTTCCATGTCATCACATACCAACAACTGTATCTTCTAGCCTCAAACATTTATGGCGTCTGCCAAGTATTACACCAGCCAAAGAGTGTGTCACAAAGTACAGTGATTGAAGGGAAAATTGGTGTGGTTAGATATGCCTGGCTGGTAAAAAGTCTCCACTTGAAAAACATGTTCGAGAGTTGAAGACACGAACAACACTCACAAATACTCGGAACAAAACTAAGGCACATATTAATTTATATGTGACTTGAGCTGGGTAGGTTTGTTTGGATTTCCAGTTTGGTTCCGATTCTCGAGGGAAGCTGGAAAACCGCAAGACCGAGCAAACACCGGCCGAACGGTTTTACTGTGTTTGTGCACAAACTAATCAAGCTACCTTACTGGGGGGGGGGGGGGGGGAGGGGGGGGGGGAACTGGGCTACTGGCCGTTATAGACTCTCGCCATGTAGTCTGTCCACCAAAGGGGCGAATACGTAGTGTTCTCATTATTACATTTTTTCCCCTATTGACTCGTCATCTGACGAGCCAATAAGTGAGAAAATGTGACAACGAGAACACAAAATCGACCAGATAAATTTTCTTCAGTTGTTAAAAACCATATAAACCACTTCAATAGAAGTCGTTTCTGTTCAGGGCGAATGGTTGTGGCGTTTTTATCGTGAAAATCCATTGTATTTCTCAAGATCGGGGCCGTTCTGTCGTATTCGGTCCCTCGGGGTTTGAGCTGCGGACCTGTATGATACGGTAGCGCAAGTTAGATAGCGTGTGGTGTTCTTGGTTAAAATGGATGGCGATGGGATGTCCAGTTTGTGTCTGATGTCTGCCTTATGTTCTCACATGCACCCGCCATACGCATCCACCAGGAGGATATATATAAAAACCACATCACGAGTGAATCTATTTGTCTCTGATGAGTTCACCAAAGAACGAAACCGGTCATGTTAAACACATCCGACTATCCGGGATAACCGTATAGCAGGCCCCTTTGAACTTATTCAAGTTGGTCTTTTGTACTTTCTTCAGTTGTTACCCTAATTTTTTTTTCCTGTCTAAAAAGGCTTACAGGCTGATACCCTAGAACCTCGAAGAATTATTAAAGGGAATTTAGCCTGAACCCAATGGTGATATTTGCAGACACGGCCTTTATGGTGAGTGGTGTCTTACACACACAGAACGACACACACGCATGAATGGGTTAATCGATATGTCACGAGTGCCAGCGGAGAAGGATAAAACAAAACTAGAGGCGGCAGGCCTCGAGTTTTATCCTTCCGCGATGGCACAAGTGCCATATCGATTAACCCATTCACAGGCGCGTGTCGTTCTGTGTTTATTACACGTCTTCACGTCTATATAAAAAAAACAATTATTAGAAGGATACTCAGCAATTTAGTTGACAACTATCGACATTTTATCGCCAACCAAATTTTGCGAGGTGAACCCGTGTTACTGTTTCGTCCCCTGAGTTCCATTGCGTTCTATGTGCCTGCTAGCACATATAACACATTGGAAGTCAATGGGCGATTTTTAGCTGTCGCTGGGGATTGAAAATGTAATTGCGGTGCATGATTTGTAGAAAATTCCAGTGAAATTTCTCTTCTATTTAAAAATAGTCTGTCAACGATCTGTGTTCCGCACATATGCACAGAACGGATTTTCATTTTCCGAATGGTTTCGTGTTGCTGTAGATGGAGATTACATGGAACAAGCGTGTAATAAAAACTATTGCGTTTGTTTTCCAAGTTAAGGAGCTCGAATTGTTGATTATTATATGTTTATAATTTAATCACTTGCCCCGCCTCTGCGTTTGATTGGTTGAACGCATACAGCGTGAAAGTCGTCAAAATCGTATAAACCAAACACGTCATGATTTGGGATGTCGCACCACGTTCGCACATCCGACGCAACTTTGAAGACTATGGAAGCCCCGCCCACTCAATCCAATTGTCACCGTGAGGGCGTGACGGCAGACTGATAGATGAATAACAAGCTTGTAAACAAGATCAATGATCGATTTTTCATCGCCTCCAGTCAGCAAGAATATAATGATAATTTCTCGGGAACAATTGAATTTAAAAAAATATACCGAAGTGGGAGACGAATAAAATATTCATACATCCAAACATGATTTTGGGGGAACTTGAAAAAAATGTTTTTAATGATATTGTTACGTGACTTGCTAAATATCTGTTGTCTGCGATCGAAAATCAAAACAACAAACAATTTGACAGTGATTGACGTGACCTGTTTGTGGCACACTTTCCTGAGTTTGACTCTCGTCTTTTGCGAAAATTAAAAGTTTTTTGTTCACGTACACATCGTTTTTTATTTTTTAATATTACTGCCGGATTAAATTATAAGAAATAACTGTTGTTTTCCTTCGGTTTATGCGATATAAACCGAAAATTTTCAGCACAAGCTTAATCATAACTCGCTACGCGAGTTATGAAGCTTGTGCTAAAAATTTTCGGTTTATATCGCATAAACGGAAGGAAAACAACAGTTTTTTCTTAATTAACACATGGAAAATTCGAATCGAAACGGATTTTTGTTTCCTCAAACCAAACCGAATCTGAAAAGTCAAAACCTCCAAGCTCAACATGTGACGCATAAAACAATTTTCAAATCAGGAAAGAAACGAAAAAATTAAAGGATGAAATTTTGACGAAATTTCATTTCCGTCCACTTCAGGCCTTCACCATCAGCAATCCATTTGAGCCCATGACCACCGTCAGAATTCATTCCATGGAATGCTCCGTTGACGTTGCTTCCACGAGCGTACCACCAACCTCCACCATTCTCGTACGGATAGTGATATGAGCCTGTAAAGTCTTTGTCGTCTGTGGAGAATCTTATTAAGGGAGCTCTTTCATATGGGTCTCCTGTAATAAAACCGTTGAAATACACAAATGTGACAGCTGAATTCAGGGAAATGCCTTAAAGTGCGCATCAAGCATACAGTACAGTCGTCATGGATTGGCCGCAATCCACGCGTAAGCAGTGATGACCATACATGCGCTTACCAGGTAATAAAAATCATCATCAGCAAAATTTTAATTATTGAAACAGTGGATTGTACCCGGTGCTTCATTAATTAAATTATTGATGATTATTCCTATAATTAGTGTTTGCAATCTAATTTTATCGCGTCCGTGGAAATATTGTCTACGGCGGCCGCAATGTATAACTGCGTGTATGCGCGGGTAGGTCAGCAACCTGGCTATGAGAGGTGAGGGTGGGGGACTTGTGCGGGAACGTAAAAAATGTCAACCTTATATACATTCATTCCTAAGACTGGTTCATACACTCACAACCTAATATTCCTTGGGTCAAAAAACACTCAATCAAGGTGGTCCAATTGGTATGAAAACTTAATTTTTCCCCGGAAAAGACCCCTGAACTTTCATCTACGGAGAAAAACACTCTTAACCGAGAACAGTGAAATGAAGGGTTAAAGTGTGTCTGTGTGGGGTGGAGGAGGGGGGGGGGGGTCGTGGGGTGGGGGTAGTGTTTTTGTTACCACTGATAACAGAGAAATGTGTTATCCTTCACTACCTTAACAAGCCTGGCTACGCCCCCGGGTTTGGATCTATGGCGGATGTTGATTGTTACAAAACGGTGGACTTGGTTGGAATTTCCAAGAAGATAGTTAGAATTTTTAACTCTTCACACAACTCGAACAGCCGACGACATTCGCAAAAAGTATCTTGAATGACTGACCGTTTTCATTTTTTTATCTCAAAAACCTAGCTTATGACCCTCATTGAAACGAGCTAATTATGACACATAAAAGGGAAAAGATAATACAATTTGAATGGCGATTTTTGGTCGTTATGTTGGGTAAAGCGTTAAATATTGAAGTTTTATGAAGAAGTTTCTATTGTTGTTGTGGGATATTTACAGATTATCGTGATAATGTGCATGTCCGGTGATTTGTATCAGAGTCGAGGCGGTGTCCAGAATGGGATCTCAATGAGCCCATTTTTGGACACCACCGAGAATCTGATGCAAATCACAGGACATGCACATTATCATGATAATTCATTTATCTAACAATTCTGTCACATACACAGATTAAATCTTAACCCCTTTCACCCAACGTAACGGCCAAAACCGGTCAACGCTATTCTCAAAAATCGCCAGTTAATTTTCATTATTTTTTCATTTCTTGTCTCAAAAACATAGGTTATGACCCCTCGTTGGAACGAGCTTGTCGAGCTCGTTCCAACGAGTGGTCATAACCTATGTTTTTGAGACAAAAAATGAAAAAAATTAGTTATTCAAAAATGTTTTTTGCAAGTGTCGTCTGCTTTTCATGTTAGGTAAAGGGTTAAATTATTTTTAAACATTTTTGGGACATAATGTTCGGACGATCACTGAAACGCACATAGAATGTATCCATGCGCCTGTTATGATAGCCCGTAGCGCTACCGGAAACGAGTCGTCTATATGATACGGAATCAGAATGAGTCGTCTAATACGTACCGTTTCTCGCAGTTTTCAGGCCAAAATCTATATGATTGTCAGATAAATACTTTAAAGCTCTTAATATTGTATTAGAATACCTATTCGACCAAGAATTCGGCTGACAATGCGGTTATGATTTCGATTGCACCATGTACCGCATGGCTGGGGTAATTGTAATAAATGTAATTAATTACATGTTTTCAAAGTAATTGGGTGTAATGTGTAATTGAGACCTTTGTCAATTACATGTAATTGAAAAGTAATTAATTACATTGGAAAATATCATGTAATTTCAATTACTTTTCAATTAAATTTAGTCACAAACATGAGTGTAAAAATTTTTTAGAAAAGTGTCACTCAGTTTTGATTTTTGATGCAGCATTGGGGCATATATAGAAAAAGTGTGCAGGTGACTAGCTATTCCTACCTCCTGGCTAACTGGTGAACAATCTTGTGTGGTGAACTGAATGTTCAGGAGTTAGATTTTCTTGTCCTGATAATCTTTGTCTCTGTGATGTGTTTGATAAAAAAAACTATTGAGGCTTGTGCTTGTGTCAGTGTTTTAACAGTGATTGCTGTATATCTTATTTGATAAATGATAAAACTGAAGCTTGTGTTTGTATGATGTATTAATGTAGAACTACTCAATGGACTGAGGGCGTGGGGGGGTGGGGTCTTCCTACTAGACCAGTTCCTTTAGACTAATTCCCTTTAGGCCAATTCCCAAAAGACCAATTCCCCTTAGACCAACTACATAGTGTTATTGATTAAGGGTGGATTAAGGATAATTAAGAAAGCATTTATTTATAAAAATCTGCCCAACATCTATATCTATAAAGTATCGACAAGCCAGAACATGAGTCGACTATCAACTAAAAAAGGAGGTCCCCAGAGGGTGAATTTGGTGATGCTATCCTGCACAGCAGGGTAGCGTCACTAAATTTACGCTCTGTGAACCTAAACCTGAATCAAGGTCTCAAACATAAAGAGAAAGAGGTACCCAGAGGATACACTGGCCCACTGTATGGGATAGCATCAGCAAATTCACCCTCCGGGGACCTCATTCTGCAAATGACAGACTGCTTATTTTCAGACTTGAATAATCAATAACATTAAATACATGGATAAATATTTATAAATATATCAAATTATTGATATAGAATTATTTTTAAAGTAAAACACACCAGTTGGTCTTAGGGGAATTGGTCTTTTGGGAATTGGCCACGTGGGAGTTGGTCTAAAGGGAATTGGTCTAGTGGGGGGTTAAAAGAAAGATTATGTGTGACCTCCCATATTATTATTATTATTATTCTTAATTTTTGATTCATGGTTTAGGTCACTTTTTCAAGTTTCAAACTTGTTGCTTTTAGGTATTGGATTCGAAACAAAAAGTCCCACTCCCTTTACTTTTTTCTTTATTTTAAATAGAGAAAATTGTCAAGCATTATTAACAAATAAAAGAGAATTGAATTTAAATTGTCTTCACAACCTGTCACATAGAAACTGTTGAAAACTTTGTCCTTATTGGTGGCCTATGTTTGAGCTAAACCGATTTGACACCTTTAAACAATACAGTTAACTGCCTTTTGTCTGACCAGCTTCAAGGAGATACAATGGAACATGAAGGTTATATTGATCTCAAAACAACATGACAAAGCATGATATTTCTCTGTATTTGTTAAGAAAGATTATGAGCTGAGTATGAGGATGACACTTTTCAGAATTTAATGATGATAAAATGTAATAACCATATACCCCAGAGTCGTGATTGAAAGCAATGTACATTTGGTTGTATCTTTAATAATTTACGACTTGTCATGGCAAGAAATAGACAATATGTATTTTTGGTTTCTATTCCTTTTTTACAGTAGTTCCTGGGGAAATGAATAAAATGTGTGTGCTACTTTTTCCTTAACCTGAACCTGTTCCTCCTTCAACACGAGTAGACATGTGGAACTTAATCATTTACAGCCAATGAGGGTCGAAAGGGGCTTGCTCCCCATACCGTCCCTGCGCGCCTTCGGCGCGTTAAACCATTCCATTCGGATTCCTTAACCATCATCAGGTCAGGTCATTTTCACGGCCACATCACAGTCATCGTACATCGGACAGTAAGAGCAAACTTGAATTTATTAACTACAGAAAAGTGATTTTCATCATATTCTGAGTTACAAAAAGAGTCACAACCTAACGCAAACTGTTTGCTTTTTCTGAGTCCAGTTTTCCAATAATAATGCCATCACATATGAAGAGAACCACCTTCAGCACACAGGAGAGAAGAAGAGAGGAGAACAAAGATAGGAACAAAGAAAAGAGGGACAAAGAAAATGCAGCCAGGAGAATGTCAGGACAAGAGAGCAAGGTAAGTCCGAACTCTATTACTAACAATAGCTCAGGTTTAGGGGGTGACAGAATGATAGATGCATCCAGTTCAGAATGCGAGTTCTATTCCCCAGCCCAGTTCATGGAGGTGCCCAAAGACCTAAAAAATCAGATAGCACACCTAACAAAAAAAATTGAGGAAAAGGAAGACAAGATTGAAGAGAAGGATGCGGTCAGCAGGGATTTTATCAGGGGAACTTTCACCACACCATCACCTGTCTCACCTGTCAGGGAGATTCAGGTGGTGGCTGAGGTCCACAAAGTTCCTGCAACTCAAATTTCAACTACCTCTGCCAAAGAAAATCAGGTAGATGTGGTAGAAGTCACAGGTGTCCCGGGGCACAAAACATATGCGGAGGTAGCGGGAGGGCACAAAGGGTCTCTGAATGAGGGTGCAATGGGCACCCAAGCACCATCAGAGATCACAGCTGAGACGGTTCCATTGGATCCTGCGGATCCCCTAAACAGTAAGGCTTTCTGTCCAGACAAGGACATAACAGAAATGTTGGCCACCCAGCAGGACCTGAATGACAGTCAGAGCCAAGCAGTCAAAACTCCCAACAAAAGAAAAAGACTAAGCCTAGATCCTGAGGTGGAAACACAGGAGTTAGTGGATGAGGAGGGATTTATCCACACGGGCGACAGAAAGACCAAAAAAGTGAGGAAATGCCTCTCCTCCCCCTCAGACTCCTCTGCTTCAGCCACCGGTTCTGGCTCCAATACTACTTCCAGTATCTCAGAATCCAGTATCCCACCTCTCATGGAGAAACCTTGGAATACGGTAGTGTCCAACAGCATTGGCCAACTAAATATTACTCATCGATTAACCAACAGACACAGGGGGAGGGGAACCCACCCGTCCCCAGCAAAAAAGCTAACCCAGAGAATAATAAGTAATCACCCCTGGAGTGGAGTTATTACCCAAAGTATCTCTTTCCAATTATGAATATATGGGCATAAAACACAAGCAATGTTTCAGCCAACGGACCTCTGTGTTTAACCCAGAGGACCACTGGCTCGAGTAACTGTGCTTGTACATTATTATGCTTTGAAACAAACTTGCAGTTATTGCTTGGGTGGAATCTCAACTCTGCAGGTAATTTAGTGATAATACACCCTCCATGTATTGTACTTCGATTTGTAACACCCAACTTCAAATCCTGATACTCATGGCAATGAGTGGTTGACTTAATTGTATGTACATGTACCAGTATCTGTATTGACAATGGTACTGACTGCTTTCAAACAATCTATTCCTGATATATGCAGTTTGATGAAACCTGAACATGATTGGGGACTGGGTTCTAAGTTAACATTTACTTTGGTTTGTGTTACACCCAACTTCAAGTCCTTACACTCTTGGCAATGATGGTTGACTTAATTGAATGTACCAGTCAATTTGTCCATTCTCCCAAACAGAGAAACATTTTAGCATCTATCCCATGCTTTGGCGTGAGAACACAGATTGCAGCATACCTATAGGCACTTTCCTAAACTTTATTTCCCAAATTGTAACTTGTATACTATAAAAGTAAGTGGCACAAGATTATGCCATGTCTGTCAGTTCATTTGTATTTATTTTCGTTGGTTCGATAATTTGGCAAAAACGCCCAGAAGGGGGAGGAGATGGAGTGGAGGGTCACACACCCTACATTGTAGTGTGGGGAGGTGTGCAACATATTGTTTAATAAAAGTAATTACATGCAGTACCATTGTTAGTACATTACAGTCATTTAAAGATATATGCAACTAAGTGAATCATCATTTTCAACTTAATGCCAGGAGTATCAGGACTTGAAAGTGGGTGTAACACAAACCAAAGTAGGTGTAAGCTTAGAACCTAGTCCCCAATCATGTTAAGGTTTTGATGAACTGCATTTATCTGTTAATCAAATGTCTAAACTTAATTCTAAATAAAATTTCAACATAAAATAAATTATCAGTAAGGCTTGGAATAAGTGGTGGGACAAGGACAATGACCGGCACCAAACTTACTTTGACCTACACTCTTTGAAATCCATACGACATTTTGACCGATGCAATATTCTGCTCAATTTTAGAATCTGAGTTTAAAAAACACTGGTAATTCGGTATAAACTTAAATTCCATTGTGAATTAACAAGTTATTTCCTCATTTAGTAGTAACCATATGTCAATTTATAATGTGTAAAGCAATATGTTGAAAATGACCTGCACCAAATTAAAATGACCTGTACCAACTAATTGGGGCAGAACATTTTGACCTGCACCAGAAAAAAGACATTTTGAGCTTTGATTATTAGTTTTTTCAGTTAAGTAATTAATTTACTTTTAGAAATAATTTTAAATATTCATCCATACATACCTGTCGTTTTAAATACTTTCATTGGTTAAGTTATGGGGCAAAGACAGGTGAGGTGAAGGGGCTAGGGGTTAATAGTATTAGTAAAAAGAAGGGAAATGTTAATTAATCACATACACATTCCTACTCTGGTAAATGGTAAAAGAGAGTGAAGGATGTACATGCAACAGATAGAAAGAAGTGTTATCCCCAGTGGCCCTACCGACTCCAATTTGTTCGGCACTGTCTCAATAATTCTTGAATGAATGAATAAATGAATGAATGGATAGATGAATGAACGGTTCATTCAACAAATATGACAAGTTACATCAGTAATAAATACAAAAAGATATTGCTGTTGCATCTATTTCATTTTTAATAGGATAGAACATTATTAAATGAAATATTAATATCAACAGTATAGTGGTAAGAAAAAAATTGTTGAAGGGAGATGGTAGAAGTGTAAACTTATATGTAAAAATCCCCGGGTGATTATATTTACAGTACACTTATTTATCCCGGTTTTATCTTTTTTCACTTAAGATGAGAAATAGTATCGCATCAATTTATGTCAGATATAGGGAAAAGTATGCTGAAAAAAATAATGTTTTACATATGTACATATATGTTTATTGTTTTCTTACTATTTCTTATAAGCATGTGTTTTTTATACTGGTATATGTATCGAATAAATTTTATTGTCTTATTTTATTGAAAACATGACATTGTCTTGCCCAACTGTATTTGTTTAACATTTGCACTTTACATAATTTTTTGAACACAAATATTGTTCAATTTGTTGCAATGTTTTAGTTCGTGTTGTAGTGAATTCCATTATCTATAACTTAACTCCTGCAATACTAGTGCAGAGTGATTTTTTATTTGTACTGTTTTTATAAGTCTGCTGCAAGCCTAGAGGTCTTCGGTTCGAATCCCATATGCGTCAACTGCAGTGTGTCCTTAAACAAGACACTTCACCTCCATTGTTAACATGGGGGCATGGTGGCATTGTGTACTGAGGCGTACTGCACGCCGATGGTGGAATTGTCTTTAAAGAAAGCTAACCCTGCTTGTGTGGAGTTAGTAATATTGGGGAGCCTGAAGTTGTTTGGTGGTTCTCTCTGGGTACTCAGGCTTTCTCCACCCGTAAAACTGTTTGATACAAGGGGGCCTTGACTGTCGAAAGTGTCAATAAACCCAATAAATAAATATTTTATAAGTTTTCTGTTATTTATCATGGGACAAAATGATCATCCTACTTAGGATAATCTACTTTGGATGAATAATCCTGGGGAAGACTGGTTTTGGGACAACTCGACCCAGAAGGATTGGTTGGACAAGTAAAATAACATAAATCAGTCACTTACTCACAAAACCTGTTTTTGTAATAAATTATTGGGGGACAGTCCTTGGCTGAAATTCACCAATATATTGTTACAAAACAAACTGCATGAACAAATAAAACTGCGACAAAACGTCAAAAGAGCTAACTCAGAAACTGTAGTGTGACAGCTGTTACTGTTAGAAATATTGGTGATCCAAAAACACCTCTTGTCACATTTAAAATATGTCTAAAAATGAGTTATTAGACAGATAATTTTATACTACAAAGTTAATTATGAGAAAATATCCATACTTAAAAGGCAAGTGTCACTAAGGAATGCCCAAGTTAATCGCTTAATTCCATACGTGTGCTTCAGTAACTTGAGTAAGGGCATATCGGACTCATGTTGTTGCCGGTAATTAGCCTTTGTTCACTCAACATAATTTTGTAATACCCCGTGAAAATGATTCGTGTTTTGCACCAAACGCGTCTGTAAAAAAAAAGAGTGGAGGTGAAGTCGAGAATATCCGAAGGTAGAAAGTGGTCTTTGCGGACGAGTTCCCCTTTTTCAGTTTTTGCATGTCCGGCCGGCATCCAGCGTTTTGTTGATTGCTTCGACTCGAGACATTTCTTTTCAAAGCTTTTATTCATCTTTCGTGTAAATTGTGTTTTTTTAACACGTAAACATCTATAACATTCCCACATAATGGGACACAACAATTATGTGTCATTATTGAGGGAACAGTCGTTTTATCAATATTTTGAATACTGAGCTTTCCGCTATTGTGTGTGTGCTTTGTTAAGCGTAAACAAAAATCAATCTGCGTTTCTAACCAGTAGTACTCTCGAGCCATCTATCGGTAGTTTGTAATCGCGGTGCTTCCCATTGGATATTGATATCCTAGATCCTCAGAAATGGGGCTGGGAAATTCTCGAAATGAATTGATACCCGTGATGACTGACCTGAATGCAGCGCCTGAAGCTCTCCTGAAATTTATACGTTGCAAATGCAAAATGACCTCCAAACACCCCTGCGGAACGAATATATGCTCTTGTAGAAAGAACGCAATCAAATGTGTCTCTGCTTGTGGAGACTGTGGACGAAAGAATTGTCTGAACTCCGAGCCGGTGAAGATTGGAGAAGAAACTGGCGACAGCAGAGTGCCTTGAGGAACACCGGCATGATTTCGGTCAGATCTCATCTCGGGATTTAATCACTGCGAAGAAAGTTGATCGATATCATTCTTCGCCATCTCGGGAGTTATGAAAAACATCGGCAGCAGAATTATAGCTCGTTTTTTCTGTTCTATTCAAACTCAACTTCATATGGGTGTGAAAATTGAAGAAAATGGTATTTTGGGGCCATTTCCCTAACAATTGTGAATTTTCTCATTCATTTTCCCGCTTTATAGGATTGGCATTCGTGCTTAAAGTACGATGGACGCACAAAACTTCTCCAGACCTCACACAAAATATCAAGGCTGTTGAGAAATTGATGCCACTAAAGATTTTTTTTTCTATGAAACCCCTCCTTGCGGCCGTCTTGCATGAAAACTTTTCCCCAAAGCGGAGTTTGGATATGTTGTTCCCAGATAAATTCCGCGTCGAATGACACCAAAATCAGCTTGTCCCTGATTTTTTCCGAGTCAAACCATATTGTGTCTGGACTAATTTTAATTAGAGATATTATTCAACTTGATTTTAGAGCATGCTATTATTTAGATGCTTATACATTTCTAATTTAGATTTAGTGATTTTGAGACAGGCAGTTTAATTTGATTCACATAATATTTCTTCAGGAACATAAATGCAATAAATTGTTGCACTGAATTTTTGCTGCTGTCTGCTGAACACCACATTCGTATTTAGCTAGCTGAAGGAACACAGATTCATTAGGATCTCAACATTTAGAGAATCCAAGACTGGTATATTTTTATTATATTTTTTCTTTCAGCCAAAATTCAGGTTCCCAGAAGCATTTAAGTAGATTCGATGAATTATTTTTTTCCATTTGTTTGTGTTTTTTTTCTTTTTACAGTTGAAGCCAGGATTCACCCCTTATCTATAGCATTGCAACATAAATTTTACACATTGTATTTATGTTTCTAATTACCGAATGAATATATATTAATTACCGATTTACCGGAAAGAGACTTTACCTATAGTACTGCAACATAACTTTTAAACACTGCATGTATGTTGCTAATTACCAAATGAATATATATTAATTACCGAATTATCAAAAATAGACTACCGAATTACCGAAAATAAATTGCGGAATTACCGAATAAATATAGACTAGACAGACATATTGATAGCTAAATAACAAAATGGTAGAGAGGTGTGAGATAAACACTTCTTGAAAATTTTTAACCCTTTACAATGCATAATGAAATGATTTAATTGCAATAATTTCAATAAATAACTACTACCAAATTACCACATGAAATGCAGTGTATTCCACTAAATAACTAAAATATGGCGCAGTGTAGTAAAATACACACTTCTTGATTCTTTAACCCTTTACCCTGTGTTATCAGGTAAGGAAGAAACTAATTACCAAAGTTGAATTGAAGTGTAATAATATGAACACTTCTGGTAAACGTTAACCCTTGCCACGTGATGTGTGTGCCGTCAAGTAGGGTATAAGGAAGCACATGTTTGGAAATTAACCCTACACACGGAAAACATTTTAGTGTTGAAAAATAAAACACTGACATACGTATATACCTGGAGTATCAAAACTAAATACCGAAATTTCTTTGAAAACTTCAAATACAGTGGAACATTTTATGAGTTTTTGCTATCAAGTCATTGTAAGCATTTGCTGGTATTATTGTGCTAATGCTCCAATTTTGATTTAGCACTTCATATAACAACATTATTGGGACTTGGTAGCTTAGTGTGTTCATACTTGAAATACTTTGAACAAGTCTTGAGTATTCATGATGCAAAAGTGACTGGTCTCAAGTATTAGTCAGACACAGTGAGAACACATTATATAAACATTATTATCACAAACCTATTAATGTAAAACACAGGGTTTCCACTGTTCTGCCTATACGATAAAAACAAAATTGTATCGCACATGTGGTGATACAAAACACGCTCGATTTTGTTTGCAATGTAAACAGAGAAGGAACCCGTCTAAACAAATCGGGTCAGTCATTGTTCGAATGCACCAGAGTCGAGATCGCTTGGAAATTCCAAGTCCCTCATTTACATTTGCTTATGCAAGATATTTAAACAATCAGATTCGCGGCAAACATTTACAAAATAAAAATAACATTCTGACTGCCTGTTCCTTGACAAATACTTTCCACTGCTGGTCATATAATAATGGAGTGTACTGAACATATACTACTCAAAGTTTGCTAAGCACCAAGTACATCCAACTACCTTTTTTACGTTTTAGTTGAAATATTGTTCTGAAAAGTGTCGATACTTTTCATTTAATTACATCTTTAATTATTTAAGTACAGAAATTAAGATTTGTTTGTGTTTGACATTATTTTTAGCTTTTGAATACGCTAATCATGAAAAATGGATATTTTTGGTAAAAAAGGAAATTTTTCAATATGCCAATAAGTTGACGGAACGAAATGGTATGGCTTCAATATCGCGTATGAGACCCATTACTGTTAATTATAGCTTGACAACGCCTTCTCATGCTCCTAATCAGGTTCCTGGTGGTCCTTTGTGGGATGTTGTTCCATTCTTAGACCAGCATGGCACCAACCTCCTGGACACTTATTGGCTGGACTGGACGGGCTGAAATTGCAAGCTTCAACTCATTCCAGACATGCTGGATTGGATTGAGTCAGGGGATCTTGCTGACCAGTCCATACGCTCAATCCCCTCCCTCTGTCGGTACTCCCCGACAGCATGGGCAACACGAGGGCGGTTATTATCGTCCATCAGAAGAATCTATCACCCACAGCACCTGCATACAATCACGTGGACATCCAGGATCTCATCAATATACCGTTGTGCAGTCAATTTACCACGTTTAAGGACACAGAGCTCTGTACGTCCATCCCATCTGATGCCAACCCAGACCGTGATTGACCCTCCACCGTAGCGGCCATGCTCAGCAATGTTGGCTGCAGGGAATCGCTCTCCTGGTCGTCTCCATACCATAGACCGCCTATCTGTGTGATCTAGGCAGTACCTTGACTCATCTGTGAAAAGGACAGGTCGCCAATCTTCTCTGGTCCATGGCCTATTCATATCGTGCCTGGTGGTGGTTCTGGGACAGCGGAATGCGAATACATGGTCTTCTCGATCGGAGACCACCTTCATGCAACCTTGCCCGGATGGTCTGCTTCGAAACATTTACCGTAGATGCATTCTGAAGGTCACTGAGAAGCTGGGTTGCTGTGGCAAAGCGGCCCCTATGGGCCTGAATGATCAAAAACCGGTCTTCAGCTGCAGATGTTGCCCTGTCTCTGCCACCACCATGCCGTCTTACTGGTGTGCAATACTGCTGAAATCTTGCCCAGGCTCTGGTGATCACCGTATGGTGAACACCAAGGGCTTCACCAAACTGACGATGGGTAGACCCTTGCTTCACCATCCCCACAGCCCGCCACATTTCTGCTTCAGAAAAATGTCTTTTTACATTTGCATTTGCCATATTCAATCATTAAATCACAAGGGTTTGTGTTGAAATGAAGATTGAATACCCTACACATGTCATGTACATGTAGACAGTACACGAAAACATCATGAAAATCAGGGGGTACAGGCTTTCCATCACTGTCAAGAAAAGTCTGCCAGTCAAAAGAGCTAATGTAAACACTTGGGACCATCTCAAAACATTCCTTAATCATATCCACCAAAAATATCGCAAATATGTCGCAAGCAAATTTCACAATGATGTGTCAAATATTTGGTGCTTAGCACCGTCACCATGACACTGATCAATGTCAGTTTGTTTTGACGAATTGAATGCCGTAAAACTTAAAAAGCAAATTAGGGTTGGTACCCCCAGTTAACAGTGACGTCTTCTTGGCAATGAAGGAAACTCGACAATTATCAAGTTGAAACGTGCTTTCAGTTCAATTTTCGGATGGAATTGTCGTTACATGGGAGGCGTGTGATAAATACACAACCACAAGAACGTTTGAATAGGTTACGAATGATCACACGAAATTGCTTGGGCCCAAGATATCAGAAGAGCTAAAGACTCGAGTGATATCCTGGGCCAAAGCAATCTTGTGCAATAATTGATATCCTGGGCCAAAGCAATCTCGTATTGGTACCGAGTTAAATCAATTATTTGTTTGAAGCTGATATTACTTAGTGTGTTTATTTGTTAGCTTGAAAATTAGTTCAGCATAAACAGTGGGAGACAAGAGATAATTATCTTCCCATATATTAGTACTTGCCTGTCTGCTTATATTTGATGAGTTACAGACATTAAATTAAAATTAATGGTTAGTTATTAATCCATTGATAATAATTAGAACAATTTCTAATTGTTGATTGTTTATAATTAATAGAATATTCAATAATATATGTGGATTTTTGAAATTTCCAAAATTATTTGGTACTTGTAGTTCTTGGCTGTAGTGTTAATTGATCTTTATTAGCATTAACTCTACACACACACTAAGTATTCTTGGTGACTTACATTTAAACACTGAATTAATTAAAATAATACTATAAACTATTGTTGAGAAACACAAGGTGAGGCATAATGTCTGTTACGAAAGAGGATAATCATAAGGAGACTTGAAGTTTCTTGAAATGTTTAAAGGTTTAAAACTTCCTCTGCCAAAAGTGGAGAATCCAGAGCAGCTTGAATTGTACATGAAACATTATGTAGAAAAAGTGGCTAAACCAAGTACAAACATAAAGAAACAGAAATATAGCTATCCTAAATTTTTTTCATTTTATGGTGAATCTAATAAGGGGGAAATGAACTATTTAACATGAAATATGAAGTTGAATGTTTGGTAGCCACAGCAAATTACACAGAAGATCAGCTACTTTTTGGAATATGCCGCTCTTGCAAAGACCAAGCTGGTGATATTTTATGCTGAGTAGGTGTTCATGCAAGAGTGAAAGATATCATGAAGACCTTACACCATTTTTGAGATGGGAGAATCTATTTTTTGAAGGTTTATGCATGCAGCCAAGACTCGACAGAAAATGTTGCGACATTTGCTGCCAGAGTGGAAGACACATTTTTGCAAGCTGTAGAATAGAAAGCATTGGCATTGGCATCAACACAAGAAGATATACTAAGAAATATCTTGTACCACAGGTTGAAACCACACTTATGGCACATGTCGGCATACAAATTTGACACAGCTATAGATTATGATAAATTTAAAATAGAGCTCAGTAAGATAGAAATTCAGTATGAAGAAGATACTGGAAAAGAGACAAAGATGAAGTGCCAAGCAGCAACGAAATCAGAAGAGAAAAGTGAACTTGTAGAAGTTAAAGACTTACTACAGAAGCTTAGTAACAGGGTAGATAAAATAGTAGAAGAGAAAGAAGAGATGAAAAGTGACCAAGCTTCTGCGAGGTAATAGCAAATGATATAACAGAGGTTATAGGGGAAGATTTGATAGATGTTGAAGTCGTGGCCAAGAGAGAGAGAGGGGGAGCAGTGCTAGAGGCTGTTATGCTCCAATGGAACCTACTGCAGCACACACTTTTAGACCAAGTGCAACAGTGAGAACCATATGATTAAAGACTGCCCAAACTGAGATGTGCTTCTCTTGTGGGGTTAAATCAAGGCACCACTAGTGGTAAAAATTATCAACAGCCCAAATTAGCTGGAAGTTCCACTGAAACTGAAGGTACAATAAATTGCAAAAAAACCAACTACAGCATTGGTTGACACTGGCAGTTGTATCGGTATGATCTATACAGACATTTTATAAACAGTTCTTAGGTACAACACCTCTTCGGCCATTAATTGAAATATTAAACATAGAATGTGCTGATGGGAGCAGACATTCTTTCCCATGGCTATATAATGGCCAGGTTGTCAACAAAGGGTATATCTGACAGCCAGGAAAAAGACTGTTTATTTTTAATCATTCCAGAAACAAAATACAGTTCTAAGTACCTATACTTATTGGAACCAACATACTCGATGAACTCGTAAGGAATTGCAAAGAGAATTTTGGTGATATATACTTACAGAAAGCTAATTTACACGCTCCCTGGTATCTATTCTTTCGATGTTTGCCAATATGAGAGAAAGAGATAAAAATGAATAGTGACAGAATAGCCATTGTATGATCAGCAGAACCAAGGTAGATTATAATCAGATCCAACCAATCCTTAAATGTCAGTGGTTATTGCAACAATAAATTACCATATGAAAAGACAAATGCAATTCTTCCAGAGATGCAAAAATCTAGTCTTCTAGATTTTATTGATATTATACTGACAGTCCTCAGATAAGATTACAAGAGTAATGGTGAGGTATATGTAAACATACCAACGTCTCAACCCATGCCATAACCATCGCACCTAAGGTTATTATAGCTGAAGATCAACCAGTAGTCATAGATGAATCTGTCTCACATAAACTGGAGAAAGAAAAGTTGAATGTACTAAATCAAGTTAATATAGAATCAGATATCCTCGAAGAAAATAAGGCTAAGCTAATGGACCTACTAAACAAGCATGGAAATGTTTTTCCAAGCATGATATTGATATTAGGAGATGTGATTTAATAAAGCACAGGGTAGATTTGATATCTCACTTAAGTAGAAATATAGATGAATACCACCAAGTATGTTTGATGTAGTATGACAACATCTAGAACAGCTACTTTCTGCTGGAATCACACAGAAGAGTAGATCACCTTGGGCTTCCAATATTGTTTTAGTCTGCAAGAAAAATGATAAATTATGGACTACATAAATATGCCTACATTTTACACAGGATTGCGGAAATATTTGACTGTTTAGGACATGGCAAATATTTTAGTGCTATATACATGAAAAGTGGATATTTACAAGTGGAAGTTGAAGAACAACGCAGAGAACGAACAGCATATACTGTAGAAACTCTAGAGGCTTCTATGAATTTATAAAAAATGCCCTATGGAATGTCAAACTGTCCAGCAACCTACCAGCGCCTCATGGAAGTGTGTTTAGCTGAACTGAACATGAAGGTATGCAATATCTATCTGGATGATCATATTATCTTTGCTGATAGTCTGGAACAACACTTGGAACGCTTAGACACTGCACTAACAAGACTTCATGAGTGCAATTTAAAGTTGTCATAAGAGAAATGTTTCTTTCTGAAGAAAAAAGTTAAATTTCTAAGCCATATTGTCAGAAAAAATGGTACAGAAACTGATTCTGATAAGATTCAGAAAGTAAGAGATTGGCCAGTACCAGCAAATTCAGATAAATTAAGATCTTTCATCATATTTGCTGGATATGATCGATCAATGATTCATTAAGGATTTTTCCAAAATCACATGACCACTGAATGAACTGCTTCCACCAACATCACAGAAAAAGAAACGAAACCCACCAAATAAGAAAAGGAAATGGACACAATTCGAACAAGACACCTTTAAAAAGCTTAAAGACATTCTTATGAGCCCTCCAAAACTGGCATATCCAGAGTTCAATCAACCATTTGACCTTCATACTGATGCAGGTACATTGGGTTTAGGTGTGGTATTGTACAAAGAGAAAGATTCAAGAAAGAGAGTAATTACTTATGCCAGAAGAGGTTTATCAAAATCAGAAAAGCATTATTCGGCATTTAAATTAGAATTCCTATGTCTAAAATGGGCTATGGTAGACAAATTCAGTGATTATCAAATGGGAAATCACTTCACAGTATATACAGATAACAACCTGTTAGCACATGTGCTTACAGCAGCAAAATTAGATGCAGCAGGTCATAGATGGATATCTGTCCTTGGAGCCTATTACTTTGACATAATGTACAGAGCAGGGTGACAAAATACAGATGCAGGTGGTATGTCAAGGTACCCATATCACAGGATTACAGACAATAATACAGAATTTCTTAAGATAGATAATAACACAATAAAGACTATTTGTAATGCCTCGCAAGTCATCCAGTACATAGATATTTTACCATCAACATCCATTAATATCATTGAAGTAACTGAAATGTCAACCCAGTTAGCACATATAGAATTGACAGAAATTAGAAAACATCAGTAAGAATATTACACAATTGGAAAAGATTGACAAAAGACTACCAAAGGGAGATTATGACAATGGTGATCATACTATGAAGAAACAGTTTGATAATTTCAGAGTCATTAGAAGTGTATTATATAGAGAAGTAGCAGATAAGGATATAAAAAATTCACAACAGGTATTAACAACAGTATACAGAAAAAGCAGCATTAATGGGCCTTCATAACAAAGAGGGACATCCAGGTAGAGACCAAACAATATATCTACTGAGGGAATGATTCTTTTGGCCTGGTATGTCAACAGACATGGAAAACTGGATTAAACAGTATGACTCCTGTTGGAGAAGAAAATCAGATACCAACACAAGAGCTCCACTGCTTAACATCAAAACTACATACTGATTAGAATTCCTTTGCATGGATTTTTTAACTCTAGAACCGTGTAGAAGTGTGGGAAATGTATTTGTCATCACTAAGAATTGGTTTGAATTGAATGTTTAATGCTAGAACTTAGTAGAGGTGTGGGAAGCATACTTGTCATCACCGACCATTTCATGAAACTAGCTCTAGCCATTCCTACAAAGAACCAAACTGCCAAGCCAGTGGCTGAAGCACTATATGAAAATTTCACCATCCATTATGGTATACCCACATGATGACATTCCGAACAAGGCCGTAATTTCGAATCAACTGTTATTAAGATACTCTGCAAATTACTTGGATTGGACAAATCAAGAACAACCCCATTTCACCACAGTGGGAATGGTAGTGCAGAATGATTCAACCAGACACTTTTGATTTTACTAGGAACACGGGGAAGGGAGTATGGGGCAGACAAGAAAACAGATTGGAAAAATATATCTCATAATTCGTTCATACATATAACAGCACAAAACATGAATCAACAAAATACTCTCCCTTTGAATTGATGTTTGTCCAGAAAGCAAAATTACCAACAGATGTGAAGTTTGAATCGGTATCAGCAGATAGAGTAGACATGCATACAGATGAATAAATTGAACAGCTGAAGAAATGACTGAAATATGCACGAGATACAGTAGAAGCCTATGTTGGTAAAGCTAAACAGACAGAAAATGTATTATGACAGAAAATCAAAAGCAGCAAAGATTGGGGTTGGAGACAAAGTATTAAACAAAATACTTAGCCATGAAGAAAAGCATAAGATGGCTGACAAGTTTGAGGAAAAAAGAATGTACAGTGATAGAGCAACACAACAATAACATTCCTGTACTTAAAGTAAAATCATGCATTGGCACAGAAAGAACTTTATACCAAAACCATTTGCTCTTTGTAAGTCACGAAGGCTTAGAAAATAAGCAGGGAACAAAACCTGTTCCTCAACCAAAACAAGTAACAGAAGAAGATATACCTGCCCATGGACTGAGAAAACTACCAGAATATAAGCCAGTTCATCAACCAAGGAATAGTGAAGAAAAATAATGATATAGCTATGGTGGATGAAAAGCAAGAAGAGGAAAGTAAGAAAGATGGTGATGTTGCAAGAATAGATGTAGACTCTGATGAAGGTGACTGTGACTTATGGTCATACAGAAGTGGGGGCACCTATGGATCAGATATCAGATAGAAAGATACCAACATTACAAAAGTAGAAAAGTCGAGATGTAAGAAAGGAATCAAAATAGGTACTGCAGAGAGTGGCATTAATAGTAGGAACACAACAAGAATAAAAAAATAAGTAATGAAGATGATGTACAGGAGCAAGTTGTGTGACAAGAAGACGAAAATACAGATAACAGTCAAGCAGTGGAAGAAACAGAAGCATTTCATTCACTTTCAAGAAAATCCCAGCGTGTCAGAAGACCAAAATACTTGATAAATTGTTAGCATGTTTACTAAGGAAGTTCATGCTTTAAAAAATGCAATTCAGTGATCATTTATTTTATATTGTAGATAAAATACGTGCATATATAGATTATGGATTGAGGTACTTGTACTTAATTCATGCAAGAGTAACTTTTTCTAAAAAATTGTAGGATTACAATTTTCAAGAAGGATGAGTAAAACAGTACTACTCACATATAATTGTGTTTATTCTACACTAAATGATAGATTATTGAAGAAATTGTGGAAAGATAGAAATCATATCCCCCCCCCCCCCCACAGCAAAGATACAGAAATTTTCTCTTTCACTGCCTGATTCAAAATGGCGGCTTTCAAAGCATCACTTCAAGGTGAATACGAGTCAAATTATCACTAAAAATGATAAATTTGTACTAAAACGTATAATGAAAAGTAAATCTAGTGTTTTTGAGTGGATGCCGATCATTTTCAGCAATAATTCAACACGTATTCACATTGAATTGATGCATGAAACCCACTAGTTCAAACATGGCCTGAAAGTTTGTAATCAATGTTTTTGGTTTAGTACATCCTATCAAAGGATGGCCTGAAAGTACGTAATATAAGTTTTTAGTTTGGTACATCCTTTCAAAGGATGTACCAAACCAAAAACTTATATTACAGACTTTCAGGCCATGTTTGGACTAGAAACCCACCAGCTGAATTAGATTTCAAGATGCTATCTGTTCCAAGTATCAATCAAATCACTTCCTTGTTTCAATGAGTCAATGCACTGTTTACTTTCATGCATCAATTCAAGATTGGAACTAGTGGAATTATCAGATTCTTATAAAAAGCGTATAATAAAAAGAAATCTAGCGTTTTTGAGTGGATATAAAAAATTATCTCACTTTTGACTGAGATACATGGCTATTTTTGCTCATGCAAGCACTCACAAAAAATAAAGATTTGTCTCGGTCACTCATGAGATAATTTTCATTATCCACTAAAAAGCACTAGATATTCTCTCCATATTATAATATATGTTTTAAATATTTACTACATACTTATTGAATTGTTATTTAAATAATTGGAGTTTGTTCAATTCTTGATTGACAGACTGACCGATTTGACGAAGTATACAAATAATGTTCACAACAGATTGCATGATTAGTTATGGGATTATTATTTTACAGCATTATTAACAGCACAGCACAATGAGAATGATCGGACAATGTAGTTATAATGGAGTGATCTGGTGATATGAAATGGCGATCAGTGGTACAGATTGAGTGGGACTTAGAACCACATTCTGTTAAGAGTTTGTATATTAGCAAGGCCTGAGATTATGTGTGATTTAAAGGGCTGCAGTAAAGTGTTTATATATTTTAATTTAAAATGTGTATTGTAATCTAGGGGATATTAAAAACTATATTCTTGAATTTATGGATATTTGTGAGTACAGATCTGCGGGGTCCCAGTATTGTTTTTGTCAGACATTCAAGCAATACTGGTGGCCAGTTGGTGTGTACAGAGTTTATCTTTTGTCTTGATATTGAAAAGAGGATATACGACCGTAATATCAGGGTCCATTTCAACCTATAACGGAGTACACTCCTGCAAGATGATGGAACATGCCTGAACTATTCAACTGCTTTTGCATCTTTGGTGGAGTTCTGAAACATATCTGAGACTGTGTTGACGTCCCAACTGGTTCCTGCCAAGATACAGAGATTTATCTAGGTATATGGTGAGAGCCTAAAATAATAATCACCGATTCTGTTATATCTGGTGATGAGATTAATCAGAAATGCAGAGTTTCTTCATAAATATATTGGTAAATGTCTCTTATATCATTGTGAAACTTCGTCATTTCACGAAATAAAAATGTTCAAAACAAAAGTAAATTTAAATTAATGTGTTTCACTTATGTAAGAATCGTTTCAAAATGTTATAGCTTTTGAAACATACGAAACAAAGTGAATATGTTTTGTTAAATGTAACAAAGATCACTTAATTTTCAGTCAAAAGTTATGATTGTTTACTGTTGTCAAGTGGATAAGAATAAAATTCTTATTATTAAATCTGTTGATTCAAGTATGTACTTTGCTTTCAAAATGTTGTAACTTTTGAAATAAAAGCTGAATTTGTGTTTATTTGAGTTTGCAGGACCAAAAATGATGTAAATAGGTTGTAATTCATATTTACAGTTTTCATTGTAAATGGACACATCATGGGAGATAAACTGATTAAGTTGAGAAGGGTTGCAGTGAACTGAAACAGGACCTAATCATTTTCTTGAATGTGTGTGACACTATGCTTCAAGTTTTATTATTATCTTTTGATTAATGTTGTGCAAAATATTATTATACTCCTGCTAATAGGATGAAGTATTTTGAGTATAAATATTTATTTTGTATTAAGTTAACTGATTGGTATAGGTCTTGTTAATTCGCACAAATTATGGCACTCAATCTGCAGGCAGTTTCACTGGATGAATTCCAAATACTCAAACATGTAGGTCCCGCAAAACCGCAAAAATAGTACACCTGCAGACAAAATAAGGACATGTTGACAATGGACGATTTTAGTAAGGGAGACAGGAATAAATGAAGTAGTGTGGTCAAATTTGGGTAGAAAATGTAATTATTACTCTGGAAATGCCCAACACCACAGCTTAACCCCACTAATCCTTTCAAAACTGGGGACCTCTCTTCATCGCCCAATACAGTACATCAACAGTCTTCCCGTGATCATTTCAATTGCCAATACCACCTACAACTCTGCTGCACTAAAAGATCTAACTCCATTAAATATGTCACAAGTAGTATTAGAATTGAGGCAAGAAATTAGAACGATTCAAAGAAAATATGAAGAAGACAGAGAGTATTGGAGGAGAAACAAGGTTTCACTGAAAAACCAAGTGAAATTGCACAAAGCCAATTTAGAAGAGGTAAAACATAATTCAATGCAGCAACTGAAAGACTTACGTAAAGAATTTAATTGTTGGCAGAATTGAAGAAGGAGAGGGACGGGCATAAACAAACTGTCATTGGTCTTCCAGTACCTGCATGGCACAGTAATACTGCAGATGTGAACGAGCCGGAAAAAGTAACTGAAAGAGCAAATAGACACCACACAATAACATGGCAAACAATTAGATGAGAGCCATACTTTACACATTATGACAGACATTCTGAAGATACCAGTTATGATCCTGAAAAATGATTCACCACTGACTGTAGACCAAAAGAAAAATTGAAGTCAGATAGCCCTGGTCATACAGACAAGGGAAAGAAGAAGAAGAAAAACCCCCAGGAAAGTGGTGCTGAAGATGACAGCTATTTGTCCACTAATTCCAAATCTTCAGAAGGTAGGAGTCACAGCAGAAGGCACTGTTTGCGAAGTCGAGAGCAATCTACTCGAGGATCAAGGTCTCCATGTGGTTCGTCATATAAACATCATGATGGAAGACATAGGTGTGATTCATCTCCTAGACGCTATTCCTCCTGTAGAAGACAGCATGAATCAAGTAGCTTATCGCCACACAGTTCTGCCCCCATTAATAGTAGAAGGCAATAGAAAAAAGAAGCTTATAGAGAAAGAAATTACCACCCAAGAAGATCTGATTCATCAGAAAGAGGCTTGGGATCAGCATCTCAATCTAGAAACACAGAAGTAGGAAACACAGATCCTCTTCATCAGATTTTCCAGACAGCTCAAGTAGTGGTAGGAGCTGTCACCACAGACATTCTTGTTGGAGGAATAAAAGTCCTCCCCGACCCAAATTTCCTGTTTTTAATGGAAGTAGTTAGGCTAAATGGGGGCCTTTCATATTCCAGTTTGAAAGGGTAGCAGAACAGAGAAAATAGGGATCCAAGAAAAGGCTGAACAGATTATATGATTGCTTGTCAGAAGACACACTGGAAATACCACCAAAGGCAAGTGTCCGAACCTGATTTCCAAGTCAGTCAAGTGGAACTGGAACCAAAGAGTTTTTCATTAGAAAAAGAAGTGGTGAACTTGAAATCTCTTGTGACTGATATGTCTGCTTTGGTCAAGCAGAAGTTGGGTGGCATTGATTCCTTACCCGACAGCAGGAAAACAAATTTACAGACCTCCTGCATTGAGGCAAAATAATTGGTGAAAAAACAATTTCCAAAAAGACAAAAGATTCCAGAATTCTGATAAGAATCAGTCTTCAAGATCAGCGTCATCTGGCTCCTGGGGGTCGAAACAGAACACACAGACAGAGCAAGAAGATCTAAACAAGTCAGGGCTCAGTGCAAAGGCCAACACGGGGTCCATCATGAAGTAGGCCTGCCTATAAATAAAAATAGGCCGATGAAATCGTCAGATGTGTACCCATATGCACAACTAGTAGAAAGCTGTATGACGGAGGGCCACCACGGATGCCGACATTATGTACACCATACAAGGTATGGGTACATATAGAAATGGATTGGAGGAGTGTCTAATTTGATGGATAAAGGGTTAATATCTCCGGATCAAATTATCAGATTTACATAAAAAACTATAGAGCACAGCACATCAGTAACCTGAATAAATATACAAAGTAACATAACAATCAGATTGATATTTTTGAGTTATCTCATGCCAAAGGAATTGGAGGAATTTAAAATTTGAAGGATAAAGGGTTAATATCTCCAGATCAAATTATCAGATTAACACCAAAAACAGCTCAGCACATCAGTAACCTGAACACAAATATAAAGTAACTTGACAATCCAAGCAATAATTTTCAAGTTATTGAATGCCAAAGGGATTGGAGGAATTTTCAATTTGAAGGATAAAGGGTTAATATTTCAGGATTAAATTATCAGATTTACACCAAAAACTATACAGCTCAGCACATCAGTAACCTGAATACAAATGTAACGTAACTTGACAATCCAAGCAATATTTTTCAAGTTATCGAATGCCAAAGGGATTGGAGGAATTTTCAATTTGAAGGATAAAGGGTTAATATCTGAGGATCAAAATAACAGATTTACACCAAAAACTATACAGCTCGGCACATCAGTAACCTGAACACAAATATAAAGTAACTTGACAATCCAAGTAATATTTTTCAAGTAATCGAATGCCAAAGGGATTGGAGGAATTTTCAATTTAAGGATAAAGGGTTAATATCTTGGGATCAAATCATCAGATTTACATCAAAAACTATACAGCTCAGCACATCAGTAACCTGAACACAAATATAAAGTAACTAGACAATTCAAGCAATATTTTTCAAGTTACCGAATGCCAAAGGGATTGGAGGAATTTTCAATTTGAAGGATAAAGGGTTAATATCTCAGGATCAAATTATTCGATTTACACCAAAAACTATACAGCTTGGCACATCAGATACCTGAACAAAATTATAAAGTAACTTGACAATCCAAGCAATATTTTTCAAGTTATCGAATGCCAAAGGGATTGGAGAAATTTTCAATTTGAAGGATAAAGGGTTAATATCTCAGGATTAAATTATCAGATTTACACTGAAAACTATACAGCTCAGCACATCAGTAACCTGAACATAAATATAAAGTAACTTGACAATCCAAGCAATATTTTTCAAGTTATCGAATGCCAAAGGGACTGGAGAAATTTTCAATTTGAAGGATAAAGGGTTAATATCTCAGAATCAAAATAACAGATTTACACCAAAAACTATACAGCTCAGCACATCAGTAACCTGAACACAAATGTGAAGTAACTTGACAATCCAAGCAATATTTTTCAAGTTATTGAATGCCAAAGGGATTGGAGGAATTTTCAATTTGAAGGATAAAGGGTTAATATCTCGGGATCAAATTATCATATTTACGCCAAAAACTATACAGCGTGGCAAATCAGTAACCTGAACACAAATATAAAGTAACTTGACAATCCAAGCAATATTTTTCAAGTTATTGAATGCAAAGGGATTGGAGGAATTTTCAATTTGAAGGATAAAGGGTTAATATCTCAGGATCAAATTATCCAATTTACACCAAAAACTATACAGCTCGGCACATCAGTAACCTGAACACAAATATAAAGTAACTTGACAATCCAAGCAATATTTTTCAAGTTATCGAATGCCAAAGAAATGGATACAGATGCCAGATGGACAGACGGACAGATGGATGGATGGACAGGTGGATGGACAGACAGACAGATGGGCAGACAGATGGACAAAGGATGGATGAACGACGGATAGTCACCCCGGATGCTGGCATTATGTGTTCCATACATAGTATGGGTACACATAAAAATAAGTCTAGGAAGCAAATTGTAAATATAGATGTTGAAGAAATTCCAGAAATAACCATAAATAGGTTAGCAGGTCTGTCATTGAAGTTGCCCCTGACTGTAAGTAATGTAAATACAACTGCTATTGTGGACACTGCTGCCATGCTGATGACCATGGATGAACAGTTATTTAAATCTTCAAATTTAAAGTTGACATGTGAGTCACAACAAGTTTGCCTAAGAGGCATTGGGAAGCAACCAGTTATGGGCACTTTAGTTCCTGAAATGGAAATTAGAGTTGGAACACAGACATTCAAGTGGGATATGTGTGTTGCACCCATTAAAGGCCCCTTCATTTTTGGGCTGGAATTCCTTACCTCCAATAATTGCTTTGTCAACCTGTGCAACAGTACATTGACCATTGGAGAGGAAGTTGTGAAAACATATCTTAAAAGAATGGGCACAGATTCTGATATACCAATTTGCCCAAGTAGTGGTAAACCACTCAGTCACATTACCACCTAATACCGTCATATAGTGGATGTGGAATTTGAGCAGCCATTGTCTTTTAGCTATATATTTGAGCTGGTTGGTCATGTGAGTGGCATTTTATTGTCTTCCTCAATAGGAAATGGTAAGAATGTTTGTATAAAAGCAATTAATGATTCAACTCACTATGTCAAATTGAAGAATAATGTGTATGTTGGCAAAGCAGAAGAGGTTGTCAAAGGAGGTACTCCTAGTTTATTTGACTTCGAGTCGACCTTAGGCAATAGGAAAACAGAAGATGTTGGTAATGCAGATAAGATTGCCGAAGGAAGTACTCCTAGTTAATGTGTCTTTGAGACACCCTTAGACAAAGGTAAAGCAGAAACTGTTTCGAGCTCAACTGGATGCTTGTATGACATTGAATCACAGTTGTCTGGTAGTAATGGCAATGTTCAGAGGGCAGATCTGTTTCAAAGTGATTTTGAACCAACGGCTTTTAGATTTGCTTAGATTATAAATTGTCCAGGATTAGAGAACAGATGCCACCACACCTTCTGAAACTATTAAATGTTCAATTGCTACAATGCATACAGAGCAGAGTGTGGGAGTAGGTAAGCTCCTCATAGAGTATCAAGATGTTTATGCTCAATACAACTAAGACCTAGGATACCTTGAGGAGATTAAGCATGAAGTTGTTACTGGTGATGCCCCCCAGTCAAACAGAAGATGCATCAAACACCTTTAGGCTTCGAAGACCAAGAACAGGGACATTTACAGAAATTATTGGAAGCTGGTGTAATCAAACTTTCAATATCGAAATGGGCATCAGCACTTGTTGTGGTCATGAAAAAAGATGGAAGCATCCATTGGTGTATAGATTTCAGAGTACTAAATGCTAAAACAGTCAAGGAAAGCTTTCCTCTACCTGTCATCCAGGATTGTCTGGATACACTGAAGGGTAACGAGTTTTTCTCTGCTTTGGACATGGCGTCGGGTTACTGCCAAATACCATTGCATAAGACCGAGTGCAAGAAAACTGCATTCATTACAATGTATGGCCTCTTTGAGCATACCAGAATGAGTTTCGGACTTTGCAATGCGCCGGCAACTTTTCAACGCGCTATGCAGCTCGTACTCAGAGGATTGACATGGAAGGAACTGTTAGTATACCTGGATGACATAGTGGCTTTGGGCTCCAGCTTTGAAGAATGCTAAAACACCTTGAACATGTCTTTGAGTGGTTCCGGCAACATAAGCTAAAATTAAAGTCAAAGAAATGCAAGCTGCTTAAGGAGGAAGTGGAATTTCTGGGAAAACTGGTAAATAAAGATGGTGTTGCTGTGGCTCCCAGTAAAACTGAAACTCTGCAAAAATGGTCTGTGCCCAAGAAATAACATGATTTGATGTGTCTTTCCTGTGTTTTATAAATTATCACCGAGATCACATGAAGAATTTTGCAGACCTAACTGCACCACTCTATGAACTGACCATGCCTAAAAGACAATTCTCATGGACCAAAGAGTATCAATTGGCATTTGAAAGGTTGAAAGAGATTATGGTTAAACCAACTTTATTTTCATATCCATTGGTTACAGGGTGGTTCATACTAGATAGCAATGCTTCAAGCAGTGATATAGGTGCAGAATTGTCCCAGGTACAGCCAGAAGAGGTGAAAAAATTGGCTATGCCAGTCATGTTTTTCTTCCTGTGCAGCATAAATATTATACGGAAAGAATTACTGGCTATTGTCAAGTTCGGCAGGCATTACCACTATTATCTACTGGGACGAAAAGTCATCATTTGGACTGATCACAAAAGTTTAGTCTGGATGATGCATTTCAAGAATATAGAATGCCAGCTGGCTTGATGGATAGAGGAGCTGTCACAGTATGACATGCAAATCATCCACTGACCAGGAAAACAACATGGGAATGCAGACGGTCTATCCCACATTCCAGATCAGGTCAAAGAATGTGGTTGCTACAATGCTGGTGATGCTGTTGAAAATCTGCCATGTGTCAGATGCCATTATATCAAGAGAGCCCTCTGCAATGGGAGAGGTTTGATGAAGATGTAGATGATGAGATACCTCTGGCAATAAGATAGATCCCTAGGGAAATCCCAGTAAAAGTTGAAGAGCATCCTCTCAAAGACAAAGATGAAGGATACAACTGAATTACATATTTCTCATGTATCCTGGCTTGGTCCATATTCTAACAAAGAATTATGTGACTTGCAAAAGGAAGATCAAGACATAGGCAAGATAATTCATTGGTTGGTGAATTACACCAGAGATACATGAACTATACCTGTCCAGTCCCACAGTAAAAACACTATGGTTGTGTCGGTCCCAGCTGCAAATTCATAATGGTATTTTGGTTTATAGACGAGAACACAAAGTTGACAGAGAATTGGTACTAGAAGAACCTGAATTGCTAAGACAGGAGGCCTTACACTATTGTCACAACATAAAGTCTGCTGGGCATTTTGGACAGATTAAAAAAGTCGTTCATGTGGCACAACATGCCTACAGACTGTAAGACCTATGTTCAATCATATAGAACATGTAACGCACAGAAGAAATCCAATGTTACACAAAGAACCAATATCCAAACCCACCATGCTGGCTGCTCGATAGAAAGGGTCCACCTGGATATCTTAGCACCATTTATAACAAGCAACAGTGGAAATTCTTATGTTCTCATGATGGTCGATCAATTTACCAAGTGGATTGAGATTGCAGCTCTGCCAGACCAGACCACTGTCTATGGCTGTCCTCTGTGCGGAGAGAGACACACTCTGTGCAGGCTAAAGATCCCTTCATAGTATTCGAGAAGAGCTAGGCCACAAAGTTGCCGCTATGAAGGTCATCCCATACATCTTCGCCATTGGGCCAAGGAGAGGCATTAATATAAGTTGCATAACTTGTTTGCCAATCCCTGTAAAACAAATAAGATTAAATAAATAAACCACTAAACAGATTACCTCAAAATTTATACTGCACTTTATAGTCACTTTTGGGTGCACACTGGAGGTCCAAACTGACCAAGGCAGAAAGTTTGAGGTCAGTTTGTTCAAGTCCCTTTGTGAGCAGCTGCAAATCGCCAAGAAGAGAACGACTCCACATCACCCTTCATCTAATCTCTTTTGTACACAATGTCAACAGGCTCATACTTTGATTCCTGTGCTCGCAAATCATCATTTTTTTCTGATGCCGTTGAGATTGCCCACGGATTTTCCTCACAAAGCTTGCATTTTGGGCATTATTTGACTCAGATGAGCTACCCATCCAGTTGCATCAAATTCTTCATAGTTCATTTCCTGAATGCCAAGAAGCAAATCTACTGGCTGGATAACCTCTCACCCTAGCATCAGCTGATTTAGTGTAAATTCCTTCTGCTGATTTCCCATTGAATAGAGATCCATTACCAGTAGAGTGAGATCCCAGTCCCATTCTCTACAGAGTCCATCCATAAATTAAACATCTTATCATCTGTAAGATGGTCCTGTTGTACCGTTCAACCTGCCCATTTGTCTACAAAAGTCGGCCAAACTCGCAGGTTAAGAATGACATGGGCAGGACTATATTTGATAGTTAAAAGTTAGCCGCCTCTAGAAAGTCTAGGACAGAAAGGGGACGTATATCTACACCATGACAGATTGAAAATGTGTAGAGATACAGAGCTACCAATATGGGTAAGGAGGAGGCACAATTTATTTCAAGATGGGAGGAAGTAGAAGAGACTGAAGTGAACAGATTGAAGTAGAAGCAGACACTGCCAAAGTTTCCAGTCCACAAGAAATCACTACCGCTGTACAGAGAAAATGGCCATTTGAAAGAGCATACCTTACAGCACATAGAGGAAAGGGATCTGCCACATTTGTTCCACCAGTAGTCACTAGAACAGGGAGAAAAACTGAGCTCATGCGAACAGCCAATAACAGGCCCGTTGTAAGCTAAATTATATGCATGTTGTTTTTAGCACCATTGCATAGTTAAAGTTCAAGTAATCCCTCCAATGTGAAGATATCTGAATCCATCCTTAGGTTATTTATAAATATTGTTTGTATTTAGATGAATTCACAAACTTCTACTCTCAGCCAGATACGATGAGACTGGACTAGATGAAAATGTGTCCTACTTCCCTCCAAAATCACATCACAGTGAATTGGAAGTGGACCTGTCAGAGTACAGAATCCTTGACGAGGTTGCTGAAGACAGCTCAGTGGGACATGACACACATTCCTCTTTACATGTGCATGTAGCTGAAGGTGAAGATGGAGAAGGCTGTAGAATAATTGAAGCTAAAAAGCCTGGGGCTACCCACAGAACACGTGTCATTTGAGATGGACGGCAGAGAAACATGAAATGACATATGATTTCCAGTCATTTCCCATGGTATGTGGCGGCAAAGTCAGTGTGTGGGCTCTGTAAGGAACAAAAGGCAGTTTTTGTTTCCTTAGGAAGAAGAATATGGACGGAGGTGACCATCCTAGTGGAACAGGGTTCAACGACGGGAATTTGATGAATTGGATTCATTTAGTAAATGACCTTTTTCATTATTTTAGAGAAGGATTTGCCGTAGCTTCTTTGCCAGGTCTTTTAGAACAGGTCGTAACTAATAAATGGTTTCCCACAGAAGCAGCAGTGCACACATTTAATGCTGAAGAAAGAGTACTGCTGGACATTTATTTGGTAAGGCAGAGACATGATAGACCACAGAAGTATACAGTTTTACCACCAAATTCTGTTGCCGCTCTACTGCAATGGAGGATCCTTGGTCAACTCATTTTTCATCTTGAGTCAGATAAATGACTAGAAGTAGATACCGTCGAAGGCCCTATGCACTTCAATGGAATGCAAGTAACAGCTGACCTCTCTTTGGGAGTGAATGATGTATCAGTTCCTTTTATAGACAGCCATCTGCACACTGACCAGTAATAGAAGAGATCAGACAGAACGTCATTGGCAGATATAGAGGAAATGGTACCAGAGAGCAGAATGTAACCACTCGTTGGAGCTGTGGCGAATTATGTATTCCCAGAGAACGGGAAGTCATGGGAAAGGCAATTGGCTGGAGACGAAAGGATCTTTTCAACATTTGGACTCCACCCACATTTACTGGACTCTCGATCTATTGATCGCTTTGGTTATAAGCTCAAGACACTACTCAGACTAACACGCTGCCTTGGGCTAGGGGAAATAGACATGGATTTGACCACCACATGTAAATGTAGACCACCATGTTCTGATGAAATTGATTGTGTAAACAGAAAAGTTTGCCGAGGAAAAGTTCTTACGTAAAGTCCTCCCATTAGCGGGGAAGTACAACAAAACTGTTGCCCTTCATTGTAGGAACTCAGGTACTGGCAAAGCGGCTGAAAAAGATTTTGAAGACTTGGGTTTGACTCATCTTAATGTTCACAGACATTGTTTTATGGGGACTTCTGCCGAGCTTACAGCGTGGCAACAAAAGTTGCCAAACTGCAAGTTCGGTCTCACAAATAGCATTTTTAGGGATGCCCATTCGCTGGATGCAGTTCCAAAGCTGCCCGTGAATGAAGTCCTTTTAGAATCGGATTCGCCGTGCTTGTCGCCACTTCGCCATTGCCCGATAAATACACCTTGGAGACTCTCATCAGTGATGAGGCATTCTAGCAAGCTGAAGAATATGCCAGTCACTGTGCTAGTGGCCTTAATAAATCAGAATGCTTGCCACTTATACCACATACATTTTGGGAAAAATTAGTATACATAAATATAGGTTTACTGGCAAACAGGTATGTATTTATGTGCATATATGTATGTAAATATATGCTCAGTAAGTCAGTCCAGGCGATTGAAAGTGTTGGTTGCCTGGTAATAAAATTGCCCTTTTATAGTATTTGATATTGCACTGAACCTTCAGCTTGCAATGGTTGTTTTGCATGCAAAAATATATTTTGCAGTAGTATGTACGGTGTTATCTTCATACACGTAATGAGATATCTAAAATTGGCAAAGCTACTTAAATGAAAATGTGACTGTTTTTGATCTAGGTTCCTGGTAAAATTAAGAACAATTAATTTCTCATTACATCTCATCGTGAGGTGGAAATAAATTTTCACACCATTTTTTTTATTATCGGCACGCACTAACCAGTAACCATGCTCAGGTATGGTCATCAAGCCAATAAAACGGGGAAGAGTGTAGAGAAACGAGGATATACGAACGTAATATCAGGGTCATTCTTAATCTATAATGGAGTACACTTCTGTAAGCTGATGGAACAGACCTGAACTATCCAAGCACTCGGGCATCTTTGGCGGAGTTCTGCGACGTATCTGAGACTGTGTTGACGTCCCCGACAGGTTCCTTTCGAGATACAGAGATTTACCTAGGTATAGGGTGAGTGCCTAAAATAATAATCACCGACTCGGTTATAATATTGGTAATTTGATAGTTTAACTTCTAAACTGTCTTGACAACTGTATTATATATTTATAGCAGTAATGGGTATTGTCTTGGACAAAAGTCAAGAGTTATAATTAATTATGGGTTATCCTGTCCCATTCTGTGTCCCTTATTTATTATCCAGAGGCAGGTACGGGAATTGATAATTTATAGACAAATCCTACAATGAATTTACATTTGTGTATTTCAGAATGCCTACATAAACTTTGTTGGATAATGATGATGATATATGATGATGTAAATAAAAATAGTTGCTATTGGTATCTCTGAGTTAGTTGTGGAAATCCCAGAAAGGACTTAGAATAATTACACGGTGGCTCTATAGTGGGTCTGTTTCATAACAATAATAAATAAAGTATGGAACGCATAAACTGGAGGAACAATATTAGTCATAGAAACTACATACCCGCATTACCAGTGTAGCCAGACACTTCTAATTCATAGAAATGATTTTCGTCCTGGACTTTGAATTCGTCATACATTGCCACCTTTGTCTGGTTCTTTTCATCTTCCATGTCAACTCGCATGGTAAAATGTGTATATTTTCCCATTGTCATAATGTGTAGAAGTTCATTTCCTGAGAAAAAAAAATAATCAGGTGATCAGATATAACGAAAAATTCACTCCAGTCAGCATCATCATAGAATATTACAATCAGTGTCATGGAAAACGGGAGTTTTCCCGCTCCCAAAATTTCTCCCAATTCTCACTTGCTATCCCCTGGGCGATGTATACCACTTCGATCATTGCCCTGCAATGACATGCCCCCCACCCATCTCCCACCCTCAAAAACCAATTATTGCCTTTCTTTGCCACTGCTTAAAAGACACTGCTATCTGGACAATATGGGTTAAGAAATTCTGATAACTTTCTTGAGGTTCTCAAGTAGATGATATAGCAAAATAAATTTGTCACTTGATCAGTAATTTGAGGATAACATGGTTAGTTTCCTATCAGCCCGATGCCGAAGGCTGATGTGAAGTTATCGCAGTTATTACTTGATTAGTTTCATTCTGGCTGAGATATCACACAAGGTAACTTCATATCAGCTTGGGAAATGAAGGTCGAAATTTGATGTGAAGTTACCGAGAGCTGATATCTGCTCTGATATGAAAAAAAAACAAGTAATAACTTCTTTGTTGATTAAACCAAATCAAAAAATTAAAAAAATGTCCTCAGATCCAGTACAGTTTTCTGAGAGTGCCATTGCTTCCCATTCTTTTCACAAAGTCTGAAGTTCCCTCTTCTCCCAGTCAGCTTTCCGAACATATTGGCATCCCCAGGGGGAAGCTGTGACGATCCGATACCTGAACAATCTCTTGTCCCATTTCGACCAATCTCCCCTTACGACTTTAAATTTTAATTTGCATTGAATTTTCTGTTCAACTCTCTTTTTCCTTCTCTCCATCCACCTCGTCCTTAATTTAGTCAAAAATAATTCGATGACATATAAAAATTTACCTTTAAACTTCTCCATAGGAGACGGGAAAAAGAGTGTTCACATGTTTATGCCCCAATCTTAAAAACAATTTTTCTTGGGTTAGAACATGTGTATGAAACCTTCAATGTTAATTCTATCTAATCCACTCCTGAAAAATTCGTTTGCATTTTACACATCAGCAAATTGCTGTTCTGTTCAATATTTTTTCAAAACTTGTAATTACCTATGTTTATAAGCAAATCGGGTAAAAACACATCTATGAGGATTTCAGTGTTAATTTTCACACGTTCGTGTTATTCGTGTGTTCACATTTAACATGGGAATCCACCAGAAATTTTCTAACTCACCTAAAATTACAAGTCTAGGAAAGTTTTGTTGTACAGTACGTTCAAGGTGGGTTGTAACAAAAACACCCGTCACTGTGGAGGTGACATAAAGTGTAGAGGATTAAAACCCATGGTGGATCCACTGGACTTACTTACAGACCACTGCGACTACAAGTGTTGGAGATTAACGAGAATTAATTAGCAGTGCAACCGGAATGCAATCGCAAGTACTGTTTCGAGTGACTCCACTGCAATGACCAATACATTAATCCCCTGAGACCAGTACTTGCGACAATTTCAGGGTGAAATGTAAAAGTAAAAACCATTCGTTTTTAGTGTTGATCTGACTGCAAACAAAACGTAATTCTCTTGCGGAGAATGGAAATTTTTTGTCTTTTGTGGTGAATAGACTAATAATATTATCCGTTCAAACTTTGCAACTGGGTCAAATGAAACAAAAATTAAAAGAGAAATTCATGAAATGTTCATTATTTTTTAATGCAAGAGAAACTTGTTTTCCTTTCAAACAAATAAAGTTTGTTGATCGAATAATAATTGGCACGTTGTGACGAAGCAAATCTCTGACAACTCGACTATGGGTTCCCTCTCAAAGATGACCATGTGCGATCAGCCTGGATGCACTGCACATTTTTTATCACTGGCAAATTTTACTAAATATTATCCTATTGTGTAAATGCATATGGAACAAAATCAACTGCCACAACTGAAAATGTATACTGTTGTGGGGTTGTGTGGTGAGGAAGTACAATTTTCGAAAACTCCATATTTGTGTGTTCGAAGACGACGTGATCCGTCCCATGCAAATAAAGTCATGTGATGTTCCTTGCATCAAAACTCCCCCCACCCTCCACTTTTCCCCTCGATTGCTTTGTCCATCATTCTAGAGATGTAACTCTATTAAATAAATGAATGTCCACGCCCCATAACTATCAACATCCTATGAATGAATGGACGGACGGACGGACGGACGGACGGACGGACGGACGGACGGACGGACGGACGGACGGACGGACGGATCAATGAAACCAAACAATTCAGGACCCACATTTTTCTCTGTAGGCTTATGGGGTGAAAAATTCAATTTTTTGGCCATCAAAATGTCATTTTTTAGCATTTTTAGCATCATGTTTCAAATTTGAAAGTTCATTACTAAGTATCCAGTGCCCTAATGATGTTTTAGACTTTGACTGGACAATTCTGGAAGTGATAACTTTATTACGTCAGATTGCTTTTAATAAAGTTATCACTTCATGGACTCCAAAATTACAACCATTGGTCATTTGCGATCCCCTTCTAAAAAATGGTTACAACAGTTGTTAAAGTTGGAAATGGGCTCATAAGTTGCAGCCAGTATTCAAATACGATGGGGGTGGGGGGGGGGGGGGAGGGGGGGGCTTACCCAAGAATCTTGGACTTTTGGGGCAAGCATGATGTGGCCCCCAAAGTCCCTCTCCCCAACCTGCCCTGTTTCTGCTTCTGCTTCTGATGTATTGAGAAAATACTTACATGTCATCACTTGGCAGGAGAAAAGAATATAATATATACAAAAGGATGCAAAGGTGAATTGTTGATGCCATGCATAACGTTTTCTTGTTAGTTTTTTGCCCTAACTTGACTCCAACCATAAGCGTTTTAAGCAATGCACAGCCAAGTTGGTGAGGTTTTGCTTTCGTAGTCAAGTTGGTGAGGTTTTGCTTTCGTAGTATTCAAGGATGGGGAGGGGTATCAGGGGAAAACGTGGCCTGAAAGCCTTATTTTATTTTTTGGGTTTCAAGACACGTGAGGGTGGACAAAACCAAAAAATTAAAATACGAAAATTCGGGGCATGTTTGAGCTATGGTTATGATGTATTGTGGTCTGGCTTGTAGATCGGCATGTCATTATTGAAAAATAAAAAAAATATTATTTTCTGTTGATTTTATTTACATATGGTTATAATTATGATTGCTGAATTAGTAAAAAGTAATTGGAAATGTTGATTTGTCTCTTATTTTTTCTCAACCTTGTCATGTGCAGAGGTGTTAAAACAGATGTTGGTTTGAAGAACAGCTTCTCTGCTTTGTCGCGCCACTCAAATGTTATTTCACACCTTGTGAACGTGGTAGTTTAATCTACTATATTTAATTAATCACTTCAATCCCGACTACTTTAATGTAGTAGTGGTAGTAGAATATTTTATTTAAGTGTCACATTTCAATACACATACATAGTATACATAGAGTATTTACAAAATATTTATATGAAATACAGCCTAATAAGGCTTATGAGACACATTTTCATCAGAGGTAGGTAATTTTTACAGTACAAGTAGTTCATAAAAAACCCTCAAAAACCTAAAAAAAAAAAAAAACCAAACCCGAAAAACCAAAACACATGCACGCACACCAACACTTGCGTATACTTCCGTGTACTAATTTTTTACACTTTTTCTTACTTTCTCTCCCCCCCACCACCAATCACATATATCGGTCTCTCTCTATCTCTTTCCCACTGAAGTGTACTCTGTCTTAGAATGGCACATTCGCAGATATTTTAATTCGGTATCTCCCTTATATTTACCCACGTATTTTTACATACACACAGGCTTAGCTATTTCAATTGATAATACAAATAACAACAATGTACAGGAACGTTGAAAAATCTACTAATGCAAAGAGTATAAACGTATGTACAAACCCCTACAGAATTGGATGAAGGATATTTGTTTCGGTATGTAAATATCTCCCTACACCCCCACTCCCCCCCCCCCTGTGAAATACTCATTAGTTTCAGTCACGAGTGAGATACTTTTTGGTAACCATTCCAAAACACTATATTTTCTTTTTCCTATTATCCTTTTTATAAGAATCTTTAATTGCGCAACCCGACAAGAGTAAGACGGGAAAGGGAATGAGCTGGTCGAGTTGACTCAATGTCGTAAACAGGTATCACTTTGATCATTAGCCATGCGCCGTGGGCACTTGAGTGATGTAGGAGGCTTTTTCATGCCACTTCTGGCACGAGAAAAACATGGTTCATCGCGTGTTGGCCTACAGCTGTAAACAAAATGTGAAAATGAGAACTTGGCAAATATTAGTTGTTTTTCTCAAGTCTGGTTTATTTGTTTCCTCGATCAAATCGATCGCGCAAACACAACAGTTTAATTTCGAAAGTGACGAGGACTTTGTACATAACCAAATGGAACTGACTGTTCTATTCCCAATTTACAATTTCAAACCACAGCAATAGTCATTGTCTGCCTCCTCTAAATTCCAATTGAAATTTAAAATAAATTATCTACTACCAGTTACAAATGCAGTTGTATTGCCATTTGACGCCACAAGACAGTATTTATTAATCAGCTGAGAAACTGACATGCAAAAGCAATTAAGCTAATCATTAACGCTCGTGACCATGGTGGGTCACAGTGTTTTGAAAACAGTCTTCCACTGATCAAACACTGTGGTCCACTGGAACTCCATGGTGGAGAACACACCGCTGCGGCGTTTTTGTTACAATCCATGTTGAACGTACTGTAAGTTTGGAATTAACACTGAAATCTCCACAACATCTTGACAACATTTTGTGAAATTATGTGCACCCATATTCCAATTTCTCTTTGTGTGTCATTCTAATTTCGATTTTTTGTCCCAAATTGAGTTGGAGAAATGCGTCTCCCATCGACCCTTTTTGTTTTTGTTTATGGAAGTGTAAGAAAAACTTAATCAACATTTCTCAGATCAAACACCGATTACCGGATGCACTGACTGTGACAAGATCTTGCCTTTCATCTTCCAGTATCTGGAATCAACTGTGCTCATTAAAGGCTGTGTGGATTCTGCCCTGTCAAAATCTCAGACCTATTTCAATGCGCCTGTGGACAAATTATATCTGAACTAGAAATCAGGAGGAGTAATGGAGTCTGAAAACGACATGGGCGGTCTAAAACTAGAATTCGCATCGAATGCCGTCAACTTGGACAATGTGGACGACACTAAACGGTGGTAAACCAGCGACAAGATGTGCTAGATATGGGATGTCATAGATTCGCGAATCCGAAGGATCCCGTGCACATGACCGATGCTTGCATTCGCGGTGGTGGACAAAATAAAATTCGGGAGACGATTGATAAACGGTGGGCCGAGGAGAGTGATGCATTAGATTCTGGCAAATCTGAATGTCCCTTCGGAAATGGATGAAGTGGACCTCTGCACAACACGACAAGTTATCCCATGCCGATTGGGGAAAAGATCATTCGAATGTGTTTGACTTGTACTGACATGGTCAACGTTTTGGTGAACAGTGTTGAAAATTAAACCTAAAACGCCAAGAAGCAGTGGAATGAATATTCTAGTTCTAACAGATTCACCCATGTGAGTCGATATGGGGATAAAATTAATTTCAAGTCATTTCGTCTAATCCCAAATCTGCGACTTCTATGGCGTCTCTTTTGATCGAGTGCGACCCTTTGAATGAATAACAGATCTGCAGCACACGTGCACCCGACCCTCTTCACTTTCTTAGTGAACGAACCAAAAGTGACAAAGAATTAGAAATCTGGCAAAACAGAACCGTGACAAGGACTGTACTACGTGGAATAAAACTTTAGAGGCAAGCAGCAGCACTACAAGTCCTTTACGCTTACAGTGCTAACTAACCCAGTAATTTCATTCTAGTGAGGTATATGGTCATGGTCGGTCACCATTGGTGGAAGTTCAATGAAACTTGAAGGTCACAGACTTCCATACATATCTAGCATGATTCGGCCCGGTTGGATGAAAATTGAAATAAGGATCCAGAAAAATGCCATTTCATTGATTCTTAGGGATTGATGAGTGAGATGGTAGGTATTAAAAAGTATGAGGTATGGGAGAGATATGAATGTACTAAATCTTTGAAACAATTGGCGACATCTCTTTGTATCAAACCACGCCTTATATCGAGGATAGTTGTGATTTTTTGAGTGGATACTAAAGTTTTGTTGAGGGACTAGAAGTGGAGTATAAATTTCCATCCAGTGACAGTAGATCGCGAGTTGAATATTTATATTTCATCTGTTAGTCACGAATGAAATAAATATCGTAACCACTCAAAAATCCATAGGTATTGTTCTTATTATATGATTTGTCTATTCTAAAAAAATATTTACTTTTAACCCTTTGAATAGGGGAGACCACTTTTCCAGTTAAGAAACACGACACGTCATAATTTCATTAAGTTGGAGGGCTACTATAGAGAATGCGTAGGTAGAACAATTAATATTTTCAACATGCAGCCTTCAACATGCTCTATCCCCAAATAATGAATATGGACATTTCCAATTACTGCCATTTTACTGACATGGAAGATACCACCAGGGTTAAAAGGGTTAAATCCCACATTAACGTAAAGTAATTGCTTCGAAAGCGAACAAAATCTCAGTAAAAATGTCATCAGTGTATAGCCTAGGAGCCGCTCTCAGCGGCAAAATTAGTCGCACATGATCCAAAATAGTTCCCTCGACATTTCACTGAAGGCTGCACAGTAATTTTAATGGATATTAATTTAATACCACAAATAACAGTAACAACAGCTTTTCACCATGAAACAGTAAACATCCCTCACTTTCATAACATTTTGGCGAGATTAATTCATGTTCGTTGATACAATTTCACTGTGACTCACCGGTTGTTCTTCAGTACACTGAAAAATGCGAAATAACGAAATGGTTTGTCTTGTGTCGATCAAGTCCAAAATAAGGCATCTTCGTGTCGACTGTTTCCCTATTTTTTTAGCGGAAGCATATAACAAATCCGTGCATTAACAAATGTAAAAATGTGCAGATATACACTAGTATCTCATGTTTGGTGCACATGCCACGATATGGTCATTGTTTGCTTTATTTTTATGCCCCCACAATAAAACGTGACCGGAGGCATATAGTGTTTCCCATGTCCGTCCGTCATTCCGAAATAATTTTCCTGACTTTTTTCACCATAAACTGAGATAATTGGTTGATTTCTGGTATGTGGCTTTACCACAGGTACGAAAAAACTGAGTTCAAGTTTGATCCCGGTTGGATGAATTTTCAGGTATTTATTGACCTTGAACTTAATTTAATATGATGTGAAAACTCGATGAATCAGTTTTCTGGACGATTTTTATTCGCGGATGTATAAGTGCTGTACTGACACATCTAGTTTTATTTCAATCATCCTCCAACCCGAATGATAGCCTTCGGATTGGAGGATGGTCGAAGTACAAGAAACACACCTAACCAGCTGCAGATGGAACTCTCTGGCCAAACACAGCAAAATTTTATTTACTGACAATATATTACATAACTTACAGTACGGCCGCCGTTGACTGGTTACTTTCCACGGGTGGGCAATATTTCCATGGACGCAATGACATTAGATTCCAAACACTAATTATGGGTACAATCTACAAAAATTCAACAAATGAAGCACCGGGTATAAATCGGTGATTCATTTATTAAAGTTTTCTGAAGACGAATAGTATTACCAGGTAAACGCATGAGTGGACATTACTGCCCACGCGTGGATTATGACCAGTCTACGGTGACTGTACTGTAGTATGCAATCAGTTAGCATTTCTGTTGAGAAAAATAGACTGGTGACACGCACCCCCTTTCCCTTTGCCCCGGGTTCCATCACCTCTTTATATTGTTGAGTCACCGCCCAAAACTACCTACATCACACATCAGCGCCTGGCTATCCCTATCTTCAAAATCAAATGTTCATGGAAAAATACAAAAGTATGATCTGAAGTTATTGACGCTTAATTCTTCTTTGTTATGTTCGAAACGAATATTTTGAGGGGAACAGAACTATGATCGCAAAGGCAGCATGATCGCGACACTTTTTGGTCAGAGAGTCTAAATTTCATAAATAAAATATTGCGAAAACAAACTACAGTCAAGGAAAAGAAATGCAAATAACATTTGGTCATGACATTTCAATGTACTCGCCATTATTCTTAGACAGGTGGGAATTTCCAGTGTTGTTAGAAGGAAAGCAGGCAATCAATTTCGACACTATCGCAATCCGGTGAAAATTCTCTGTTCATGTTTACAATCACAGAATATTGTATATTGTTTACCTAGCCAAAACTCGCCATCTAAATCCCCGAAACCGAATTTGTAACCGACCCACTTTTTGTTGAAATCTACAGAACCATCTTGCTTTCTTTGAAAGATCTGTAAAAAATAAAATAAGATGTATTTTTTTATTGTTCAGCAATCTACTGTTACAAGACACCAGTTAGGGGCCAGCAAATCACATATTTTCGATTCGAATCGAGTCGAGTCTATTATTCGAAATCGAATCAAACTTCGAATCGAATACAGGCGTCTTGAAGTCCCGAGAGATAAAATGTTCCACCTACATTATCAAGGCATGCCTTCGTCGAAGGCGTGCCTTGATGATGTAGTTGGAATATTACCCAGTGAGGATGTTTGTTCAAAAACAGAAACGGGTGCGAGAATTCTGTAGTGGGCACTGAACGAGTCTAGCCGTTAGCAACCGTGAGCTCATCATCAATATTGCTTGGGTACTTTAAATTTGCTTTCAGCAATGATAGTGATTAGTGAAACTGGAATTAGCATGGATGGGGATACAGATACTTTTTATGTTAATATCGGAAATTACACTCAGTTTCTATTTATAGCATTATTTATGTACAATTTCTATCTTAAGCTGTGCGTTTTGTGCGACGACTAAGATGACTGATACTATGCGAAATTCCAATGAAAAGATTCGAAGGAAAACGAATCGGACAGCCGATTTCGAATCGAACCGAATACTTAAGATTCGAAGTTGAATCGAATCTCGAAGCGTCGCAGGACTGTAACACCAAAGTTCATGCTGCCGGGTGCCAACTTAGCCAACTGCACTAAGCATGATTTGGCGCTAAACATGGCTATCGAATTTTTCCGAATTTCGTTGAAAAACATGGCCACTTTTAGATTTGGCATATAAATCTTCAATAATTCCATTTGTACATCCTACAGGATTCATCTCTCATCCTATCTATTTCAAATTTAATATATTGCTTAGGTATGATGTCTAGATGAGAGCTATTGGATTGTTCCTGTATTGCGTTGAAAAACACAGCTGACAGCGTCCATTTTGGATTTGTCATATAAAATGTCACGAATTCCATTTAGCACAGGTCGCAACTCTCACCCGATCTTTTTCAAATTTTATATGTAGTTTTAGTGTGGTGTCAAGATGGGAGCTGTTGTTTTATTTAATTTCGCGAAAAATTTGGCCGCCTGCGGCCAGCAATATTTTGCTGTTAAATTGTCTACAATTCCTTTAGCACATCCTACAAACCGCTTCTCTCATCCGATCTTTTTCAAATTTCGAATAATTCTGATCGCCTCTACACAAAGTGTCAAATTGTATTGAAAATATGGTCACCACTGGCCTTTTTTTAATTTTAATTGAGAAGAGTCACTGTCAAGGTAATAGCTTAAAGTTGCGATTTTCTTGTTTAAAACTGTATATATTTTTGATAATCTTTCTCATTCGGGCTAAATGTAAAAAGTAAAGATAGGTATCTGGCGGACCCCGAAAACCGATTTCCGATTTGTCACTTAAACAGACAAGCAATAATTCATGGAGTGCTAATTAAGCACGGAATTGTATGTTCATTACCGCGTTTCTGTTTAACGCCATAATGAGCGGTCTGGTAAAAAAATAAAGCGAGAGAAGACCAGTGTTCTCCTGCAGTCATTATCAGTCTAATTATGGCCAGTTAATAGTAATTGTTGTAAAACAGTACACCCTACAAGTTCTGGGCACAAGCCCGGTTTCCGACAATCAGAGTTCACTTTGCACATGAAACAGGTCACTTCTCATTTCAATTTTTTTCTGAAACTTTCTATTTAATTCAATCCCCTCTTGGTCAAGTTGAGCTGTAGAGTCACTGACACTTTCAGCTTTCTCAGGAGAGTTTCCATCTCCACGTTTCGTTCTTTCATCGTTTGTATGTATTTCTCTTGCCGTTGTGTCTCCACCCTGAAGAAGGTCTCACAAATTACTACAACGGTCAATTGATCTGTGTTGTATTCCGCTTTAGGTCCCTGCATCTGACAGATCCACCACACTTAAAACAGATTTGTTGTTTACCAGAATATAGACCTTTTATACATACCATGAACACGTGATGTTTTGGCTAAGAATATCTGTCAAGATCGACAATCTTTGCGCACTCTCAAACTTGATTGGCTCAACATAAAGGTAGGCTGCCCAAATTAAACCATGGAAAATAATAATTAAACTAGCAACATATTTATAGCTAGCTTCGTCGATTTGTCTACAAACTCATGCCAGTTGTGTATATATTACATTTTTGACCCCTTTTCAAATTCAATTTAACCAATGCTAAATTAAATGAACCTTTGAATCTTCGACCTGTCTTCGCCTACAAGAAAAACAAAAGCTTGCGTAACATCCGTGTAAGGACTAAATTAGAGTCCATCAATGAGTAACATCAATTATTGCCAGTCAGTTTAACCAGTTCCTAATCTCATCACTTGGGTTGAACCATCTAGATTTAAACTAAGTAATGGTAAAGGTAACAATCGCCTAACAGATGTGGTTAACCTGTCTGGCACCAATGACCTAACAACCCACGAGAAGTCTCTTTTAGATCGCGGTTTAACTTTTGTACCAGCACCTAAGCCTAAAACTGGTAATCAAACAAAAATACCATCATATAACTGTAATTTTCTTAGGCAAATGAAATTAGCAGACCGTTTTAGAAACTCCAGCGGTCGGAAACTTTTACAGAATCATCTGGTTGGTCACCTCCAGATAGTGAAGTAGATCCCGAAATTATTGAGACTAGCAAACGAATCCTCCAAAAGGTGTTCAGGATGAATATACTCTCCGATAAAGACAATTTAACAGCTGGTGAACGGAGAGCCCTCGCGAAACTTCTGAAAAATAAGAAGTTAGTAATTAAACCAGCCAACAAATGTGGGTCGGTAGTCGTTCTATCTCGGGATAATTATACAAAGGAAGCCATGAGACAACTCAGCAATACTAAACATTATAAGAAAATAGATTCACTTATTCGGCTTAGTAATATTGAAAAATTCAATAAGATCTTAAAATTTCTCTTCGTCGAAGGTCACATAACCACAAAACAATTGAAATATTTAACAGCTGAGCGCGGTGCTCAAACAAGATAATTTTACATCCTACCAAAGATCCACAAGGACCGTTCTTCATGGACGGATGACCTAACTCCACCTGGAAGGCCAATTGTGTCAGATTGTAATTCGGAATCTTATGCGATCTCGGAACTAATTGATTATCATCTGAAACCTATAGCAAATAGACATCCGAGCTATCTAAAAAATAACAGGACTTTCTGTCAAAATTTCGAAATTGAAAATATCGAAAAATGCAATCCTGACTACTTTGGATATCGACAGTATGTATACGAACATTGATATTGATAAAGGTGTTAAATCGGTTAAAAATGCATCTGAAAAACATCCGGATGCAAAACACCCGGATGATCAAAATTTGGATCTTTTAGAGCTGAGCTTAAAGGGTAATGACTTTCAGTTCAATGGAGAATATTTTCTACAAATAATGGGTTGTCCTATGGGCAAATGATTCAGTCCTAATTTTGCAAGCATTCATGTAGCGGAATGGGAAGAAATGCCTTAAGCAAATGTGCAAAACATCCTCTCGTATATCTCAGATATTTAGATGACATTTTTATTATTTGGGAACATTCAAAAGACGATTTTGATGAATTTTTAGAATGTTTGAACAATCATGATCCAAACATTAAATTAAAAGCTACTATCAGTGAAAATTCTGTTGATTTTCTCGATGTGACCGTGTATAAAGGCAAGCAATTTCAGGCATCCGGTCATTTAGATTATAAAGTATATTTTAAACCAACTGATTCACATCAATTGTTGCACACAAAATCATTTCATCTACAACATACTTTTAAAGGTATCATCAAATCACAGCTCATTCGTTTCCACTGCAATTCAAGTGATACGGTAAATTTCAATGAGGCTTGTTCTACTTTATTTGGTTCCCTCAGATCGAGAGGGTACTCATTGCGCTTTTTGCGTAGCCTGAAATCTAAAACTCTGAAAAAGCTCAAAAGACCAGCAGAAACTACTGATTTCGAACCACTGAAAATTGAACACAACAGACTGTTGCAGAATGGTAGTGGCGCGGTATTTAATTGCCAAAAGCCTCGTTGTAGATTGCATACTTTTCTGCCTGATCAGAAAAAGGAATTTTCCTCCGAACAAACGAAATATCATTACCAAATCCGTAACTCCCTCCATTGTGATTCACGAAATATTATTTACCTAATCACTTGTAAACGCTGTAGGAAACAGTATGTTGGTCAGTCAAAATCCTTTCCGAGAACGTGCTACTAGACACAACAGGATATAAAATATAATGCTGATGCCCCAGTAGCAGCACATTGTAACCTTCCTGGCCATGCTGTGGACGATTTCGAAACCCTTCCTAATGAACAACCACCAATTAAAGACACATTAGAAGAAACGGATGAATATAGAAAAAAACGTGAAGCTTTTTAGATCAATACGCTTCAAACCCTCTGGCCATGTGGTATGGACATATCAGAGGAAGAATGTGAAAGGAGGTCCATCATTCCTTTCACTTTAACATACAACAGAATGAATATCGAAATAGCAAAAATGTTAAAAGATGAATTCAATTTAACCAATGCTAAATTAAATGAACCTTTGAATCTTCGACCTGTCATCGCCTATAAGAAAAACAAACGCTTGAGTAACATCTTTGTAAGGACTAAATTAGAGCCCATCAATGAATAACATCAATTATTGCCAGTCAGTTTAACCAGTTCCTAAGCGCATCACTTAGTTTAAATCAATTTTATGTATTTTTTATCATGTTGGAAACCCATCAAGGTTCAGTAAATGAAAACAATTTTTCGGCGGCATATTAAAAGAAAAAAACGTTTCAGTAGTAAATGTCTGTGCCAGTGCGAATTTTTAACCTCACGCACGCACGCACGCACGCACGCACGCACGCACGCACGCACGCACGCACGCACGCACGCACGCACGCACGCACGCACGCACGCACATATATATATAAATGAAGGGTTTGTTACTGTATATTAACAAAGGATATCATATTTTGAACATTACATTCCTGGAAATGATAAATACAGATTACTACAACAGTTAATTGATCTGTGTTGTTGTATTCCGTCGAGTTGATGAGATGAGGCCGGCCAGATCAAACGAGACGCCGCAGGCGTCGAGTTTGAGCTAGCCGATCTGATCTCGTCAACGAGACCGAATACAACACAGATCAATTGACAGTTGCAGTAATTTGTTTATTAAATGACAATTGGTATTTTAGACCTGATCACAACACCTGGAAACTCAAATACAACAGAAATTATATCAACCAAATAACCATTAACAATTTATGGAATTGGGAAATCCCAAAAGCGTTGTAATATCAAACGTTCGTTTCCAACATGAAACTTGACAGTCAAAACAATGAAGGCAAGACTTGAAGTTCAATCGGAATTGCTTTCGATAACATAGATTCTCCTGATCTTAAAAATAGTTGTTAATTGTTATTTTGCAATTGTTCAGCACGGCATTTTCAAATAAACCTCTACTGGAATGTTTCTGAACGGCGTTTAATGAGAAGGTGCAATCTATATTTGTCACTTGGCAACGGGCCTTGAGTACATTCGATTCGCTATAATATTGAAAACGATTCTCATTTCTCTTTCAATCGCCTGCTGTGAAAAGCGCAACAACGCGGTTGTTTTTATTGAGTTCTGCAACTGGTCATACAAAAGCAGTGTTTTCTCATACGGCGTTAAAAAACGACTCAAGATCGAACGCACGCATTACGGAATTCCCTGATGTATTTGTGGAATTTACCGATGCATTTATAGGTCACTGGTAAAATAGCCCATTCACGTGCACCTCGTTTGAGACAGGCATGATAACTACCTGGAAAACTGGAAACTTTTGATTTACGGAGAGCTGGATTTGATGGGCAAAAGACAGTGGTATTGAGGGCAATTTATAGTAGTCATATAATCATTAAAATTTACTTCCTTTAAAAATAACTGAGATACTTACAATCCAACCGCCACCATCTGTTGTTTGATCACAGGACACTGATACTCCTCTGGACAAATGGCCTGGGTATATCGTGTAGATTCCATTAACATTACACCCATTATAGAGAATATCTTGACAGTTCTTTGGCTTCAGTACTACAAATATAATAGTATATGGAATTTTAAAATAATGCATTCTTTATTGTGTTCTGCCCCTCCCAGAAAGATTTCATGTGGTCGAGAATTAAATAAAAAGGGTGATAATTGTGAACGGTTGATGGTGATGGTGCGAAGGCTGATGTGTTCGTCACCAGGCGCGTCGCGAAAATGACCGATGGGAAATGGGGGTCAACTTGCCCTACCATCAGCGCGCCGTAAACAAAATCGTGATTCATCACTAAAATGAACTGTGCTCCAACGCTGCTGAGTCCAGCGAACACGCTGACGTACCCATTCCATTCTGACGGCACGATGACGTTGGGTAGGGGTTGGTCCGTGGTATGGACGCCTACTTCGGATGAAGTGTTCAACGAGTCTGTTGCGGACAGTTTGTGCACTGATTCTATCGCTAGTTCTACCAGGCGTAATTGCTGCTGTCCTCGGCGCCGGAAGGAAGCGATCCCGGAAGTGAGATGTCCTGATGTGTCGGTCTTGTGCAAGGGTCGTAACTCTTGGTCGACCTGAACGCGGTCGGTCGGCAGTAGATCCAGTGGTTCTAGTTCTATACCTTCCAATGAGGCGGTAAATAGTGGCCACAGTGACTCCGAACTCAGCAGCGAGCTCATCTGGAGGTATCCCAGCTTCATGCATACCAATGGCACGCAACATCTGATTTTCGCATAACCTTGGCATTTTTTAAAATGTCGGAAGACAAAAACTAGCGTGTTTTCTCAATAACCCAGGCTCTCTAGCACAACATAACACAAAGAAAATCGTTGGTCACCCATTCAATTTGACATTCTCGGGTAGCATGTTCTATTTTGAAAATTGTATACGGTTGGGTGGACAACAACATGTCATTAAACGCTTTGTACGACTTTTTGTCCACAAACATGCAACATTAGAACTATTATATTTCATTCTTTATGCTATTTTTTTCACATTTGTTTCTATTATACTTTCTTTTTGAGCCAGTATATAATTATAAATTATAATATGCAAACCAACGGGCGAAAATACTGGGTAGGGGTGGAATGGTGTCCAGTGTTCACGCTAGACAGAAACTCGTTGGTGCCAGTTTTTTTTAGCTTGTCTGGATATTGTTATACCACAACAAAGAAACTTGAAAGGCAGGAAGCTTTATCTAACACGAATATCAGACGCAACCCGAAAACATATTTCTTAAATATCTGAATATTTTCATTTTCCCGCAACCCATAGCCATTGCAAAGGGGGCGCGGTGGCTCAGTAGGTAGAGGTGCAGGCTGCAAGCCGAGAGGTCCTGGGTTCGAATCCCACCTGCGGCAACCGCGTTGTGTCCTTGGGCAAGACACTTCACCCCCATTGCCCATGTGGGGGCACGATGACGCCGTGTACTAAGGCGTACTGCACGTCGATGGTACGCATGTCTTCAACCAATCTAACCCTGCCTGTGCTGCAGTGTGGGGTTACGATGCTGGGGAGCTGCTCGTCGTTGCTCGGTGGTTCTCTCCGGGTACTCCGGCTTCCTCCAGCCGTAAAACTGTCACGGTCATGATTAGCCATTGTGCATAAATATGTGACCTTAAACATCAATAAATAAATAAATAATAGCCATTGAAAAGGTCTCAATGAGCTCGTTCCAATAAAGCTTCACGTGCTATGTTTCTCCATGTACTAATTGAAAAAAAATTGAAAGGCGATTAGTGGTAAAATAACTCGCTGCTTTCTTTCGATCGTATTATTCCGTTGTGTAGAGACTTTTACTGATACGCTAAACGATAGATTATCGAAGAAATTGCGGAAAGATAGACGTCGTATCCCCCACTTTGAAGATATAAAAAAAAATCACTTTCGGGGTATCAAACAAAATGGCGGCTTTCAAAGCATCACATCAAGGTGAATACGAGTCAAATTATCACTGGAAATGATCATTTTGTTCTACAAACGTATAATGAAAAGAAAATCTAGTGTTTTGGAGTGGATACCGATCATTTCCAGCAATAATTCAACACGTATTCGCCTTGAATTGATGCATGAAACCCGCTAGTCTAAACATGGCCTGAAAGTCCGTAATATAAGTTTTTGGTTTGGTACATCCTTTCAAAGGACGTACCAAACCAAAAACTTATATTACGGACTTTCAGGCCATGTTTGGGCTAGAAATCCGCCAGCTGAATCAGATCGCAAGACGCTGTCTGTTCCGATTGTCGATCAAATCTCTTCCGCGTATCAATGATTCAATGCGCTGTTTACTTTCATACATTAATTCAATTGTCAAATTCTTATAAAAAGCCTATATTAAATCTAGTGTTTTTGAGTGGATACAGATAATTATCTCAATAGTGACCGCGACAAATGGTTAATTTCGTTCGTTCACGGTCACTCATGAGATAATTTTCGGTATCCACTCAAAAACACTAGATATCATCTATTTACTTACACGTGCGAGGATATGTTTGGTGCAAAAGTTTATGCAACAGGAGTTTTTTTTTAGTACCAAATCAATTTGGCCCCCGACCTCATGAACATTGATGGTGTCACACCGCCCCAAATCTCGACGAGCAGGGCACAGTACAGCCACCGTGGACTGGTCACTTTCCACGGGTGGGCAATATTTCCGCGGGCGCAATAATATTAGATTCGAAACACTAATTATAGGAATAATCATCAAAATTTTAATTAATGAAGCACCGGATACAACCCGGTGCTTGATTAAGGGTCGTCCATCGTAACTTTGGGCATTTTAAAAAAAAATTCCACATTGCCCTAAATACGAATCAAGCGGTGAATAACGACATATTATATACCAAAATAACGACAAAACTATACAAACCCCGAATTTATACACTTTTTCAAAAAAAAAAAAAATTTTTTTTTGTTTTGATGACAAAGAAATTGTCAGCCGCATAAGTAACCGTCAGGATTACCAAGGAATAGATAGGTAATTCGAATGTCTGAGTTGTAAATAAAGGACTCCATACTCGGAGAAAGCATATTTATCATTTCATCACCAACGTGGTGAGAACGCTCAGGAGAAAATGGATGACAACAAACGCTTGATTCTGTTCGAGTGACATTGTTTGTTATGAACACGTGGGTTTTGGTCAAAGTTGAGAAATGATTTGATTTCCCACGATCTAAAATCTTCAAACATTTCACTGCTGTTTTTGAATCTGGGAGACGATGTAATGTACAACTCACGACACATTCATAGGAAAATATTCAACTGACAATGTGACAACTGCGAGATACTGTCCATGTGACGCAACTGTCAGCAAGGGATTAATACGCCACCGATTCGAACTACTATTATTTGGTTGGCGACGATGATCAAAACATAAAAGTGGAAAATTATATTTGAAAACAAAAATATATTCACATCAACATTCATTACAGTCCTCACAATTGTATATTTACTACAAAATAATTTTACTGTCGCTAAACTATATTGTTGACGTAGAGAAGGCTTGATGAAGTCTGCTACGAAAAAAGAAGACCAAAGTCTAGTAGAATTATTAGAAAGGTTTCTTCCTGTTCACCAATAGCGAAATGTCGTACCATAGTAAAGTTAAACATCTCCCTCGTACAACCGCATTGAGTATAAGACGGATCAAAGTAGCCTGTGAGGGCTGTTAGCATCAAAAGGTTGCGAAACGTTATGTGTATTGACACTCTGTGGACAGAAATAGAAAAATTCCGCTAGGCGGACAAAAATTCACACGAAAAACCGAAATGACCCCATAACGTGTCAGAAGTGTGTTTAGATCAATGAATTTAATAACCAACACAATTCCGATATTGTTCAGGCCGGTAACCCTCCGCCTATAAAATTAGTATTGTGAACAGATCAGTTATTAATGTTCTTAAATTGCACGAGAAAACAACAGTCAAGCCTCTCCAAACAGCAACTACGGTAGACCGATTGTTCCAAAACAAATGAAGCATACCAAATCATGTACATAAATGAATTTGAAGCCAGGATTTCTAACTAAGTGTAGCCGATTGGTGAAAGTATTCTGCACACAGGGCAGGTAATTTTTGATTGTTTTGGCCACACCTGAACATTCAAATGACACTTGGCAGTTGTCATTGAACATGCATCCCAAGAAGTGGACAGATATAATACTAAATGGGGAAATATGGCAGTTTACCCATTTTTGGTGTAATCAATCTCATCGTATTTTACCAATTTGATACAGATCCTATGCAAAATGGCACATGATTGTGGAGGGTATGGCCACAACAGACTCACAAAAGCCGCATTGGATATTCTTCATTTTTCATTGATGCACTCTCTCATGACTCCACCCTTGTTCTTCTGAATTGTGTGGATTTGACCCATGGTGAACTTCATAAAAAGTAAACAAACACAAGAAAAATGGCAGCCCTTTTGAATTGTAGGCATCATAAATTGCAATTGGTCTCGTGGTCCGTTCCAGGCAAGAATGATAAAAAGATATCTCCGAATCTGTACTAGAAGGATTGCAGAATTTAACCATTCAATAAATTTAAGGTATTTTATTGTATAAAATCTGATCTCTTACTTATGTCATAGCAGACTTTCAGGCTGTGCTTTCTGTCACATGGTAACGGCTCCATGGCAAATATTAGTTTCCACAAAATCTATGTTTCATTCCAAACAAACTGATATATAATTTATTGGGGTTATTCCTTTCTGACCTTCTCTGGACTTGGAGAAAATTACTTGAAATTTGACCAAATTTACGTTGGACGTCCCCTTAATTAAAATTTTGCTGATGATGATTTTTATTACCTGGTAAAAGCTTTGCGTGTACATCACTGCCCACGCGTGGATTACGACCAATCCGCGGCGACTCAAAGTTATCAAGTTCAAAGATCTCCTCATAGCCATAAATCTGTCTCAGCTGGTTGCAACTTTGGTCATATGTGAGCCCGTCCAGCCACAGAACTAAGCCACCACAATCGTCAGTATCGTGGAGAAAACCGTGGCAACATACCACATCCCGTCTATTTACATTTATAAAGCAGAGTTGTGGAAGTGACCTCTATATACTCTAGTGATCATCAGCTCGCGTTCAATTTCGTATGCGGGTTCAACGGCATTGTTGAACAGTCGCTTATGCCACTATTAAGAACACAGTCGTCCATGTCACCACGAACGCAGTGGCGTATGTCTGTACGTAAAATAGACATGGCGTCAAATATTCAGAAGCAATTGCCCATACAATATTATCAGATGGTGGGGAGGGACTTGATCAGCTAGTCAGTAATAAAGTACAAGCTCCTTCTCTAGGCCTCTTGCGAATCACACATTCTCAAATCGAATAGAATCTCGAATCGAATCAGGGCGTCTTGAAAATGACCGATTGGAGAGGGCTGTAAACCTGATTTGTTCTGACTCTGATGGCTCAGGTCTCGACTAATAAAATATTCCAACTACATTATCGAGGCATGCCTTCGTCGAAGGCATGCCTTGATGATGTAGTTGGAATATTACCCAGTAAAGATAATAGCTCAAAAACAGGAACCGGTGGCGAGAATTTCCGGTACTAGGCTCTATGCAGGATTAGTCCCTGGCAACAGTTCATCATCGACGCTGTTAAGTTGCTTTCAACGGTGGTAGTGACAAGTGAGACTGAAGTTAGCATGGGTGGCGGCATTCATGAGTGCAGATTCTATTTATATTATATAGCGAAAAATACAATTAGTCTTTATTTTCAGCATTATATATGTACAATTTGCATCTGAACTATACATTTTGTGAGACGACGTAGATGACTGAATCCAAGCAATATTCGTGTGAAAAGAGTCGAAAGGAAACGAATCGGGCAACCGATTTCGAATCGAACCGAACATCAAATTGAGATTCGATATCGAATGTAATCTCACAACTTCGCAGGGTCATATCTTTCTCTTTCTCTGTGAGAACCTTACTGACATTAGTGTTATAAAAACAGGTTTCATTCATCAGATTTCAAAGAACGGTCTTTATTTAAAGGGATATCAGTCATATACGTCGTCTCACAAAACGTATAGTTCTGCCTTGATTTTAAAATTAACAAAACCACAACTTCCGCATGCAAAAATACTGTTATGTTTTTTCGATCATTCGTACAAAAGCGTCCAGTTCGATTAAATAAATTAACGTGAAGGCAAGAATTTATCGGATATTTGAATAACAGCATGCAGTAGTTTTTCAACCCGAACGGCATGCAGTAACCAACCACTCACAGAAAATTCCGTGCAATGTCATTTTCCATCTTCGTCGTAATTTGCTTTCTTCGAAAAACGAAGGTGAAGTTTCTATTTACGCTGGTCTATTTATAGCGTACATGTCTAAGTAATAGATATATCACTATTTTGTGTACTATATGGGTAAATAATTGTACAGTTGTGCAGGTGTCCAGAGATATTTTGGACGAGGCGAATCCGAGTCCAAATATTGGAGGACACCTGCACAACTGTACAATTATTTACCCAAATAGTACACAAAATAGTGATATATGTGATTTAATCCACAGCCCCTCAATGTTAACAAAAGTCAAACAAATTATATTTTAGAAAGTTTGACACAAGTAAAACCACATTTTAAAACACTTTTTGCTTGCTCTACCCCCGAAAAACAAAATGGGCATAACCCATTGTTTGCTTGCTAGAAAGTCTATTGAAGTTATGAAACGCATCAGGAGTTCAGATATTGTGAACAGATCTGTGGCTTCGAAGTGAACTCACATCATGACGTAATTTGTTCTCCCGCTAATATAATGTCTCTGCTCAGGTTATTTATTTATTTACTGGTGTTTAAGGTCACTTTTCTGCAGCTATGGCTAATTGTGACCGCAAAAAAGGTGTAAAGTCAAGTTTAGCCAATCGTTTACACCCATGCTGCCCATTTTAGAGGACTTCTACTCCGGGCACTGCTGACCAGGTCCTATTTTACCAGTAAAACTGAACTTGTTTACCACAGCAAACAAGCACTGCTTCACTTCCGAGGTTTCCACAGGAGTCCTTTTTAGGTTACCAGGGCTGTTGGTTATTAAAAGCAACAAAAAATTAAAAAGTACATTATAATTTGGACACGATGCACACTCAATTCAGTAGCTCTGTCGAGAAAAGCTTGTCGATAATTAATGTGTTAGAAAGTTTTTCACACCTCCTTTACAGCATCTTTACTTTTGAATGGTTATGATTACAGTACCGTGACAATCGTACAAATATCTAGTTATTGGGACTGTTTCAAAACCGTCCAAATATCCAGATATTGGTACTGTTTTACTGAGCTATTCTCATCAAAACCGTACTTGGTGTGATTTTATAGGGCTTGTTTTCATGACAAAGAACAAAAGAAATATTAGGTAGCTGTGGATTAAGAAGTGATAAATAAAAAGGTTTTGGAGAACTGTTTTACTTTAATCAATTTTATGCTGGCCGCAATCGATATAAGAATCGAAATTATGTAACAAAACTACAGCCATTCATCTCCTTCAGTCACTCATAATTTTGAAACTTCGAAATGACCAGATATTTGTTATTTGTACTGGGGTTTCTACGAACAGATATCACTCTGGAGAACAGCTACAACTGTCAAGAAGGATTCAAATGCTTAAGGGCCTATATAAGTAATGGAATTTTGTTTATTTTGAAATTCTCACCTCTTATACTCCTTAAATTCAGATTAAATATACACAAACTGTACATCAAAATGAAGGTTTGGATGTATAGAATACGAAACACAAATGTAATCAACTCATAGAGTCGACTGTAGGCATCACTGGTTCCTGGAAGTCTGCTACCGTATTCGCACCAGAACTGATAATAAAATAATATTTCATCAGAACAACTTGTGGCCAAATGTGCTTCATATATCCAAGAACAAAGCTAGGCATTCAAAACACTTTCGAATACAGCGATAGGACTGCATTTTGGAAAAGGACAAACACTGTCTGCATTTTTTATTGAAGATGGTTTCCATACTCGAGAGACATGCGCAAATCAATCGTTACCACGAATTTCCATCGAAAAACAAAATCGTAATTCTAAGAAATTTCAACAGTTATCTTGATACCTTGCACTGAATATGGCAACTGTGCAATCTCAATCTAATAACAGTATACTGTATGAAGGCGATCTTTTTCGTTATTTGATTTTAGACGGCGTTGTTTTTACATGATTTTTCTGTCCGATGACGTCGACCGGAAATCGAAAGTATGCTCATACGTAAACAAAAGCAAAGGCTTTGGAACTTTCCCCAATGCAGCTCTGTCGCCGTGTTTTGAAGAATTTTTATCCCCTAGCTTTGGTCTTGGATATGTAAAGCACATTTGGCCACAAGTTGTTTTCGTGAAATGTTATTAAATTATCAGTCCTAGTGCGAATACGGCAGCAGACTTCCAGGAACCAGTGGTGCCTACAGTCGACTCTATGAGTTGATTACACATGTGTTTCGTGTTCTATACATCCCAACCTTCATTTTGATGTATAATTTGTGTATATTTAATTTGAATTGAAGGAATATCAGAGGAGAGAATTTTCAAAATAAACAAAGTTTCATTACTTATATAGGCCCTTAAGAGGAAAATCCGCACACATCTTTCGTTCAGATATTTTGTTCATTCCGTTATTATTAATGTGCAGTGATCCCCTGATGTTTTTATTGCATTCCATAATTTTGTTCCATGATCCTGTCTTACGTATGGTCACGAGCCACTGATGAAATCTATTTGAGATTGCCGTTGTCGATAAACTGTCGGCTGATTGCTAGAATGTTCTATGTCCCATACGAAACGTTCTATGGGTTTTATTGGATATAGTACAATCGCCGTGGACTAATCGTAAATCACGTGTAGGCAGTGATGTCCACGCATGCATTTACCACGTAATACAAATCATCATCAGCAAAATTTTAATTAATGAAGCACTGGGTGCTTCATTAATTAAATTTTGATGATTATTCCTATAATTAGTGTTTTGAATCTAATATTTTTGCGTCCGTAGAAATATTGCCCACCTGTGGAAAGTGACCAGTCCACGGCGGCCGTACTATACATAACAGCAAATTATTTCCAATAGTACAAAGTCTTTTTATCAAATAAAGCCCAATTATTGCTAAAATAATTCACAGTTGTTGTTGGTGGTGGCAATTTATTCGAATAGCATAAATGTTCAAATTAGAAACCGCTTGTATCCAGAAAAGATGTCACGGGGATTGGCTTTCTTCCGACAGCTTTCGCGTAACTTCGCGTAACTTCGCGTATATCTTCGTGTTGCAAAGTACGCCCACAGGGGCTAATCCAGCTCGGAAGAATAGCTATAGGTCTTCTGTGTTTTACCCGCCCCAACTCCTATGGAGGTTTTAATAAAAATATTTAATAGACAATTTCTATTTGGGGAAAGGAATCATATTTTATATGCAGTATAATTTAGTGGAAGTTAGAAATTACATGAAATTGACAAACTGGCGAACAGAGTACAAGAGTACTATGATTCGCGCGTTCGTGTGGAAGGCAGATGTTATGTTGACAATACCAGACATTCTCTTGTAACAATGATATTACAAGATTTGTTTATAGATTTTATAATAACATTCGACAGTAATTTCCAGAATGTTGTTCTGTCTGTCACCAAATCATAATATGCACCAGGTGGAACACTAACAGACACCCGGCAGAATGCTTTTTTGACTTAGAGACTCCATAATTGCATGCAGACTAACTGGCAGCCTGCATGGCCCATAGAAGAGTCCAACAATGGCGGCTGTCACATCATGGGACTTCTCCATAATTTTCCTATGAGTGGTATGTCGCGTGTTTATGTATTGCATCAGAAAATGGTGTATATAAGCACCGTTTTCTGTGTGTTGGGCCACGTTGTCTCCGGCTCATCACCAATGCATCAAAAACCTTGGTACCTGCTCTAAATGGATGCCGCTGTTGAATAATAGAATTAAGGTATGACTGAACTTTGTTTGTTTGTAACCTAAGAATATTGAGCCGGAGATGGTAAAAATATATTGGCAGTTTTAATTAACCCTTTACCTAACATGAAAAGCAGACGACACTTGCCAAAAAAATTCTTGAATAACTAATGTTTTTCATTTTTTGTCTCAAAAACATAGGTTATGACCCCTCATTGGAACGAGCTCGACGAGCTCGTTCCAACGAGGGGTCATAACCTATGTTTTTGAGTCAAAAAAGAAAAAAAATAATGAAAATTAATTGGCGATTTTGGAGAATAGCGCTGGCCGGTTTTGGCCGTTTCGTTGGGTAAAGGGTTAAATGATTAGAAAACTTGATATAAGTGTTCGTTACGTCATTGTCGTACTTGGTGCACGACAAGATTCGTGAAGTTACTGGAAGCTGAGAACTGTCTGGAACCTGCGTTCAACATCGTCTGTAAAGGAGACTCAAAAAGACACAGGTTGGTGGAACTTCGCGATTCTATCTAACACAACGAACTCAGTCCTGTTTTACAACTGTAGATCAGCTAGGGAGATTAACCCTAACTCCGCAGCACTTCGCAAGCTCACGTTTTCGTAAATCTCGTCTGAAGTGAACCTTTTAATCGCAGGTTTAAGTAATTTCGCGTTGCTTCCGAAGTCTTACATTTTGCATACAGTGTTGTTTACATGTTTTTTTTCAGACAGAAGCAAAATGTGAGAGTCGATATTTGTTTCAAATTAAAAGATAACTGTCCCTTTAACATTTTACTCTACTATTCTGCAGCGCGACTAACACGAAGCCACGTCACCCAGTGACATTAAATAAATCAAACAAAATCTTCTGTTGTTATTTTTATGTTTTTTTACCGGTGTGCACAGAACAGTCACAAAGATGTACATAAATGTACAGTGCGGCCGCCGTAGACTGGTCACTTTTCACAGGCGGGCAATATTTTCACGGACGCAATGATATTAGATTGCGAACACTAATTATAGGAAGAAGCATCAAAAGTTTAATTAATTAAAATTTTGTTGCTGGTGAGTTTTATTATTTGGTAAACACATGCGTGGACATTAATCCCCAAGCGTTGATTACGACCAGTCCACGGCGACTGTACTGTAAGGCAATTTTCATGCTTATTAAAACAAAGTAATTTTTCCTTTGTTCGAGGTGCATTGGCTTATTTATGTTACACAGACATTTACAGTACGTGGAGCGTGGATTATAACGAAATCACCCGCGGAGTGGGGTTATCACCCAAAGTATCACTTTCAAATTCTCCACATATGGACAAAAACATAAGCAATGTTTCAGCCAGTGGACCTCCGGGTTCAACCCGGATGTCCATTGGCTGGAACTTTGCTTGTGCTTGTTTCGCTTTGCAAAAAAATTACAATTATTGCTTGGGTGGGATCTCCACTCCGTGGGTGATTTAGTGATAATACACTCTACACGTACTGTAGTATTATAAATTATCGAGAACGTTACTACAGCAACCAATAACGAACGTTAATCATGTTGTGACGATACCCGGCCATAGGGCGGACTATCGTCACAAAATGATCATATCATCGCTCTCAATCAGAAGTGTAGGTTGACGTAATATGTGGTAGCCGTCACCAACATTTACAGCCGAGGAGCCTGATCACCCGACCACTCCGCTGGGCAATATAGTATTACATAGATAGATTTTTTAACCATTTACCTAACATGAAAAGCAGACGACACTTACAAACAAAATTCTTGACTAATCATTTTCATTTTTTGTCTCAAAAACATAGGTTATGACCCCTCATTGGAACGAGCTCGGTGAGATCGTTCCAAAGAGGGGTCATGACCTATATTTTTGAGACAAAAAATGAAAAAATTAATTGGCGACTCTTGTGAATAGCGCTGGCCGGTTTTGCCCGTTACGTTGCGTAAGGGGAGCGCGGTGGCTCAGTTGGTAGAGGTGCAGGCTGCAAGCCGAGAGGTCCTCGGTTCGAATCCCACCTGCGGAAACCGCGTTGTGTCCTTGGGCAAGACACTTCATCTCCATTGCCCGCGTGGGGGCACGATGACGCCGTGTACTAAGGTGTACTGCACGTCGATGGTGCGCATGTCTTCAACCAATCTAACCCTGCCTGTACTGCAGTGCGGAGTTACGATGTTGGGGAGCTGGCAGCTGCTCGTCGTTGCTCGGTGGTTCTCTCCGGGTACTCCGGCTTCCTCCACTCGTAAAACTGTCACGGTCATGATTAGCCATTGTGCATAAATATGTGACCTTAAAACACCAATAAATAAATAAATAAATACGCTGCGTAAAGAGGTCAAAAGATTTAATGATCCTGCCACAAACATTCATTTGTTTTTACAAATAGGAAAGTTTTAAAGGAGTAGTAGGAGGGGGTTGATAAGAGAGAAATATTAAGACGATGTCTACGAAATTCATGAGCTGACCGAACACCACTTGAAATGCTGCCGTGGAAAATGTTGAACCACTCCTCTGTGAAATTCAGAAACCACAGAGGTGATAGCAGGCATTTTTGGGTTATTTTAACTGTATTTTTACATTTGTTGGGAAGTGTCCACGGGCAAGGCACTTTATCCCGGTTGCCTACATGGGGGCACGATGACGCCGTGTACTAAGGCGTACTGTACGTCTATGGTGCACATGTCTTGAACCGCTGTAACCCCGCTTGAGTGGAGCTTGAACAGAGTTAGAATGTTGAAGAGCTGACAGTTGTTCGTCGATGCTTGGTGGTTCTCTACGGGTACTCCAGCTTCCTCCCCTGTAAAACTGTCACGATCACGATTAACCATTGTGCATAAGTATGTGACCTAAAACGCCAATAAATAAATAGATATAATTATTGAGAATGGGTGTGGGGACTGGAAACAAATATAGCTCGCCAATAAACTTTAACCCTTTAACCACCGTAACGGTCAAAATCGGCCAGCCTATACACATAAATAACCATTCAATTTTCACTACTTGTTTCACTTTTGTCTTAAAAAAATAGCTTACGACCCCCACCCCCATTAGAACGAGCTCGTTTAGCTTGTTCCAGTGTGGAGTCCGAACCTAGTTTTCTGATACAAAAACTGAAAAGAATAGTTATTCAAAAATTTTGTTTGCCGCTACAGTTCTGTGATAGCAATAACGGCATCTTTCCCGATCAGTTTGTGATATGGTTGTGACACACGTGTGTCGAGGTTTCGTAAATGAAATACAGTAGAATCCTCTTAATTGAATATCCATTTTGCCAGTGAAAATTATTCAATTAACAGGAGTATACAATTAAAAGGGATTTGGTCAGTTTCCGGTGTTCTGGAGATAAACTGAGCATTTATTCTGTTATATCTTGTTTGACAGAGCTCATAGAGCTCTGTCAAACGAGATATAATAGAATAAATGTCTGTATTGGATGTAGTGAGGCCAAAAAGGTTGATAAATAAGGGGAATTTGGTGCGTGTCACAGTAATTTTTTCGACATATTACAAAAATTTATATACAATTAACAGGAGTTTACTCTACAACCCATATGCAATTAACAGATCAAATTTGTATTGAAAGTATGGTAAATGGTTTTGTGTTTGAAAATTATATTCAATTAACAGGGATATACAATTAAGAGATATCCAATGAAGTGGGCTCCACTGTACTGCAAATTTATAACCGAATCTAGAAAATCAAACGAAAAGAGCATCTGAAATTTTATGTTCTTGCATTTTTTCGACATGTGAGATTTCAACATTGTTTCTTTGCGGGAGAGAATCGGACACAGAATTTTGGACGGGATAGCGATTAGGTCGCGATTCTGTCAAAATTCCCTGTCCGCCTCTGTAACCCACAGTTTTGTAAGTCACAAAACATACCGGTGATATAATTATTATGCAGTGTTAACGCGTGTCCGAACTTGTCTTGTGCCAAAAGAAACTCTCGTTACCCTAAGATCATAGCAGACTACTGGACGAGTTACTACAGTCCACTGGGTTTGGTAGCGGTTTGCGAGACTTTACAAAAAGCAGCATTCAGTTACATAAATAATTCATACCGTCGCGAGTCACTCACTCGCGACGGTCTGAAGTATTAATGTAATTAAATGTTGCCTTTTTATGCTTTTCCCTCTGGAAAAGACTATTGTTTTTCTACGGATTATTAGGCTTTTCCCTTTGGAAAAGTCTATTGTTTTTCTACGGATTATTATTATTATTTTTTTTTTTGGGGGGGGGGGGGGGGGGGGGTTGTTTTTTTTTGTTTTTCTATTCCCACACATTTTGTCCGTACGATTCAGAAGCCATTTTCGAACCGATTTTCACGAAATTTTGCACACGCATAGAGGGGCACAAAATCTAAAAATGTACCGAAGCGGAATTTTCGATTTAACCCTTATTGCGTCAGAATTGGCAAAAAACTGCCAAAAATTGGGGTTTATCGGCACTTTCTCGAAACACGTCTTGTAGATTTTTTTTATACATTCGTCATTGCTAGACCTGTCTGTGACACGCCCTTTGATACACACGACATATCAGGCGATGCATATGGTAACCCTCCACATGCTGCCAAACATCGAAATTTTGATGAAATAGGCCGGTTTCAGGCCCCCACTGCACCCAAACAATACACGAGAGATAAATATAACTTCCTTTATTGGGATTGGAATTCACCGAGGATCATTTTTGTCAGTAATAAGGGTGGTCAATAAACCAAGCGTTAACCCGTTTTTAGGCTGGTTAACCAGCATTACCCCCATAAAGCTCAAAATTCGTATTTTCCGTGGAATTCTCTAAACGAGTCTTGTAGATTTCAAGAAAAAATTGTCACTCCCAGGCCTTGGTGTGACAATAGAAGTTGCATGGACAAAATACTGCGGTGAGCATTTGTTAACCCTCCACGGGCTGCTAAAATCGAAATTGTGATAAAATGGGCTGTATTTGGACGCCAATAGCACCCACTTGGTGTACCACCGAGAAGGGTTCCTTCTTTTATCGGACGCAAAATTGCTGGGGAAACATTTTTGATAGTGGTAAGGTAAAAGTCGAAGTCTTAACCCATTTTGGACTGGTTAAAGAGAGATACCCCTTAAAAGCTTAAAATTCCCAATTTCTGTGGATTTCGCTAAAAGCAACTTGTAGGTTTTCAGGAAAGATTGACTATTCGCAGGTCTTTGTGTGCATTTTTAGTTGCATGGACAAAATATTCCGGTGAACATTTATTAACCCTCTACAGGCTGCTAAGCATCGTAATTTTGTTGAAATAGGCTGTTTTCAGACGCGCACAGCACCCAATGCATACCCGAGAGATAAACATAATCTACTTTGTTGGAAGTGGAATTCACCGAGGACCAAATTTGTTAGTAGTAAGAGTATTCAAAAAACAAAGCATTAACCCCTTTTGGGATGGTTAATAGCAATACCCATCAAAAGCTTAAAAAATCATGTTTTCCTGAATTTCTTTACAAACGTCTCGTAGGGTTTCAAGAGAAAATGGCTGTTGATAGGTCTTAGAGTTACATTACCAGTTGCATGGATAAAATATTCAGATAAGCATTTGTTAACCCTCCATTGATGCTAAATGTCAAAATTTCGAAAAAAATAGTCTGTTTTTGGACACCAACAACATCAAATGGGAATGCTGCAGAGAAACATAACTTCTTTTACCGGACGCAAAACTGATAGGGAAAATTTTTAGTAAGTAGTAAGGGTATTCAAAAATTGAGGTCCTAACCCATTTTCGCCCAGTTAAGGAGATGTATCCCTTAATAGCTTAAAATTCCCATTTTCTGTGGATTTCTCCAAAAAATCTAGTACGTATTCAAGAGAAATTGACCATTTGCAGGTCTTGGAGTGACATTACAAGTTACATGAACAAAAGATTCCGGTAAGCGTTCGTTAACCCTCCAGAGGCAACAAATTTTGAGAAAATGGGCTGTACTTGGCCACCCATTACACCCAATGTGTACCTGCGAGATGAACATAACCACCTTCATTGGAAGTGGGATTCACCGCGGATCATTTTTTTGTAAGTGATGAAGGTATTCATAAAACCGAGCATTAACCCGTTTAGAGCTGGTTACAGGGTGATACCCCTCAAAAGGTTAAAAATTCATGTTATCCGAGGATTTCTCTAAAAACATCACGTAGATTTTCAAGAAAAATTGGCCATTCTCAGATCTTAGTGTGAATTACAAGTTGCATGTACAAAATATTCCAGTAAGCATTTGTTAACCCTATGCTGGTTCTCAAACATCAAAATATTGAAAAAGTGGGGGCTGTGTTTGCACACCCGCAGCACCCAAAGTTAAGAGGAGAAATCAACATAAGTGGAAGTAGAATTCACTGAAAATTATTTTTATAAGTAAGAAGCGTATTAAAAAAACAACCCTTAACCCGTTTTGGTCTGGATAAACCCTTAACAAGCTGCCAGACATCAATATTTTGGATACATTTGAGATAAAACAGACCGTTTTCAAATAGATACAGCACTCAGTGGGTATGTGTCAAACAAACATAACTCCTTTTGTCGGTCATTAACTTGTTGGACGACGATATTGATATTAACCCTCTCCACCTTTAATGATGCTTTTTACCTAAACAATTTTTTTATCAAACTGAGTCATTTGAGACTTCTATACTCACCTTTTTCATGACATAAATGAAGGAACTTCAGTGAAATAGTCAAAAGCAATTCATCATGCACTGTGAGGTCATGACAAATCTTGGAATCTCATCGGGAAAAGCCATGATTCTCAAGAATCATAAAGTCTATTTATTTCGTATTATTCTGGGAATATGTGCAAAACAAATGCTCAAGCTGAGAACCTTGAGCAATTCACACTGTCCTAACATTAAATCAGATCATATGCAGGAATGATCAGTTTTCGATGTTTCATCATTTTGTAACTGTGAATAATGGAATTAAATCAGGATAAAGATTTTGCGTGATGTGATTTTCTTGAAACGCATTTCGAGGATTTTTTTTATGACGATAAGTAAACACTCTATAGAAATTTCGTACCGATTGACACCATGCATACTTATGAAGATCGACATTGCGTACACTGTAGCTGTAAATATACTACTCAAAGTTTGCTAAGCACCAAGTATATCCAATTACCTGTTTTACGTTTTAGTTGAAATATTGTAATGAAAAGTGAAAATATATTTTTTATTTAATTATATCTTTAATGATTTAGGTACAGAAATTAAGATTTTAAACATTGTAATGAAAAGTGTATATATTTTTATTTAATTATATCTTTAATGATTTAGGTACAGAAATTAAGATTTTATTTGTGTTTGACATTATTTTTTAGCTTTTGAATACTATAACCATGGAAAATGGATGTTATTGGTAAAAGAGGAAATTTTTCAATTTACCAAAAAGTTGACGGAGCGAACAGGTATGGGTTCAAAATCGAGTATGAGACCCAAATATTTTAATTACAGCTTGACAATGCTTTATCATGCTCCCAATCAGGTTCATGGTGGTCCTTTGTGGGATGTTGTTCCATTCTTGGACCACCATGGCACCAAGCTCCTAGACACTTCTTGGCTGGACTGTACGGGCTGAAATTGCAAGATGCAACTAATTCCAGACATGTTCGACTGGGCTGAGGTCAGGTGATCTTGCTGGCCAGTCCATACGCTCAGCCCCCTCCCTCTGTCGGTATTCTCCGACAGCATGGGCAACATAGGGACGGGCATTATCGTCCATCAGAATAAATCTATCACCCACTGCACATGCATACAATCTGACGTGGACATCCAGGATCTCATCAATATACCGCTGTGCAGTCAATGTACCACGTTCAAGGACACAGAGCTCTGTACGCCTATCCCTGCTGATGCCGCCCCAGACCATGATCGACCCTCCACCATAGCGGTCATGCTCAGCAATGTTGGCTGCCTGGAATCACTCTCCTGGCCTTCCCCATACCCTAGACCACCTATCTGTGTGGTCTAGGCAGTACCTTGACTCATCTGTAAAAAGGACAGGTCGCCAATCTTCTCTGGTCCATCCAACGTGGTTCATGGCCCATTCATTTCGTGCCTGGCGGTGGTTCTGGGACAGCGGAATGCGAATACATTGTCTTTTCTATCGGAGACCACCTTCGTGCAACCTTGCCCGGATAGTCTGCGTCGAAACACTTACCCCGGATGCATTGTGAAGGTCACTACGAAGCTGGGTTGCTGTGGCAAAAAGGTTCCTACGGGCCTGAATGATCAAAAACCGGTCTTCAGCTGCAGATGTTGCCCTGTCTCTGCCACCACCACGCCGTCTTACTGGTGTGCCATACTGCTGAAATCTTGCCCAGGCTCTGGTGATTAGCGTATGAAGTACTCCAAGGATTTCACCAACCTGACGGTGGGTAGCCCCTTGCTCCACCATCCCTACAGCCCGCCACATTTCTGCTTCACACAAATGTCTTCTTACATTTGCATTTGCCATATTCAATCATTAAATCACAAGGGTTTGTGTTGAAATGAAGACTGAATACCCTGCACATCTCGTGTACATGTAGACAGTACACGAAATGAAAATCAAGGGGTACATGCTTTCCATGACTGCCACGAAAAGTCTGCCTGTCAAGAGAGCTAATGTAAACACTGGGGACCATCTCAGTACATTCCTCAATCATATCCACCAAATATATCGCAGATATGTCACAAGCAAATTTCACAATGATGTGTCAAATATTTGGTGCTTAGCAAACTTTGAGTAGTATAGTATCAGTTGGAATGTTTGCCGATTTGAAACCGAGTAGGGATTTTGGGAAGTAAAGGAGACATCAGCATCACCAAAAAAGCTCTAAAATCCGGATAGATGGAATTTCCAACTACTCATGACTTGCCCTCCAAATTTCCAACTATAGGCAATTTTGGCCACGATTGGGGTGACACACCCCAACCCCACCCCTGTCACCACGTCCCTGCACATCACTGAAAGTGTTACTGAACTATTTATATTTAAATTTAGATTTACGGTATTTCCAGCTATTTCCAGACCAGCAACAATAAAAGGAAGTGGGAAAGTGAACATGACAACGTTTGTTACGCATACGCCAATGCAACTGCCCGTGACTGTTTTGAAATGTTTTGGGGGACGTGACAACCGTTACTTATACTCAGTTCCTTATTCGATATTCATTATCAACCGATACTATACCCAGTTCCTTATTCGATATTCATAATCAACCGATAAAATTGGTTGCTAACGAATGTCGAATAAGGAACAGGGGATAAGTTGTCAGGTCTGTAATGTTATTATGTTTTGTATGTTTGCATGGAATTATTGTTACATACTGCGAATTGAAAAAACCAAAATGCAAAAAGAGAACATTATTTATTTATTTATTGGTGTTTTTAAGGTCACATATTTCTGTACAATGGCTAATCATGACCTCCACAGTTTTACGGGTGGAGGAAGCCGGAGTACCCGGAGTACCCGGAGAGAACCGCCTAGCAACGGCGAGCAACTGTCAGTGCCCCAACATACAAACATATTGACTCCACACAAGCAGGGTTAGCATTGGTTGAAGACAGGTGTACCATCGACGTACAGTACACCTTAGTACACAACGTCACCGTGCCCCTAAGCGGGCAATGGGGGTGAAGTGTCTTGCCCAAGGACACAACGCAGTTGCCGCAGGTGGGATTCGAACCGAGGACCTCTGGCTTGCAGTCTGCACTTCAAACTACTGAGCCACCGCGTCCCCAAAGTCCCCAAAAGAGAACGTTAATTTTAACAATTAACAGTCAATGTAGAGGGTGCAATTGTTGAATGATACCTTTCAAATTCGGCAAAGTAGCGAAACAAGAGTTGGATCTCAAATTGAAAATATCTCTGCCAGAACATGGGGGGGGGGGGGGGGGGAGGGGGGTCTTCAAAAAATCCTCTACACAGGGCCGAGGTAGGTGGGTGGTTCCGCCGCGAAAAAGTCACTTTTTTCCGTCATCAAATTTTGTTTCTGTTTTAGTCTATCTAGATACACTCTTAGGCGATTTAACCCTTTTCCCAACGTAACTGACATAACCGGCCAGCGCTATTCTCAAAAATCGCCTATTAATTTTCATTATTTTTTCATTTTTTGTCTCAAAAACGTAGATTATGACCCCTCATTGGAACGAGCTCATCGAGATCGTTCCAACGAGGGAGCATAACTCAGGTTTTTGAAACCAAAAATGAAAAAAATTAGTTATTCAAGAATTTTCTTTGCAAGTGTCGTCTGCTTTTCATGTTAGGTAAAGGGTTAATGGTGTTTAGAGTAGTTAGTGCATATGTGGTATAGTAGCATAACTGATAACCAGCTGTTGTAACTCACATTTGGTGAGATGATCAAACAGTTGGGGTGGTCAATATAGCCCATCCCAGCCTTTTTCTTTATAAAGCCATAAATATAAATGAGCACCGTATTTTGGAACAAATACCGATTTAAACACAATGTAAGCTACCGGTACCAATTTTGTTGCTGTTCCTTATGAACTACCTCTTCCGCAAAGATTACAACAGTCGGACAAAGAAATTATAGTAACTTAACTTCATCATTCCTGCAACAGTACTCACTCTGTCCATGATCCTAGAACTGCATAGCAGAAAAGTTTCAAATACCGCAAAAGTTTGACAGAAAAGACAAAAAAAGTAAAAAAAGAGAAGAAAGTTAGACTAAACATAAAATAAATTGATATTTATTAAGGTATATTGGAAAACGAATGGGTGCAGCTGGAGTGTGTGTAGTAAGATAGTAAGTAGAGAAAAATCAGGAAGAAAAACGAAAATTAGAATAGGAAGGTCTGAGGCTGACTGAGGAAGAAATAAGATGAATAGATGCATAGGGTTAACAAATGCTTCCAGGAATATTTTGTACATGCAATCTGTAATGTCACACCAAGATCTGAGAATGGCCATTTTTTCTTGAAAATATACGGGATGTTTTTAGAGAAATCCTCTGATAACATGAATTTTTAACCTTTTGAGGAGTATCTTTCTGTAATCAGCCCTAAACGGGTTAATACTTGGTTTTGCGAATACCTTCATTACATACAAAAATGATCATCGGTGAATTCCACTTCCAATGAAGGGGATTATGTTTATCTCGTAGGTACATATTGGGTGTTATGGTTGCCCAAGAACAGCCCATTTTCTCCAAACGTCTATGCTTGGCAGCCTCTGGAGGGTTAACAAATGCTTACCGAAATATTTTGTCCATTCAACTTGAACTGTTACTCCAAGACCTGCAAAAGGTCAATTTTTCTTGAAATTTTGTTTTGAGAAATCCACAGAAAACTGGAATTTTAAGCTTTTATGGGGTATATCTCTTTAACTAGTCAAAAATGGGTTAAGACCTCGATTTTTGAATACACTTACTACTTACAAAAATGTTTCCCTGTCAGTTTTGCGTCCGGTAAAAGAAGTTATGCATCTCTGTTGCATTCCCATTTGATGTTGTTGGTGTCCAAAAACAGACTATTTTTTTCAAAAGTTTCACATTTAGCAAACCATGGAGGGTTAATAAATGCTTCTCGGAATAATTTATCCTATCAACTGGTAATGTGACACCAAGACCTATTAGTGGCCATTTTCTCTTGAAACCTCTACCAGATGTTTGTAAAGAAATCCAGGGAAAACATAAATTTTTAAGCTTTTGTTAGGTATCACTATTGACAACCACAAAAGGGGTTAATGCTTGGTTTTTTCAATACTCTTATTACTTACAAACATGGCCCTTGGTGAATTCCACTTCCAACAAAGGAGATTATGTTTATTTCTCAGGTACACATTGGGTGCTGTGCGTGTCCGAAAAGAGCCCATTTCAACAAAATTACGATGCTTGGCAGCCTCTAGAGGGTTAATAAACGCTCACTGGAATATTTTGTCCATGCAACTTGTAATATCACACAAAGACCTGCGAGTAGTCAATTTTTCTTGAAAACCTACAGGATGTTTTTAGAGAAAGCCACAGAAAATGGGAATTTTAAGATTTAGGGGTCTCTCTCTTTAGCCTGTCCAAAATGGGTTAAGACTTCGACTTTTGAATACCCTTACTACTTACAAAAATGCTTGCGTATAGATTGTACGCTCGATAAAGGAAGGCACTTTTCTTTGTAGCGTACCCATTGGGTGCTGTTGGCGTCCAAAAACAGCCCTTTTGATCACAATTTTGACATTTAGCAGCCCGTGGAGGGTTAACAAATGCTCACCGCAGTATTTTGTCCATGGAACCTCTATTGTCACCCCAAGGCCTGGGAGTGACAAATTTTTCTCGAAAATCTACAAGACTCCTTTAGAGAAATCCACGAAAAACATGAATTTTTTTAGCTTTTTGGGGGTATTGCTGTTAACCAGCCCAAAACGGGTTAACGCTTGGTTTTTTGAACACCCTTATTACTTACAAAAATGATCCTCAGTGAATTCCACTTTCAATAAAGGAAGTTATGTTTACCTCTCGGGTATCGTTTGGGTGCTGTGGGGGTCGGAAACCGACCCATTCCATCAAAATTTCGATGTTTGGCTGCCTGTGGAGGGTTACCATATGCATCGCCTGATATGTCGTGTGTATCAAAGGTCGTGTCAGCGGCAGGTCTAGCAATGATGAATGTATAAAAAAATCTACAAGACGTGTTTCGAGAAAGTGCCGAAAAACCTCAATTTTGGCATTTTTTTTGCTAATTCTGACGAAGTAAGGGTTAAATCGAAAATTCCGCTTCGGTACATTTTTAGATTTTTTGCCCCTCTATGCGTGTGCCAAATTGTGTGAAAATCGGTTCGAAAATAGCTTCGGAATCGTACGGACAAAAATGTGTGGAAAAAAAAAATATACCCCCCCCCCCTCCTCCCCCCAAAAAAACCCCCCCCAAAAAACCTAGACTTTATGTTTCTGGAGAATGATGGCTTTTCCCGATGAGATTCCATGATTTTTCATGACCCCACAGTGTCTGATGAAATGTTTTTAACTGTCTCACTGAAGTTCCTTCATTGATGTTATGAGAAAAGTGAATATAGTAGTCTCAAATGACTCAGTTTGATAAAAAAATTGTTTAGGTAAAAACCATCATTAACGGTGGAGTGGGTTAATGTCAATATCGTTGTCCAACACGTTAATGACCGACAAAAGGAGTTATGTTTGTTTGACACATACCCTCGTAGTGCTGTGGCTATTTGAAAATGGTCCATTTTATCTCTAATGTATCCAAAATATTGATGTCTGGCAGCTTGTAGATGGTTAACAAGTGCTAACAGGAATACTCATTCATGCAACTTCTAATGTCACACCAAGAACTGCGAACGGCCATGTTTTCTTTAAAATCTACAAGACGTTTTCTGAGAAATCCAGGGAGAACACGAATGTTAAGCTTTTGATGGGTATCATTGTTTATCCAGCCCAAAACGGGTTAAGTGTTGTTTTTGAATACTCTTATTACTTCCAAAAATAATTCTCAATGAATTCTACTTCCACTTATTTTGATCTCTCCTCTCAAATTCGGGTGCTGTGGGTATGCAAACACAGCCCATTTTATCAACATTTTGATGTTTGAGAACCTGCATAGGGTTAACAAATGCTTCCAGGAATATTTTGTACATGCAGTGTGTAATGTCACACTGAGATCTGTGAATGGCCATTTTTTTCTTGAAAATCTACGAGATGTTTTTTGAGAAATCCTCGGATAACATGAATTTTTAACCTTTTGAGGGGAATCTTTCTGTAATCAGCCCTAAACAGGTTAATGCTTGGTTTTGTGAATACCTTCATTACATACAAAAATGATCATCGGTGAATTCCACTTCCAATGAAGGGGGTTATGTTTATCTCGCAGGTACACATTTGGTGTTATGGTTACACAAGAACAGCCCATTTTCTCCAAATGTCTATGCTTGGCAGCCTCTGGAGGGTTAACAATTGCTTACCGAAATATTTTGTCCATACAACTTGAACTGTCACTCCAAGACCTGCGAAATGTCATTTTTTCTTGAAACTTAGTTTTGAGAAATCCACAGAAAACTGGAATTTTAAGCTTTTAAGGGGTATATCTCTTTAACTAGTCAAAAATGGGCTAAGACCTCGATTTTTGAATACACTTAATACTTACAAAAATGTTTCCATGTCAGTTTTGCGTCCGGTAAAAGAAGTTATGCATCTCTTTTGCATTCCCATTTGATGTTGTTGGTGTCCAAAAACAGACTATTTTTCAAAATTTTCACATTTAGCAGCCCATGGAGGGTTAACAAATGCTTTCCGGAATAATTTATCCTATCAACTGGTAATGTGACACCAAGACCTATCAGTGGCCATTTTCTCTTGAAAACTCTACCAGATGTTTGTAAAGAAATCCAAGGAAAACATAAATTTTTAAGCTTTTGATGGGTATCACTATTGACAACCACAAAAGGGGTTAACGCTTGGTTTTTTGAATACTCTTATTACTTACAAAATTGGCCCTCGGTGAATTCCACTTCCAATAAAGGAGATTATGTATATTTCTCAGGTACACATTGGGTGCTGTGCGTGTCCGAAAAGAGCCCATTTCAACAAAATTACGATGCTTGGCAGCCTCTAGAGGGTTAATAAACGCTCACCGGAATATTTTGTCCATGCAACTTGTAATATCACACAAAGACCTGCGAGTAGTCATTTTTTCTTGAAAACCTACAGGATGTTTTTAGAGAAATCCACAGGAAATGGGAATTTTAAGATTTTAAGGGGTCTCTTTCTTTAGCCTGTCCAAAATGGGTTAAGACTTCGACTTTTGAGTACCCTTACTTATAGATTGTGCGCTCGATAAAAGAAGGCTCCCTTCCTTTTTTCGTACCCATTGGGTGCTGTTGGCTTTTAGCAGCCCGTGGAGGGTTAACAAATGCTCACCGCAGTATTTTGTCCATGCAACGTCTATTGCCACACCAAGTCCTGGGAGTGACAAATTTTTCTTGAAAATCTACGAGACTCGTTCAGAGAAATCCACGAAAAACATGAATTTTTGAGCATTATAGGGGTATTGCTGTTTAACCAGCCCAAAACGGGTTAACGCTTGGTTTTTTGAATACCCATATTACTTACAAAAATGATCTTTGGTGAATTCCACTTCCAATAAAGGAAGTTATGTTTACCTCTCGGGTATCGTTTGTGTGCTGTGGGGGTCTGAAAAAGGCCCATTTCATCAAAATTGCGATGTTTGGCAGCCTGTGGAGGGTTACCATATGCATCGCCTAATATGTCGTGTGTATCAAATGTCGTGTCATAGGCAGGTCTAGCAATGATGAATGTTTAAAAAAAAATCTACAAGACGTGTTTCGAGAAAGTGCCGATAAACCCCAATTTTGGCAGTTTTTTGCTAATTCTGGCGAAATAAGGGTTAAATCGAAAATTCCGCTTCGGTACATTTTTAGATTTTTTACCCCTCTATGCGTGTGCCAAATTGTGTGAAAATCGGTTCGAAAATGGCTTCTGAATCGTACGGACAAAAATGTGTGGAAAAAAAACAAAACAAACTAGACTTTATGATTCTGGAGAATCATGGCTTTTCCCGATGAGATTCCTTGATTTTTCATGCCCCCACAGTGTCTGATGAATTGTTTTTAACTGTCTCACTGAAGTTCTTTCATTGATGTTATGAGAAAGGTGGTTATAGTAGTCCCAAATGACTCAGTTTTATAAAAAAATTGTCTAGGTAAAAAACATCATTAATGGTAGAGTGGGTTAATATCAATATCGTCGTCCCACAAGTTAATGACCGACAAAAGGAGTTATGTTTGTTTGACACATACCCTTTGAGTGCTCTGTCTATTTGAAAATGGTCCATTTTATCTCAAATGTATCCAAAATATTGATGTCTGGCAGATTGTAGAGGGTTAACATGTGCTAACAGGCATATGCGTTCATGCAACTTGCAATTTCAAACCAAAAAGTGCGAATGGCCATTTTTACTTAAAATCTATAAGATGTTTTCAGAGAAATCCATGCGCATGCGCTCTTTTCGAATTCGACGTGACGAAATGAGAAATTCGTATCGCTCTTCATGGAAAGTGATGCCGCAACTATCCCTGAACAACGAGTGAAAATTTCATGGAAATCTGCCTAGAATTGGTTGGGATATAGCGTTTTGAAGAGAGGAGGTAACTGTTTGAATTTGGTCCTTCCTTTTCAAGCCAGTTCGAAAAAAGACGTCGTGAATGGGCGTAGACTCCTTTAGAGCCCCCCCCTCTCTCTCTGTAAATGGAAGTTGCTTCTTTAAGACCGCCTTCCAGAGATCCCAACACAACCTTTAAACCTAAGAGAATCGTCAGAAGTTTAAAGTGAAAAGAAATTGGCGGTGATTGGGTTTCTGGCAGGCAGGAAAAGATTGACGAAGATTTGCATATTGGACATTAAAATAGCACTTCTGACATACACGAACCGTGTCCAGACCGCTGGAGGCAGCGACTTGAAATTTTCAGAACTTGTTCTACGAACCCTGGCCGACATTTTGGGATCAGTTTGGAGCGTCCGAGCCGCCTGGAAAACACCACGCATCGCTTGGAATGAGAGAGTACTATTCGTCCCGACTCTATCAGTTCAGAATGGACATGGGCAGTGTTGTAGACGACTGTGGAGCTGCGATTGAGCATAAAGTCCCAGGTTTCGGTGCCTCATTGCCTAAGCGGCTCCATTGTATGATTTTTTGTCTCAATATCGTCCTTACTACTTGTAGTTTATACCGTTGCCGTACGTTAATGTAGCCTCTTGCCATTTTCGAGACTTTTAACCCAGAACGCCGCCAAAGTGAGGAAGTGCGGGGGGGGGGGGGGGGGGACTGTAGCGGCGAGGGGGGGGGGGGGGGGTATCCTGACATTACCTTTAAACCTTAGATAATCGGAAGAAGTTGCAGTGAAAAGAAATCGGCGGTGAGTAGGTGTTTTGGCGGGAAACGATTAACGAAAATTTGCCAATTTGACATTAAAATTGCACTTCTCACAAACACGAACCGTGTCCAGACCGCCGAAGGCACCGACTTCTAATTTTCAGAACTTGTTCTACGCACCCTGGCCGACATTTTGGCATCTGTTGCAAGTGTCGAGACCGCGTGGAGAATACCACGCATCGCGTGGAAAGTGAGAGTACTATTCGTCCCGACTCTATCAGTTTGGAATGGAATTGGGCACTATTGTAGACTACTGTAGAGTAGCGATTGAGCATAAAATCGAAGTTTTTTGTGCCAAATTACCTAACCGGCTCCAAGGTATGATTTTTTGTCTGTACATCGCCCAGATCGTCTGAAGTTTATACCGTTACCATATGTTGAAGTAGCCTTTTGTCATTTTCGTCACTTTCGACCCAGATTTGAGGGTACCTTCCTTCAGCGAAATCTAGCCATGCTCACAACCACGCCCTCTCCCCGTCGGCCCGGGTGCTTCTAAAGATAGAAAGGTCAATGGGTAGGGGCCCGTTAGCAAACAAACGTGGGCAGGTGTAGTTGGTGAAAAACAGCAGGGGGGGGGCACGTGTCCTAGGTAAATTAAACAATAGTGGGCAGGTGTCCTAGGTAAAAAAAAAACAGCAGGAAGGGGGGGGGGGGGGTGCAGATGTCCCCGCTAATTAATTTTAATAACAGGCAGGTGTTCATGGGGCAGGTCCACTGCTCGGTGTTCCAAATTTTCTATGGTACTTGGCCTTGACGGAAACAATACTTCAACAAGAAACAACGGGAAACCTATTTGTAGTAAAGCTGCAAATATAAACATGATTTTAGGACTATTCCATGGCCAGTTTAAAGCCTACTGCGATATCAGCGTTTATTACTCTCGTCCTTTCACTGCATCACTGCATTATTTCACCCGAGTCGAGTTCTGACGTCATGCAAGTTTGACGGACATGCTTTCAATTTTGTTATTGACAACAACATATTTATAATTTCGTGATTACTGATCGGAATTTTGAAAACGACACATGCAATCGCGAAAGAGTTTTCTGAAAAACACGATTCTGCAAAAGGTTTTAGTGAAATTTGATTATTTTTTTCTATTTTCAATTTCGACGGCTCTTGTCGAAAAGGTGTTAATCACTGATCGTTCCAAACGAGATCAAAGACTGACGCTGTATATTAATAACGCACAGAGAATCTTCTAAGAATATACACGCGCAATCCTAAAATGAAATAAATCAAGTCTTTTTTCAGGTTTTACGAGAGAAATATGTCCAATTGTATCATTGAATCATGTTTAGGTATATGTGGGCGAGACATTTTCTATACGGACAAAATACAGACTAAATAAAATATTTGCCATTATTTTCCGCAGACGTATTTTTGTCTTTGCTTCTTGGGGAAATCCATGCTGATAATACAAAGAAGGAGTGTTATCTAATGAGGTCAGAACCGTCAGGTGGTCGGGTCCGACACCGCACCTCGAAGTAGATTTAGTGGGGGTGTCGATTTTACAAGTAATGTAGGCAGCGTACACGGCATGGGCTGTCTGTCTTTAATCCTATAAACAGGGTTAAGGCTTGGTTTTTGAATACCCTTATTTATTTATTTATTTATTTATTTATTTATTTATTTATTTGTTTATTGGTGTTTAAGGTCACATACTTATGCACAATGGCTAATCGAGGCCGTGACAGTTTTATAGGTGGGGGAAGCCGGAGTACACGGAGAGAACCACCAAGCATCGACGAGCAACTGTCAGCTCCTCAACATTCTAACTCTGTTCAAGCTCCGCTCAAGCAGGGTTACAGAGGGTGAAGACATATGTACCATCGACGTGCAGTATGCCTTAGTACACGGCGTCATCGTGCCCCCATGTCGGCAATCGGGCTAAAGTGCCTTGCCCAAGGACACAACGTGAGTCGTCCCGGACGGGGATCGGACTCGGGACCTCTAGCATAGAAGTACAACAGTCTACCACTGAGCCACCGTGCTCCCTTGAATACCCTTAACACTATCATATATTATCCCTCATGAATTCTGAGTCTGATAAAAGAGGTTATGTTTACCTATTACATACCCATTTGCTGCCCGAAAACAGCCGATTTTATCAAAATTTTGACGTTTAGCAGCCTGTAGCGGCATTAACAAACGACTAGCGGAATATTCTATCTATGCAATTTGTAAGACCTGCCAATGTCCAATTGTTCTTGAAAATCGCCAACAAGCAGTTAGCGAAATCCAAAGAAAATGTAAATTTTAAGCTTTTAAGGGGTATCTCTCCTTATCCAGTCTAAAATAGGTTAAGTTTCATTCTTTTAAATACCCTTACTACTTACAAAACTGATCCTCTGTGAATTCTACGCGCAGTAAAAGAAGTTATATTTCTCTGTTACATATCCATTGGGTGCTTTTGGTGTCTGAAAACAATCCATTTTATCAACATTTTGATGTTTAGCAGCTCGTGGAGAGTTAACGAATGCTCAACGGAATATTTTGTCCATGTAACTTGTAATGTCACATGAAGACCCGTGAATGGCCATTTTTTCTTGAAATCTACAAGATGTTTTTAAAGAAATCCAGGGAAAGCTCGAAATTTTAAGTCTTTGATGGGTACCGCTGTTTAACCAGCCCAAAACGGGTTAAGACCAGCCCTAAATGGGTTAATGTTTGGTCTGATGAATTCCACTTCCAAAGAAGGAGGTTATGTTTATCTCGCAGGTACACATTGCGTGCAATGGGTGCCCAAGGACAGTCCATTTTCTCAAAATTTCTATGCTTTACAGCCTCTGGAGAGTTAACTAACGCTTACCGGAATATTTTGTCTATGTAACTTGTAATGTCACTCCAAGACCTGCAAATGGTCAATTTTTCTTGAATACTTACTAGATTTTTTGGAGAAATCCACAGAAAACTGGAATTTTAAGCTTTTAAGGGGTACATCTTAACCAGGCGAAAATGGGTTAAGACCTCGATTTTTTGAATACCCTTACTACTTACTAAATTTTTCTCTGTCAGTTTTGCATCCGGTAAAAGAAGTTATGTATCTCTGTGGCATTCCCATTTGTTGTTGTTGGTGTCCAAAAACAGACTATTTTTCAAAATGTTGACATTTAGCAGCCGGTGGAGGGTTAACAAATGCTTACTGGAATATTTTATCCATGCAACCGGTAATGTGACTCCAAGACCTATCAATGGCCATTTTCTGTTGAAAACTTACAAGATGTTTGTAACGAAATCCATGGAAAACATGATTTTTTTTAGCTTTTGATGGTATCGCTAATAACCACCCCAAAAGGGTTTAACGCTTGGGTTTTTGAATACCCTTATTACTTACAAAAATGGTCCTCCGTGAATTCCACTTCCAACAAAGGAGATTATGTGTAACTCTCGGACATACATTGCGTGCTGTGTGTGTCCGAAAACAGCACATTTCAACAAAATTATGATGCTTGGCATTCTGTAGAGGGTTAATAAACGCTCAGCGGAATATTTTGTCTATTCCACTTGTAATGTCCCACAAAGACCTGCAAGTAGTCAATTTTTCTTGAAAACCTATGGAATGTATTTAGAGAAATCCACAGAAAATGGGAATTTTTAGATTTTAAGGGGTCTCTTTCTTTAGCCTGCCCAAAATGGATTAAGACTTCGTTTCTTGAATACCCTTACTACTTACAAAAATGTTTCCCTATAGATTGTGCGCTCTATAAAAGAAATCTCTTTTCTTTGTGCGTACCCGTTGGGTGCCGTTGGCGTCCAAAATTCGGCCCATTTTATCACAATTTTGACTTTTAGCAGCCCGTGGAGGGTTAACAAATGCTCATCGAAGTATTTTGTCCATGCAACTTCTATTGTCACATCAAGGCCTGGGAGTGACAATTTTTTCATGAAAATCTACAAGACTCGTTTAGAGAAATCCACGGAAAACCTGAATTTTTTAGCTTTTTGGGGGTATTGCTGTTTAACCAACCCAAACGGGTTAATGCTTGTTTTTTTGAACACCATTATTACTTACAAAAATGATCTCCGGTGAATTTCACTTCCCATAAAGGAAGTTAAGTTTACCTCTGGGCATCGTTTGGGTGCTCTGGGGGCCTGAAACCGGCCCATTTTATCAAAATTTCGATGTTTGGCAGCCTGTGGAGGTTACCATATGCATCGCCTGAAATGTCATGTGTATCAAAGGTCGTGGCACAGACAGGTCTATCAATGATGAAAGTTTAAAAAAAAATCTACAAGACGTGTTTTCGAGAAAGTGCCGATAAAACCCCAATTTTGGCAGTTTTTTGCCAATTCTGACGAAATAAGGGTTAAATCGAAAATTCCGCTTCGGTACATTTTTAGATTTTGTGCCGCTCTATGCGTGTGCAAAATTTAGTGAAAACCGGTCGAAAATGGCTTCTGAATCGTACGGACAAAATGTGTGGAAAAAAAAA